>JAFELO010000804.1:127528-156401 GCA_017140195.1 Eumaeus atala
ATACAAAAAGCTCGTTGGCTTCGTCCGAGTTCTAAACACGGCACGGAATAACAATTATTCCGGACCGCGTTCCGAACAAGGACGAGAGGGCTGGGGTGCAAGCGAGACGACACTATCTCTCCCTCACCTTCCGGCAAGAGAGGGACAGCAGGCGTTTCCGAGTGCGGTAGTGTGGATGTATAAGTAAGTTTGTTTGAACGCGCTAGTCGCTAGAACTAAATTGAAAAAATACGCCTGAATTGAAAAAATATGGTGTTGAATACTTGACGCTACGACTAGTAGGACCGGAGTTACCGCGGGGTGATAACTTCACAAGTGTAAAATACGAAAAAACTACAAAACTATGCAAAAAATCTCACACAAATAATACATTTAATAATTTTCTGAGCTCTAAACCAAATTATACGTTGTAAAATTGTTTGGAAACTTCAAGTTACATGAATTAGCAGTCCGGTCGTTTTTTTTTGTCCGTTCGAGTTAGGGCTGTTATTAGCGAAACCACAGAATTTGAATAAGCTACTTACATGAGAAAGAACTCGGAACACATTGAGTGATTTCAATTAAGATTACAGGAATTAAAAAAAATCATTTCGGATTTTGACAACGTTTCATTAAAATGAAACCCACCACTGTCACAACTGGTGGTTCAGCTGCTGCAAGGAGAATTTAGGTACTGTAGCTAGCGAGGGCACCTGCTGGTGGATTCGCAGTGCCATTTTATAATTGTGCTCACATTTTCATAGACAAAATGGTTTGTGAGTAGCCAGTGGCCCTTTAGAGGGGAAAAGCAAATGAGACCAACGTATGGGCATAGTAATTATTCGGATCTTCATGGGCGTTGGCAGACGTAAAAAGGCTACAATTCCTCGTTTGCCCTCAAAATACTATAAATAAAGGAAACGTCGGGAGTAGGATAGTAAGATATAAATCTTCAAATTTGTTGCTGGTGACAAATAATCATAATTTTCTTTTTCCAAATCTCGCCTGAAATTATTTACTTCAAGCTAACATAGCAAGTGAGAATAGTTATACAAAGTGTCAATGTGTGGGCGTTCGCGAGACGTGTAATGTATCCCGGCATCGCTTGCAATTAATATTAAAAACAAAGCATATCATATCGTGTGTCGTAACCGATAGGAGTATAACCATACATCACGGCCGCGCGCTTATGTTTGACTGCACACCGGCAGGAGATCTTGTACCGATATTTTTTTTAATCTCGTATTTGCTATCGAAATTCAAATTAAAGGAACATATAATAATTGAAAGAAGTCAGTTTACTTTTAATAATAGTCCCTACATCGAAAATATTATACCTCCTGAACTTTTTCATCTTTCGTTATGAAAGTTGATGCAATGTGATTTAGAATAAAAAAATATTGGTACAATTTGTTCATTTTCAGCTTTTGGTAGTAGTTTTAAGATCTCCCTTAACGTAGCTTAGAATACATCAAAAATTTAAATGCTTTCATACATCTTAAAATCAAATGATACATAAATTTTGCACCCGTATATATCTAAAAATGTTATGATGTTATGTTTTAATAAAATATATTACGATATAATATATTATATTAACACGTTCAATGCCGCTACGATTTTCATTGTTTTCCTATTATGCCGCCAAAAATTTGTAGTTGGACTGGACCCGCCTCGCCTAGCCTCGCTACGCGAGTTCACCGGCACAATGCAATGGATCAAGTTGATAAATAACTATTGTTTTCCTTTTTCTGGATGTCCCAGTCTGCGAGAGTGTTTTAGGATTCTTCTGTGTGTTGAAACATATAAATATGATCTAAAATTCAGCAATGTGTTGTGTTCAGTGGCTACAATCATTTATATTGAAGTATTTTAGTTGATAAGTAAGGGGTATACTTTGTATTTTGGGATGTAAGAGTTGTGGTCGATGATGTGGTGCTGAAGCAAGTGAATGAATTTGTATATCTTGGTTGCAGATGTCGAAAGAAGAGTGTGCGCAGGGAACAGAGTGAATGGAGCGTTAGGAAAATTGCCTAAGAGCACAGTTTTAAGTAAGGGTGCCCGCCTTGCCCTGAATAATTTTGGTTGAGATGAAGTCGTTGCGATATATGTGATGTAGTCGTAGTCAACCGCGCTCCCAATAATGAAGTGGAAGAGAGCTTAGGCATGCAGGAAAGTGTTTTGGAGATATTACTGAAACATACACGACTGGCATGGCGAATCGGCGCCACGGAACTGTTAACATTTTAAATCAGTCATGTTTACTGCATATACAAGAATTCCTGTGCCTGTGCACCAGTCTCCGGTTGCCCTGGTCTGCGGAGGTTCTTAAAATTAAGTCATCATTCAAAGACATCCAACTGTTTCTTTTTTTTAAATACCAACTTGGACGGCATTATGCAATCTTTAGATTAACACTAAGAGTAGGTTTCCATAGATCATAGTAGTATGATGAAATAAGTGCTACATTCAAGATAAAAAAAGAATATAGAACGTAAAGAGATAAATGAATAATCTAATATAATAAATAATAACCCCATATATATGGGGCATTAGATAACTGGTGATTATTAGATAAAATGAAATATACAAATATAAAAATATATTTAATGTCTAAATTTAAGGTCTCATTACTCTGCCTTCTGAGACAGGGAGAGGGGACCCAGCAGTTCCTCTGGTGAAGGTACTAATAGTGGCATAGTCTATCCAATCAGCGGGAGACGTCAGCTCTACTTTCGACCCTAACAAAACCTACGCTGGTTGTCCGACGAGCATAGTTGTTTGATGAAGCTGAATTTTTTATTTATATAGCATAGGAGGCCAACGAGCAGTTGGACCACGTAGTTGTAAGTGATCACGAACGCTCACAGGCAATCACAACATCAAAGGTCTCACAGATGCTTTGTCGGCCTTTTAGAGATAAGTTGGCTCTTTTCTTGAAGATCGCTAAGTTGTATCGATTTGGAAATACTGAAGGCTTTGCATTGGTCCTATTTTCGCTTCGTCAGCATACGAGTCACTCCGAGAAAGGCAAAAGCAGTCATGTGGACTGCTGACAGAAGTGAACACTAAAAACTGGTGCTAAGTATTTGTTAATTTTATTTTCAGTTATGAAATGGGTGACGTGCCTATGTTTCTAAATCATAAACGCAGTATTTTATATACCAAAGATTATTTCTAAGATGAAGAGAGAACTAAAATCGAATAGTTATATTACTTAATTAGCAGATCTTGCATAATGTCATCCAAATGTTCTTATAATCCTTATTTTGACAGTAAACTCTTCAATGGAGGTAAAAAAAGCCGGGACGGAAGAGAGCTATATGCGGGAAAGAGACGCATGCCTGACTTCTCGCTGGGTGGTATCGTGAGTCATATTATGGGAGCTGGATGACGGATTAAAGAGGTTTTTTTGACCTCTTGAGACGTGTTAACGCGGGCCCATAGTAGAAGTCTAAACAGCAGTTGACAAATTCTGAATTATGCAACTTTTAAACAATTATTTTTTTCTATTTTATTATTCGTAAAAAATAAATAACGAAAAGTTTTTTTATAGCAGGGAGACACGAAGAACAAACGAAGAATCGGAGACATTTGGTGACTGTTGTTCTGCTTCACCACACAGCCCAATGGGTTACCGGCTACTCACAAATCCCATGAGATGCTACAGCATAGCCACCACTATTAAGGCGGTATGAGTGTGATGTTCTTCACTTAGGTAGGCTGATTGCAATTTTGCGCATGCAATTAATTGTCTAATGACGTGAATGAATGGCTCATGGACAGGATCATGACTGGGGGGCCCGTATCCCCGGGTATGTACGCATCAAACGGGTGAAAGAATCCACGCGCCGTAATCTCGGAATACCTAACCTGCCCGGCGGTATTACACAGGCTGATTGATAACTGGCCGAAACGACGAACTTAAAAAAAGATAGGGAAAAAAATTATTACATAATATTCTATCATCTTTTCGAAAATAGAACACCAAATTTGAATTTATTCGAACTGATGGAATTTGTGTGAGGGGACCTAGAACTTTCTCTGCCGTAAAATTTCTCAATAATGGAAAGAAACAAAATTCGTGCGGTGATAAAATTTTACGTTTTAAAAGGGAAAACTATAACCCAGGATAAAGTCAAGCTAGACAGTGTTTTAGGTAATTCTGCTCCTGGATTGAGTACAATTCATAACATGAGCAACAAATTTTAGACGTGGGACACAGAGCTGCGAAGACGCCAACAGGTCTGCCCGTCCAAGTGAAGTCACGAATCCGGGCATGATCAAAAAGATTCCAAAAATAGTATGGGAAGATCGGCGCTTAAAGTTGTGGCAAATAGCAGAGATGGTAAGCAGTTACTCTGAACGCGTTTTTAACAATTTACACCAACATTTGCGAATGAAAAGCGCGATGGGTGCTGCGTTGGCTCTCTGTTAACCAAAAGCAAAGTCGAGTGGACGATTCGTCGGAGTGTTTGGCGCTGTTTAAGCGATATATCTTCAAAGCTTTTCCTTGTCGTTTCCGATAGTTATCAATCACCCCTCGTATTCGTGCTAGGCAAACCGCGAATCGTATAGAAATTAGTCCATACATTGAAGATATCGTTCGGAGTGTCGAACGTGTGTGCGTTGTCTGATTTGACGTGGGTCAGGGTTGTAGCGTATGTTTTGAATCTGTCCCGGTGGATGTCTGCGTTTTCCCTATACTGGATGTACAGTTTCAAGTCTGAGAGCGTGCTTGCTGAAAGTGTTTGAGGGTAGTGGTGATGTGGTCGTATTCGTCGGCCAGAACGTTTCTGGGACGACGATCGATGATTTGTACACAGTTTTGATCATAGTCTACTGTGTTCTGTAACGAGAGGTTTGGGGTGACGAGGCAACCGTACGAAACACACAGTTGAGATGTGTTTGAAGTCACCTTTGATAAAGGGCGATGTACCACGGACAGCCGGCGGCCACTCGCTGGTAGAGGTTTTGTACTTCTTACAAAATCTCTATGTGAGAGGGTCTAGCGTGAACGAATACTACACCGGAATAGGACAGTATCAGGTGGATACAGTAGAGCATAGACTTGTAGAGCGTGAGCTTGTTTCTAAGAGACATCTTACTTTTAGCGAGATATCTCTTTTTATTATTTTTTATATAAATCTGTGGACTACCTAGTCTTTTTTTATTTTTTTGTTGACGCGGAGAAACACATTTACGCGCCTTCACCGGCCCTGGGTGGGTTCCAGTGGTGTGTGGGACTCGCGGCACATGATAGTCCCGAATACCCACAAAAACCACCGCGAGTGCCACCAGTGCCGCCCTTGGTGAGGTGCCCAGGAACAACAATCATCAGGGCACCTCGACGGCTAGTCAGCCCCCTAACTACACCTCCACAGATGGGGTTGCCAGCACTACAAGACAACCCCACCGACTTTGGGACAGTGCAATGGGATGAGGTTCCCATCCTCATCCCTTGCGCCACCTCCTGTTGCTCGTAGCTCCCCTTTTCTTATAAGTGGGGTACCGAGAGCGATTCCTCCTCCTAATCTTTAAGCCCCCTCTTCTTATAAGAGGGGTGCAAAGATCCCCCTCGGTTCAATTGGCTTCGCCTGGGCTCACCCCAGGCTACTAAGCCCCACCGCCACGACAAGGCTTGAACCATGGTGGGGGGACTACCTAGTCCTGCGTTAAGTACCGTAAGGAGTTCTGTTACAGATACTAGACATCGGGTATATATTTAATATTCTTCTAAATTTAAGAAGTTTTATATATATATATTTAAGATTGTTATTATATAGATACATATAATACATGTATAAACATCATGACGTAGGCGGGAGTCGAATCCGCGACCACTGGCGTAACACGCGGATTAACCGCTACGTTACCAACTGAGCCCGCCGGTCTTTATATCTTACTTCTAGCGACGTAATTTGTTACAGTGTCGCGGCTGTTTGAATGGTTTTACAGCAGTGATTACAACGTGGAAGAGTACTGGAATTACAGAACAAGTAGTTAATGTTCGGACGTGGTTGTCTTCGCCAGTGTTACTTGCTCTGCGTCGTGGCGAAACCAAAATGTCAACAGAGAAATAATTTCTTTATCTCAATTTAATCTTTAAGGTTTATGAAGTTTGTGAGCCAGTACATAGGCGGCTTGTGGCCAAAGACCTCCTTGGCCTAGATTTAATACCGGCACCAGTTAGGTCGTATGCGTATATAACTGTTCACTACTATATTTTTAAGGATAGCTGTCGTCTGACCGCAGATAGCGCCTTCAGTAGTGCCCCTGTGTTCCGTGTTGGCCCGGGAAGGGAACCCGGTCCACAACATCAACAAGACACGGCGTCGTGGGGATCGTCATAGCGTAGCCGGACGGTCCCCGAGAAGGTAAAGTTTGGCCTTTTCGCCGAGGCCAGCCTGTCGCTGGAGGGGTCCTGTTGCCTGCAGATTCGGGACCCTCCAGTAATAGCGGCTGAAGGCTCCCGTAGGGTTTTAGTTAGTGTAGTTAGGAAAGTGAGTGAGAATCCCGTACTGCTGCCAGCCTGTTCGCATGCAACGGAGGACCATTTTGCTTTGTTTTATTTTGCCGGAATATGCATTTACGCACTATCACTGTTTTTGGGTGACTGTGTCTTTTTTTCGGATTACTATAGGTGCTCGCCGGGGAACGTGAGCGAGAATTACACTTGGTTGTTTTGTTGTAAGACTTGCGAAGCACGGGATGAAACCAAGCATCGGTCGGTTAACTTAGATTTATATATAAAAAAATGAAGTTGCAATAATATGAAGGATAAATCGTCGAGATAAAATCATATCTCCTAAGTCGGACGAAGCACATACTGACAAAATTTCGTTTGTAGCGGTCGAGTGGATTCGGAAATTAACGTGAACGAACATCTTGACACGAAGTGTTTATTATTTAACTTATTTGTTCACCAACTTAAAATTAAAACAAGGAACATTAAGTGTATAAATAAAGACTGCAAAAATACGGTCATAAATCAAAATATGATATGTTCATTTACAGACATATTTAGGATTATCCAGATGCAAAATTATGATAGCATAAACGTGATCGACTGTACTTTTTGTCTACCTCTAGGCAGTCGATTCATCTCCTTACATTTCATTATATAGTTACAGGTTGAGGCAATGTTAAAGTTTTAAAAATGCTGATTTCAATATTTTTACATTGAATAAACAAAACGTAATAA
Organism: Eumaeus atala; assembly: GCA_017140195.1. Lineage (NCBI taxonomy): Eukaryota > Metazoa > Arthropoda > Insecta > Lepidoptera > Lycaenidae > Eumaeus > Eumaeus atala. Next base: position 134,712 of record JAFELO010000804.1, read on the forward strand.
TATGCTATTTTGAAAAATACCCAAATGTTTGAATTAAAATCATGAAGCAACCAGTTAACATTTTTTTTTTTCAGTTTTATTACATACACTTTTAATTTTACAACAATATCATTTTTTGAATCTGAGAAATACTAAATGTTGTTGGTAGATAGGTACTATTTACAATATTCATATTGTAACAATAGATTACGCTCTGAAAAATAACGCGTTCACCTGAAAACTTTGAGGTGGATGCTGTTATAAACAAATAAATTTAGCTAACTCGCCGGACAGATATTATTAATAAAAATTAAGGGGTATATTCGTCCCCCACGATACATTACCTAAACTCACCTATATAACACAATCTTACGGTGTTCTAAGAAATGGGCACAGTTATGTCTGAATCTTCTAGTCGTGTTCTGGATAGGTAATATTCATCGCAAATATAACGACACACAAGTCGCTATCAAAAATACTACGCACAATTCCAGGTTAGCTGTAACGCTATAGACAAACATAACCAAACCGACTTTTTTTACAGACTAGGAGACAAACGAGAAGTAGGAGCCTCTTTACGACCATCGACGCTTATGAACATCCATATAATTACTATTCGTGGCACTACCTCCTCCAATGCAGCATGACACTATCTCTTCCAAAAAATGTTTGGGATACCATTTATCGCACATGTAATACGTTCCAAGAATACTGCGTAAACCTAAAAGTTAAGCTATAGAAAGGTAAAAAACTAACACAAAATATTTATAACAAAATAAAAATGTTGGGGGTACTATTTATCGCACATGTCAAAGTACGCTCCTATAAACACCGCGTTCACTTGAAGGTTGAGCTATAGATAGCTAAATAATTACCAGCCATAAAGGCTTGACCATCGATTGGCCACGCATTAAACTGGTCGGACTATTAGTTCTGTGGCGGATGTGAGGCGTGTGAAATATAGACGCTATTCTCATCATCGGCAACCAGCTGACGTCCACGTGTGTACGGTTTACGTAAACCATTTTCGTAAGTATAAGGAGGCGCCTATAAATATCGATATAAATGCAAATGTGCTACTCTCTTTCCTTCCAGAGGGGCCACCGGAAATGCACAAACGACACTAAAGGCGACAGCATAGCACTATACAATGGTGGCACGATACTACTTTGTACTAATATTCTACTAATCTAAGGAGGATTCGTTAAATATAAATGTGTTGTTCATAAATATATTTGTTACTTCTTCTCCTGTGGTCTGTACAAATGCTGTAAGAGCGAATGACAGTAGCGACTTCTGTATACACGACTCCGCGTTAATGTAACTTACTAAATAAAGATAAATGTTCAGGTAGTAGGACCTGCTAGATCGCGGAACATAAATTGAACCTTTAATTTTGAATGTCCAGTGACACATCTACGGACTCAGCGGTACGGCATGAGGCGTAAACACGTAACGTGGCGCGTAACTCAAAGTCCGCGCCGTCATTCTTTGCTCGTAAGTGGACCTGCGCCAGATGACTTGACCCAAAACGACAACTGTCATTTTGGGTCAACATACACGCCACGAGCTATACTTAATTGGAGTTAGTTTGCCACTGGAACGTGCAGCATCTCGTCATAATAGGAGCGACATAGCATGTAACATGTTTGAACTTGATTATCATCATGGACAGCAGTTCTGCAGTGCCACTGCCACTGTCACACTTCCATCGATCTTCACTTGATATGCACAATGCTAAGAAATTTTCTGCCAAACTGTAGAACTCTTATTGTATTTATTTAATTCTTTTTAATTCTAAGGCCGTCTGAGGCATGTACTATATGCAAGCAACAAACGTTGATAAACATTTCAAAATATAAAATTTTTTGGTAATCATTTGAAAAGATAAACATTTAAAATCTAAAGTTTTGTGAGACTGAGGCACATGGAGCAGGCAACAAAACTCGATGATCACGTCCGGACACCATGTTATTCATTTACATTAAAACATATTCAGATTTGAAGTAGGTTCTAATGTAGTTATATGACATTGAAAGTAGAAATATCTTCTACTGCGATTCTACGTTAAAAACCATTATTTTATCAGACATTTAATTTTGATCTAAAGTGTTCATGCTAACCTTGTTGAGCAAATTGTGGTGCTAAAAAAAAAATATGTTTTGATCACCTGAATCTGATTAGCAACTTTTGAGTCTCACTATACACCCTGTGCGTCTCTGCTGCAATACACATATTTACGACTTTATTATTATACTAATAAGATGACCAAAGCAAACTCGAGCAATAAATTATAGTTAGATTTGTATTATTAATTGACCATTCCAAATTTATACTCGCGGCTAACATTTATTTTAACCTTCTTTCCATTAAATCCATCACGGACTGGGATCAAAAAGATATATCTAGTAAAGAAAAAATATAAAAAATAAACACTAATACTAAACACGAACCAGACAGACAAAAAAAAATAAACGTAAGACATCTCAATTACTTCACACAAATTTCAAAGCAAATATTGATTGATTGAACTTAAGCTTTAATTTGAGGTGACAAAGTTCAAATTTGAATATAAGACATTGATAGTAAAATTCCATATATGATTCACAAATTTACTAGTACCAACTAATAATATAGTAAACTCTACGAATATCGTTTTAAGGTATATTTTGAAATAGAACCTGAAAGTCTTACTTTTGAAAATGAACTTTATGTCCTAGTAATTAAAGCATAAATGATTTCATTTAGCGGTTGTCTCCAAACTGGTATATCGCCCTGGTAGAACATTTTTAACTTTAACCGTATGAAAATAAACTGTATTACCATAGTGTGCAGTTCAATTTTATTTGCTTTTATTTGTAAATGATAGGGAGTACTCAATATATTGATATGCAAATGTGGAACATATTAATGAAGGATAGGGTATGTTTTTAAATGTATTGACATCAATTTAAGACGTTGATTTTAACTTGAAATGTTTTGGTGACATGAGTGTACGACGTGTGAACAATAAGGAATTGAGTCAATATTGATCTTAATATTATTTTAAATATTATATCTACTAAAAGTTAGCAGTTCAGATTAAGCGTTAGGTTTTCTTCAGAATGTGGAAAAAAATATATTATCGTGATATGCACTGTAATATAAATCATAAATCGGTAAAATGTATTTTTGATATTTAATACAACCGTGAAAAAATCCTGAAGCGTAAGATAATAATAAATTTACTTAGCTTAAAATAATGGGATGCGTCTGCTAATTGTCTAGAAGAGAACCCCGATGCTAAAGTTGTACTAACTACCAGACTACCTAGCCGCTCAAGATATAACAATCCGCATCCCGACTGCTATATGAAGTAAGAGGTAAAGTCATCAGACATACTGCATTGCAGCTCAAATAGGCACTTCGGAAGACGTAGGTACTCCTCGCTCACATGAGTAGCTCTAGAAGTGACAGTAAAAAAGTGTATGCGTATGTTCATGGGCGTCGGAACTACCCAAATGACTACTCTCGTTTGTCCCCTATGGTAACAAGACATGAAATAAACAATTAGGTAAATGAGGGTGTCACACCTGGTTGTGTAAATAGCGCACTTATACTACATATTTTATTAAGATTATTGAACAGCAAAGCATTGAAATAAAAGTTACAGTAGCACGGCAACTCCACGGCTTTTGTTCCACACTGGGTGGCCCGACCACCCAGGCCTCGCTGTATGACTGAGGCGCCGGTGCAGTGCGCGTTACTGTGTACACTTCAGATGCAGCTCCTCCGGGGGTAGTCGGAGATGTAAGGGAGGGAGCTAGAGAAGCAGCACGGAGTAGAGAGGAAGAACGGACTTTAACTTTTTTATAGCTTGGGGTATTAGCAGACGTGGCCCTTCTATGTCCTGGTATAAGAGGATCGTATGAGCAATCTTGGTTAGTAGATTTGGAAAAGTGGACAAACAGGCAATCTTATTTGACGGTAAGGAAGAACTCCGCCTGAACACGTCTACGTGTTGAAAAGCTTGTTGACTTGGCACAGGAGGCAGTGAGTTACTAACAGGTTGTGTCACATTGTATCGCAGCCGAATTGGGCCGGCATGACCTCTACCTACCTCTCGTCCACATGCAACTGTAACGTGACAGCTATGCTGACAGTTTTGTACGTTTCGTGAGTTTCCAATTCGGAGGGGAGAAAGAAAGGAGGTAAATGCCTCCGTGTGACAATTAGCTACAGATACGGATGTCTATGGGCGTCGGTAGACATTGTATATAGATATATATTTTTCGTCCCCATGATAATGGTGTGAAATAAAGGTTCTGTCCATTTCATGTAGTTTTTAAAAGAGTGACTTGTTAACGAACTAAATTAGCTATATTTACTATTACCTATTACTAGAGTAGTTACAACAATTACTGCGCTTTTTTATTGTCTAAGGGGACAAACGGGAACCAGTGGGTGTCTACCCTTGCCCATTAACATCTGCCTCCTAGACCTCATGACTACTGGCGCTCTTTAACATCCGCGTATTCAGTTGCGTTGCCCTCCTTTACACCCTATCGCCAATAGACCGACTCGATCATCGAGCTCTTCTAGCCCATACGATAACACAATGCCCACTTTAGCCACCGCGCGAGAGCTGCCTCGCTAGTGAGGCGAGGCGTGCCGGGCCCGCGGCCGAGATAATAGTTTCTTTAGCTAATCTAAAATAACCATAGGGGCGGCATCAGCAAAGAGGGACAGACCACGCGTCCGCCCCCCTAACGACCATAACATCACCTGCACCGTCGCCGACGTGTCTTGTAGAAATCGCAGGTGCCGATGGTAAACACCGCGTGAACGCGTTAGAGAAACCTTATCGCTTTTAAGACCAACAAATTAGTATGACTAATACGATATGCTCATAATATGACTGACTTTTAACATTAACGATACAATTATAGGTATCTAATAAAACTTGGAAACGTGTTTGTTCATTGATTTACTAATGCCCGAAGCCGTTACTTGAGAATTGTTGAAAAAAATGTGCAAAAATGTAGCTGTAAACGACCGTCGTAAAGATTAGCTATATCATGTATATTGGATGGATAATGTCAGGTTGATGTAATGTTATCATGGCGAATACTCATCAAATGGAAAGTATCGGATTTTAAGAGGTTGTACCGATAAGTGGTAGTGCAACTGCTGCAGTCGATCGGGCAGGCATGACCTCTTAGGGACATTTCTCGCTCACATGATACCATCTCTTATCGGGATACATCTCTACCATCGGCGGCAGAGACGGGGGGTCTGTCTCTCTTTCGACCCCAGACCTAGTCTCGTCGCCGGAATAGCTCTAGCACATGGCAATCATATGTAGCTGTATAGGGCTTCTCTTCGCTTCCACAGCAAATGGTTCGAAAAAAGACATGATACCGCTAAAATGTTATGCTAGTGAGCTGAGCAGCAGAGGAGTAAGGAAAGTAACGCTTCTACGACCATTATTAATAATTCTGGGGATGTAAGTGGACGTAGGTACTGCTCAGGCTGCTCTTTTATCCGCCAAAGATAATAAAGAAAAGACGCGTTTGGCACAAAATTACTATTGGGATTCTCATGAAGATACACATCTTCCTCCCTCCTTTCCTGCTCCTCTTCAGTGTACCCTTCCATCCTCTGCATAACACTGTCCAAGAGGACAAATTGAAAGATCAATTACTTAAACATCCGCACAACCATAGGTTATGCCACTACTTTGCCCTACTCTTTCCCCCAAATGTGCCACTGGCCTCTCACAAATCATTCGAATCCTCACAACGTAAACATCACTTCTCACGTGAGTAATTTCCCGGTCATGAAGGCCTAATTCGTTTGCAATGCAACAATTGCAGTTCTTACAAATCTAAAATACTATTAAACTCATTTGCCTCTGCCCAGCCGAATTTACCTAAGCTTAAAAGATTAACATAAAAATGTCACAAGAATTCGATTTAAATCATGTATCGAAATCAAAATGTCCGCCCGTTAGCACAGATAATTAAGCGATTAATGTCAAATGTTTCTTTATAAATAACATCTACGTGCACATTTAATTTTGTACATTATTCATTTAAATTAACATACTGGCCTTTAAGCGAAATGGTTGTGTTAGCGGTTTTTATGCGTCATCGCGAAGAGACGAACATTTAGGAAGATGTAGTGCCATGCTGCATGGGAGGAGGTAGTGCCGTGCATAGTGACTCTCGCTCACATAATACCGCCGTAAAGTGACATCTACAGTGTCGCGTTTCGTGCGGTTTGTGTGAAAGAATTGTGAAGAAGGGCAACGCATCCGCTTCGTAATTAATTGGTGCTCCGTTCTCTTCATTTCCCCATAAGGGAAATGGCATGAATATGTGATGTTGTATCTCTTTATTCGCGTTGGCACTTCCTACTCAGTCTTAGTTGTGTCACCAGAAAAAATGTAGGAGTTGATTTACTCTTCCATCGATTGCGATTGATTGATTGCGAAATGATCAATCCGCAATGGTACTATTTTGTATTAGTACTCATTTAGTTATTTTTATCGTAGAGGGGGCTCTACGATAAAAATAACTAAATGAGATGTCAGAACAACAACTATTGTAACTAAAACGATTGTGAATCGACAGTCAATAGTGTTTTCGGTAGGTACGTGCTGTGCATGTACGTGACAATAACAAAAGCATTGATACCAAGAGGAGAACTTAGATCTCGCAGCATACACTTTTATACAGGGAAGATAACGCGTTACATAGGCAACTAGCTTAACATTAAATTGAAAAAAAAAATCGGCCAATTACGAGTCGGACTTGCGGACCGTGAGATAGTACTCTATTGTCTAAAAGAATTTTGCGGCATGATGACACCTGCGGGTTTTACCGACCGAACCGAACGTCTATCAGATCCCACCTAGGCCCGGTGGCAGTGCATCAATGCATTGCGCTGCGAAACCAAAAAAAGGTAGTAGGTACTTTACAGTAGCCACGATCGCGCAAAGACGGACACCAAAAGCTTATAAAAGTACCTTGAGATTACTAATATATTTTTCCAGTCTTTCTATAATGATCTATATTTGATAGTAGGTAGATACTTAGGAATCCGGCTCCTGTATAATGTGTGTACTGCTGGGTATCTTTTTTGGCGCGAGAATATCAGAATGAATGGCCACTGGTCTTAGGTGGAATGATGTCTATAGGTCCGATGAGTGTTTTTTTTTTTTTCAAATTATATAATTCACCACCACATTCACGCCTCTACAGGCTATTCACCTCTTGTTACTACAATTTAATTACTTTATTTTTCAATATACCAACCAGGTTAAGTCTAGCTCATTTATTATGTTAGTTTATATTTAGTTACTAAGTTTGTATCTTTCCCCCGTAACTTTTTTTAGTCCACCACAAACAACATTTTAATGTAAGTTTCAGCCACAATGCGTTCCGATCCCTCATGGTCATTAATATTGTGATTTATGAGATCAGAGTCTGATGTCTAAATGAGTGTTTGGGGCTCGTGACCACACCAAATACAAATTGAAATTAGGATGGCTAGATACTGTCGTTTCCGGATCTGTGCCACAGCCTGTTCGTTTGCTCCACGATGATGCAAGCTTCCTTAGCTGCCGCGCGTGAGTTGTCCCCACGGCCAAAATGGTAATAATTACTTTAGCTAATCTAATTAACAATCGGGATGCATCCCTCTCATCTGCGGGAAAGGAGGGAGGTGGGTATGTCGCCATATCGACCACAATCTCACCTAGACCGTCGCCCGACGTGTCTTACAGTAGCCCATGAAGCTGCACTGGACATTTCCGTCAGCGTAGTGCAGTCAACATTTTTTTATGTAATTATGGTTATACAGATGTGTTTGTATCCTTCTCCATATTTTCCCTATCGGCTACTCATAGACAGCACGAAACGTGATAATATGGAAGTTACTTATAAAGCGATTTCACGTAAGCGAGATAAAATACGCTTGTGAGAGACTACCCCGTTCCATAAAAGAAGACAAAGGAACCTGTGGTAGTCTTTATTTTCTTAAATCTCTCCTTATTCGCTTCGTCCAAAAAGCTCGTGCTAGGGCAAAGCAATAAAGAGGCCTAAATAGTTTTATAGCACGAGCGCATTCCAGTGCACTTGCAAAAAATTACAAGCTAATTAACCGCTCAACGACGGCTGGTTTGATGTCGGCAGCGGCGCGAATCAAACGCATGCCGGCCTCATACGTACCGGGAATACGTTACTGCCCAGGACTAACACTTGCACACACATCAGTGGCAGAGTGACTACTTGGCATAAGTGGCAATTGCTATCTACACCGCGCTTAAAGGGGCTTAAACAGCCCATCCCATCGATGGGCTGTTTAAGCCCCTTTAATAAAGGAATAGAGAGATAGAGCAACGCATCACAATTGTGTGGATGCAGATAGTAGATCTGGCTGCTTGTTTGTCTCCTTGTTCAATATTAAAAATAAGGTAACGTCTATATGAACTTGTTACGAAAAATAATTGTAAATACAGCGTCTTGCGTCCATGAATATGATTAGATAAATGTCCGCATTAGTTTGACCTGGCACTGCTGGTAGGTGCTGAGGGTACTAGCTCTTCCCAGAAGAGCTCTCGAGGGCACTCACTTGTGGGGCCGTAGTTGCGTGCCACGGCGTTACTATGGTTTCAACACTGGCGGCTATGAAAGATCACCGCTGGGGTTTAGTGGATAGGGCAGTTGCTTCCGGCTCTCGAGTCTCACTTAACCCTGGTATCCACAACCTAGTGGCATGTCTACATGCCCCCAGCGACAAGAAAAAGTAAGGCGCCCAGGGGTGGATTCTGCTGAATAGTTGAAGGGAATTCATGTTGTGGAACTACAAAAAGTTTGTTTCAATTATTAATGAAATATTTGTATGTAAGATGTAGTGCCATGCTACGTTGCATCCAAATTAGGCCCGCACGACCGGGTAGGTAACTCTCGCTCACATGACAGCGCTGTAAATTGACAGCTATACGTTTCGTGCCGTCGGTCAGTTGTTTTGAGTGTTGTGTCACCCTCAGATCTGCAGCAAGTAAAGAATACAATTAAAATAAATAAAACAAATAAAAGTTCCCAGACGCGAAGTGACCCAGACGTGCCGATCCGACCAGCCGGTTATACGGTTTAGAGCCGGATACGCCGCCTTCATTTCCGACAACGCCTTTGATCACTAATAATAATAAAACATAGAGACCACCATAATGCCCATAACCAGCTTGTAATTTTTAATTAATAAACTTAAGGCTACATCTAATAATCAACTCAAAAATAATGAGCATGAAGTTTACAATATTGCATTCAATTAACACCAATATTATTTAGTGTATGTTTATCATAAAGTCAAAGGTAAACCAATCCTTTAATAATAAAGTGTATTTTTCTATAATCTACCACAATTTATATCGAAAGATGATCAAAGTTTTATAGAGATATATATTTTCAACTTTATATCAGCGTGTTAAGAGTAGTTATAGATTGATTTGCTTTATCTGTATATGTAGACAGTTGCGCGGGCAAATGTCTTCATTAGATGACGTCGTTGGTGGCAAGTTGAAAGTCCACTTGAGCTTTGAGAGGCCGCGCGTAAGCTCGGCTCGGGTTATCTGCGAGTGTACGCATTCGTGATAGTGTAGCTTACCACTCACGCCCACTTGTGACAATTGTTAGCAAATTACTTACAAATGCCATTGGTGTAAATGTTTGCTATCGCTTTTACTACTTGGAAATACTTGTTAGCAATTGGAATAAAAAACTGATTAAAAATAATAATTATATTGATCTTAACAGATACTTAGAACTAAACCCAATTGAACCTTAACAACCACATAATAAAATAACAGAAACAAATTAAACTAACCTATGCAGTAGGTATAGAATTGAAGTTGTCTAATGTCTAATGGTTATTTAAGCAGTTATTGAGTACTTAAGTATTTACTGAAAACATGCAAATAAAATTACTTATCTATCATATGCTCTACGATGTACATTTCTCTATCCAATTCTGCTAATAATATAAAGGAGAAAGTTTATACATAACATGTGTGTTTATTACTCTTCATTTTATTTGTATTGGGATATGGATTACAACATGGAATAACATCAAAATACGTTTCATCTCGAAATAAAATCTTTTAAAATATAATAGTCTATAGTATAAATTCGGTAACATAACTCGAGGGAATCCGCTGGGAACAGTTAGTATCATAACAAATGCACATCTTTATAAATATGTTAGTTAATTCTATAGATTGTTTGATTAATACTTTTATTAAATACGTTATGGACATAAAATCCTGGAATTTTATCTTGCAATTTACATATCTAGCATATAATTAAAAAGAAAAAAGAATTATCTCAAACATTAATCATAAAATAACATACGCTTAAATTTTATTACAATATAAAGTTTTCGGCTGCGAGGTCTCTACCAGAGCAACACTGAGTACATCTTAATAAGATGAGGCCTGGTCTGAGAAATTCCGTTGATACAGAATCTAGAACCGGATTCGTGACGTCATCAGACCACCCGCGGACTTCACTAATTAAGCTGTTAAGCGGCTTTCTAACTTATATTTATGATGTAATTGTCCGTAATGGTCGCAGTTTGTACGGCGATCTTCACGACAGAGGTTGGTGTACCGACATATCCGAAATTCGCCTGTAATGGAAGAAGGGAATGAAATATATAAAAAATAAGTTTTCGCTTGACAACGAAGTGCTTAAAGTCTAATTATTTTAATGCAACGTGCTTGCGAATTTAGAGCTATTAGAGGGAAGCGGGAAAGTATTGGTAACAGTTTCTACTAGCACCAACTAACACAACACTTTAGACTAGGCAGTGCTGGATTTGCCTGAATGGCAGGAATGGCATTCTTGGTGCAAATCTGCAATAACTTCCACCTCGATCCGCTATACGTATTTCTATGGTGTTACGTGAAAAATTGTATTTAACTGAACCATGTTGTTGACAGAATTCGCGGCACAGGAATTTGTACCGCATTTTCTTGTGTTGTGACCCTTAACTGGATTTTTACTTTGTCCACACAAACTGTATACTAATTTACCTGCTGTATCATCTGTTGGTAAAATAAAGTTCACAAAAACAACCCAGGAGGGAATGAATTAATAATTATATTAGCCTCTTTATCGTGACGTGGAATTAGTTTTTTCAGTCTTCTTTTTTTTTATAAAGTGATTTTTTTCAACTGTGGTTTATTTTGAAACTCGTTCGATTGTCTAAAATCCCTGCTTAGATTATTCTCAACAAGAACGTGAAACATAAAAATCTCCATTAAAATGTTATCAACACCGTTCATCAGCGGATGATATTTTTTGTTTTTTTTTTTCATTATCGTCTAAATCTCAGTCGTTACAAGACACAAAGATATTATTAATTCGTCCTGCATTTTATTTGCCAGCGAATATTACATTTGAGTGTCGAACATCGTAAGAAATATTTACGAATATACTTACGATATTATTAATATACTACGTAATGTTAGGCATTTTATTGCAGGTATTTTTTTTATTGAATTTCCTATTCAATAACAATTGAAATTGATGTAATTTTTCAAAGACTTTAAACCAGAGCGAAACTTATCGGCAGATAATCTGCTTATCTGCCTATTTTTTTTATAGCATAAGGGGACAAACGAGCAATCGGAGCCCTTTGATGACTACTGACGCCCATGGACATTCGCATGATTGTTATGAAGATGTGTTGCCCTCCTATCACCCCCGCCTCAATGGGCCACCGGCTACTCACGAACCGCACGAAACGCGACAGCTGTCACTGTATCAAGTGAGTGAGAGGTACGTCCCCGGTCGTGCCAGCTCAATTCCGTTGCATAGGAGGAATCCATGCATGGCACTAAGTCTTAAAAAAAAATAACGAAGTATTCGATCGACAAATCTGATGGACAAGGTGTTCGAGTAATATAGTGAGATTACTCGAACACCTTGTCCATCAGATTACAGGTAGAATAATACAAAACAGTTACCCATCCATCCACTCTGTAACGATTGACAATACTAGTACAATACTAGTTTTATGTGTTGTTATATAGCAAAGGTGCCTCCACTTCACTATAACAAGCAATCATTTGGTGAATACCAACGCCCATTGACATCCGCATACATGCGTTGTCCTCCCTAATCCATCCCCTACTCTATGTATGGCTCTAACGGGCTCACCAAACGTTTCATTTAATATATGCATGCTCTAATATTGTATTTTTTTGTTTCAGGAAGAAGTAAGTAGACCACATCTCCCGTATGTCATTTACCTGGTAATGTGGTAATATTATTTTGGTAAATAAAAAGCTATGTGAGTTAGGGAAAACAGTTAAACTTATTAAGATTTGTATTAAGTATTGGTTTCTTAGGTCACAAGGAAGATCCCCGTTAGGTATAAACTACTGTAAACCAAGGTAGTAGGTAGATAAATGATATATATATATATATATATATATATATATATATAAATAAATTAGCTATACCTACACATTTAAATCATTAAGCTTAACATATGTAAATACATACTTAGAGACAGAATTAGGGATATAAATTAAATAATTAGGTACTTCTCAATACCTCAGATGATCGCTGAACATAGTGGTACCTCATTATTCTTAATCTAGTCAGCAGCCCTTTTATAGATCCAAAAAAATGCCAAAAAGTGGAGCAAATTTGTACAATTTCTGTGGCGACAATTAAGATGATACATATACTGATTTGTAAACTTCGATCATTGTATGTTTGTTCAAAGCCTGTGAGTTATTAATTTTGAGTCATATGTTATGCATTTGGAAAATTATTTCATAGTATGCCTTAATTCATTTGACAGGTTTGTAAAATAAAATTAGATAATAAATATAAAAAAATTGATCGTTTACAACTTGCACAGTGTAAATTATAAAATGTTATATATGTTTTTTACATATTTTGTTTGTAATGTTTTTGTATAAGCATGATGTTTCTGCGTGTAACAGTGCATGTAAGTGCGCCTCCGTTCCTCGTTTTCTCGTTGTTGTTGTATTTACTTAGCCCTGCAAAAATATGGTAACACCGAAAAGATAATAGTTATAATACGTAGTATCTATATAGTTCCATACCAAGAGAAATTCCATGTTATTTATAAAATAAAAATAATTTAAAAAGTTTAGTATTAGTTTTTAGTTCTTGAAGTTAGTTTAACTTTTTATTATGACTTTTTTATTTCATATTTTTTAATTTGAAAATTATAGAACCGATTTGGCTGAATTCTTCATTGTTATCTAAGTTGAAGTGAAGTCCATAAATAAAAAAAATTATCAAAACCCAATCCAATTAAAACCCGACCCCAATTAATGGAAGAGGCATGAGGAGAAGGAGAAACGTGTCGAACATCCGTTATTTAGTCACTTCGAATATAGTTTGGCTGTGTTTGAAAGTACCTTTTTGTAAATAAAAACTAAATATCATGCGTCATATTTCATACTAAATTTCAAATTTCTACATTCACGCATTTCATTAAAAAGGGAAGAAACACGTCAAGAACAAACCCACCCAGTTTTGTTCTAGACGTATACAGACTTAGACAGAATTTATAGAGACACATTTAGATATATAATTTCTATGAAAGTGGTTCCCTTCTCATACGTGCCCTCTCACACCTATTATCTTTCCTGTGTTGTAATGGTACTGCGGTGTTTCGCATTAATGTGATGGTACTTTACACTTGAATTCCATTCCATTTGTGCCTCGATCACCTGTCGAATAATACATTGTTAGGGTTTTTACTTTTTTACCGCTTCGTTTGGTGTATACCAACTGAAGCTCTTGGTATATTCACTATAGTTTGGCTCCAAGACCTTAAAGCCTCTTTGATCCTTGTATGTATCGAGCTGGCCCCTTGGTATTCCAGCTGGACTGGCCACTGTACCCTATGCTCCAGAGCCTGGCCGGTAAACAACCAACTATCCTTTGTCCCAAAAATTGCATTCTTTTCACAATGATTTTATAATGGCGTGGTTTATATAGAATTTACAAACCTGCTGTTTTAGTTTTCCTATAGTGAATATGATATTATTAAACAATAGCGACACAATCCGGTTGATTATTACAAATGATTTTGTAATGTTTTCATTTAAATATTGTCTGCTAACCCTACGCATGTAACACCAAAACTAGTTAAAATGTAGAATCGTGTCGTATAAAAAAATAAAACTTTATAGACGCCTTAGGAGCTTAAAATATTGTCCCTCGCCGAAAAAATCGAAGGGCATCGCTCTTAGTCATCAATCATGCTTGTTGGAGATTCTGTGCGGTCGGTACGGTCAGCAGTATCAAGTTGAAAAATGGCTGAATGTCGTGAAGAATGTGTATTCTTCACGATATTCATTTCTTGTAGCCGCTGTAACATTGGCAAGTCTCTATTAATAATAAACAACAAAAACAACGCATCTTCATGCCAGCTCCCTAATGTGGTAGGCAGAATGGAAGAGAACGGACTGCTATACATCACGATCCTTACATGCCTGGCTCGCACCCTCCACATCCATTACTCTCTTCAGACAGACACGCCGGTTGCGAAGACTCTTGACACAACCTTCGGACAGCACCATCACGGTATATCAGTCTTGGTCTTCTTTTTCTATTAATGATCATTACTTTTAAATGTTTATAATTAGCATAGTGGCTATGTATCAATATATATCGAAGGCAACTGCGGGTACTAAAGATACTAGCTTTTTTGAAGCCAACGAATTTGCCTGGTTCCCAATCTAGTTTAGTTCTTCGAAAAAAAACGTCATATTTAGCTCATATTTTCTATTTTTCTCGAATGTTCTAAATAGGCAAAGTGTATTCTATGTTCTGCTAATATATATGCGCATGTGTATTTGCCACTAAAATCGTCACAAATCGTTAAATGTACTAGTATATGTTTGTTAACACTTATCTTATATGATTATTATGAACATTAACTAATTCGTGTATTGCTGGATTAAGGGTAAAATTCGGCCTTAGTAACCCAAAGTAACCCGCGCCAAAAAATATTTCGTGCGATTTCTTCGTAAATTTGGCACTAGCTGTGTGTAACAAATGACAGTGCGAGATGCGGAGCGTCGACCTCTCTACACTGACGAAACATTTTTAAGAATTTTCAATTGTATAAATATATAATGTCAGTTTTTCCCAACACTCGTATAATATAATAAATGCTCAAAGGTTATTTCTAGCTATTTAACTTGAAAGTCATGATGTACTGTAATTTATGACAAAAATTGTATAATACAAAATAGCGGCTGGCTTATCACATGTTGCCTTTTTAATATTAGACATTAGAGATTAAAACCATGATTTCACTTCAAAAATATAAGCTTAAGCGTATATTATATACGTAAAATGAATATACGAATAATTAATAGAAATGTACTTTTAACAGTTAAGGTGATTACCATTTTTATTCGCTAGTTTAGATTTCATTTTTTTTTTGTTTCTGTATTTATTTGCAGGTTGTGTATGTCGTCGTGAGCACGTGTGGCGGTCGGTGCAATATCTTGACCAATTTTAAATATAGAATGCATTTGATTAGTGCATGTGTGAATTGGTTAAGATATTGCATCGTCCACCCCACGATATCGCCGGCGCGTGAAGAATGCCTGCTTTATTTGTGACCGCTTCTTGTATTTTTATGTGCCTGCTTTCTTGTTTTTGTTGCATTGTGATTTTATGTTCAATGTTTATTTATTATTATTTTGTGTGTAGTAACATATGGATGTTTTTTATAAATGTTTATATAATGAGTTGTTTTTCAAATGTTTTAAAATTTAATGATCTGCGCTACTGTCGACTTTATCCAGTACTAAAATATTTATTGCACATCTTAATACGTAAATCTTTAGTATTATATTACTGATAACAAATTTATAGATGCGTCTCGTACTTACACTTATATTACCTGACAAAAGGTGCACCATTTAACGACTTCTCCTCCTTTCCCTGAAGCAAAGAAAAAGCATAATATATATTTACATATCTTTTATTTTCAAATTTCTTCAGATATTAGTACATTTTTTTTACTTTTGTAATATATGAAGGTGTTACTACCTGTTATATTTATTATTAAGGAAATTACTTTCCTGGGTAATCTTAATTTACTAATGTTTCGCTATCCAAAAGTTTGTAGTAAATAGTTATAATCAGGACCAACTGGATCCTTTAAAACTCATAAAGCACCAAGAAAACAGCTTTTTAAAAAGACTAAATTATGAGGAGACTTACGAACTTAGGAATTCGGCATGTCATATGAACTCTTCAATAAACAAACATATTTTATTTACTGTTCTTTGTCATCCTCGAAATTCAATCCAAACTAATTTTACATTTGGTTGTACGTTTTAAAGAAACGCGTGGGAAGGAGACATCTTGATCACGTGTTGTCGTTCCAAAGATGACTTAATTTAAACATGTCAATGCGAAATCAAGTTTTAACACGAACAGGACCGATTCAGAATATTTACACCATATTATGCATATAAAATGTAACTGTAATATATGATATATGTCGTAAGCGTGTCTACACTAATAGCTAAAACTTCTAACTTTGTAAGGGCTAATCTTCGACATTTTTTATAGTATAGAGGACAAACGGGCAGTCCGAACCTTGCAACGAGTACCGACGCCCATGAACATAAGTATATTTGTGCCGGTGCGTTGCCCTCCCTTCCACCTCTCCCCCCAATGGGCCACCGGCTACACAGAAACCGCATAAAACGCGGCACCGTCGGTGTCACTTTACGGCGATATCAGGTGAGCGAGAGGTACCTCCTTGGCCCAATTCCGTTGCATAGGTGGATGTAGTGTCATGTACCATGCATGGCATTCGAATATAGAAATTCTTTCTCTAGTAGAAAGTTACAATGTTTAGGCGTGACATGGGCTGTAATTTTATTATGAATTAAAGAGAAGCGCACGAGTTAACAAATAATTTATATCAATGGGAGAGTAAATAATTACATTTACAATATGGAAAATGCGAAATAAAAATAAAATACAAAAGAATGTTTTTGTACCAGGTCCACGAACGAGGCGGCCTAAAAAACCACCCGGAGACACCCATGGGCCCACTGACGAGAAGAGACCACGGACTGCGTTCTCTGGACCACAACTTGCTAGGTTAAAGGTAGTTATCATTTATACTGATATTATAAAGCAGAAAAGTTTGTTTTAACGCGCTAATCTCAGGAATATAATAATAAAAAATATTTTTGTGATGAATAGTCCATTTATCGAGGACCAGGATAAACGCCGGGGTGATGCTAAGTAATATTCAATGTTCAAGTGTATGCGAGTAGCAATTCAATCATTGCAAGAGACCTAATTCCAGTAGTGGAATAAGTATGATACTCTGATGACACTTGTATATTGCTACATAATATAAATTCCTACGTTGCTTGCCTGCTTGCTACATAATATAATTTCCTATGAATACCGTAAATAGTCTATTGCTCTGCATACTGATTCGAGGCAGTTTTTTTTCCGCTGAAAGTTAAATGCTGAAACTATCATAAAAGTAGATAGAACAAACATGGTCTAGAACCTCGTTGTCTTACCGATCATGAAGTGTTTTTTGTTACAATACTTTTTTTGGAACAGCACGAATTTGCCGAGAACCGGTACTTGACGGAGAGAAGACGACAGGCGCTGGCCGCGGAGCTGGGGCTCGCCGAGGCGCAGATCAAGATCTGGTTCCAGAACAAGCGAGCCAAGATCAAGAAGGCTTCCGGTCAGAGGAATCCCCTCGCGCTACAGCTCATGGCCCAAGGTCTCTACAACCACAGTACAATACCCTTGACGAAAGAGGAGGAGGAATTAGAAATGAAGGCGAGGGAGAGAGAGCAACAGATCCGACAATAAAATCGATTTAGAATCGGAATAGAACCGAAAAATGATGCCACAGGTACAACTGAGTCTCATTTCTATACGTGGCAAAGGCGCCAACAGCCAACAACAAATAGCTTGGGGTGTGATTTCCTAAAATCTCATTTAAGCTGATAAGCTTAATATAATGTTCCTAATTTTACTTATTCTTTAAAATCTTTCTTTCTCATAGTCATAAACTGTACTGTTATTCCGCTACTTTAACAGAACTTTTATATAAAACTTGACAAGAAATACTTACTATGAAGTCGAAATAGTAATTTGACTCGATCTCATGTTCATTACAAGTTTATAAGAAGACCAAAATTGTATTTATCTATATAAGTTGCTTTACTACAAAATATATATTGTTTATCTGTAGATGTAACATCTAGATCATTTTCGGTGATAAGAAAATGTAATTATCAACTCGACATAAATCTGATACTAATTCGAGTTTATGTCGTAGAGACATTCGAATAGTGGAATGCTGGATGAGTGTTGTTTCGATGGATTTTTGGATTGTATAATTTGTAATTTACTGTAGATATTAGATCAAGAATTCTTACTTAGGTCGAGGTTTCATCACATATTAATAAAATAAATCTAGATTCAGAAAATTTCAAATTATTTCATGACAATATAGAAATAATTTTATTTTTCTACCAGACTCACTAGCTTAACAAATATTTATTTACTAATGTACCTATGTTAACTTTAAATGCACGTACTGAAAATGTGAACACGAAATAAAATCATTAATCGCCAAATGTATTTTGGTGTGTGCACTTTGTGTGTCTATTTAAAGCCAACAAATACAATACCAACACATTTGATGCATTTTTACAGACACATTTTTAACAGATAAAATTATTTTCTTATAATAAAAAAATAGATAATATTCATTTTGAGAAAGACATCTTATAAGTGAGTCTGAAAAGTCAGCGCCTCAAAGTCACGTGTTAAACATAACAGAAATTGATTTAATGATAAACTATTGTTACATCTTGCCATTTTATAATTATAACTTCATAATGTTAGCTGTTGTTTTACGTTTTGTAGATTTTCACTCTGTATAAATTAATGTTGCGAATGTAAATAATAATTAGGACTACTAATTAATTAATAACTAATAATATATTTAAGTTATTTATTGTGCAATGTAGCAGTATTAGTCGAAATATTGGTAAAAGTAATACGGAATAAAAAACTTTTGTGGAGAAAATTATTTGTTAATTACCTATCTAACTTACATAAGATGTCATACTAACACTCAAGGTTTTTTGTAGTATAGGGTAACGAACCACGAGATCCTTCTGACGACTACCGCCGCCCATAGACATCCTCAATATTGTCATGCAGATGCGTTGACCTTCCTGCGCCTCCAATGGGCTACAACCGTAGTTTTCTCTTTACGGCGCTGTGACGGGAGCGAGAGGTATCTCCATGGACGTGGCGGCCCTATTCGGCTGCAATGCAGGTACTAAGACTAATACTAAGTGCCTTTATATTTATTAACAGTTTTCCGTTCCTTGGGACCCCTTTAAGTGTACAGTACGCTGACAGGAGGAAATGTCAATGCTTTCTTACAACAGAATTTGCCACCACAACCGGGTTACATTTTCGTGCCATAACACATGCATTAAGTGATGGTTTTGTTGTCGCGTATCGTGCAGTTTACATAGGATGTCTATATACGAAGGTTTGTAGGTGATTTACCAAAACCGTTCGCCTCTAACATTGTAGCACCACTAACGAACACACTAGACTCTTTTGTTATTACAGATTTGTCCTACATATCCGTGTAGGTAGTAGGTACATACTCGATGCATGTCATTAGGTACTTACTCATTTAACAAAATAATCTCGTGTTAACAAAATATAAAAGAAAATCATCATTTTTAATAGTCCGTCAATCGGTCGTAATTGCAACGACCTGCATGCATGAACATGTCATGTACTCAATGTAAAAAATATGTTTTTACACAAAGTAGGCGAAAAGTTTAACTATGAGTGAATGAGAGCAGAGGCGTTACGGAAAAGTTGATTTATCGAATCAGTGAAGTGACGTATTTTTCTTTCTTCAAGTGTTAAATGAAACGATTCAAAAAAAATAAACATCTCAAATAAAGTACGCACAACACTTGATAACACTTTGAAGTATAAACTCTTTGTAAACAGATTTTTTCACGAGTTGGTTTCGTCTAGCTATGGAACACAACCCCAAAGACGTCAGTGACTTGAATTTAATCTAGCGCCCCTTGACACATTTTCAAATGGAGTGACGGGGGAGTTTTATTGAAATTTTTGCGGCGGCATCGCGAATCGAGAATGCGGGTTCGATTCCGTGATGAGGGGCGTGAAAAAAAAGCGTTTTCAAGGTGCGTAAAGTTTTATAATTAAAGTTCTAATGCCCCACGCGAAATGCAGCGTAAACAAAGGAAACGAAAGTGCGAGAACAATCACCGTGAATAATAACCTCTCAACTGTTAGATGTCCGTCGGCAATAGGAATATATTTTACGATATACCATTGGTGCTACTGATGTATTGTAGCCGAACGGAGCCGGCGCAACGTGGCTGGTTATGTGTCTGCCTTTCTGCTGCCAGGGGTAATAATGGTTTTCAAAAACATGTAGTTGAAGACCCATGGTCAGGATAGAGATTACAAGGATTACTGGAACATTACTAACCAGTACTCAGCTACGTTTTTATCAGCCTTACAATTCTTTTTTTTTGACGCGGGGAAACGCATTTACGCGCCTTCACCGGTCCTGGGTGGGGTCCAGTGTACCAGAATACCCACAAAAACCACCGCGAGCGCGCGAGCCATCAGTGCCGCCCTTGATGAGGTGCCCCGGAACAACAATCATCAGGGCACCTCGACGGCAAGTCAGCCCCCGAAGAGACCGACGCCACCTCCACAGATGGGGTTGTCCCGCACTACAGGACAACCCCACCGACTTTGGGACAGTGCAATGGGGTGAGGTTCCCATCCTCGCCCCTTGCCCCGTGCGCAAATGCGCCGCCACCTTTTTCTCTTTTGTCCCTTCTTCTTATAAGAGGGGTACAAAGAGCGGCACCTCCTCCTGCTCTTAAGTCCCCTCTTCTTATAGGAGGGGTACTAAGAGCCGCCACCTCCTCGGTTCAATTGGCTTCGCCCAAGGTGTCTCGGATAACCCCAGGCTACCGAGCGCCACCGCCACGACAAGGCTTGAACCATGGTGGGGAGCCTTACAATATCTCACAGTGTAGTTGAATGTTAAATAATGTCCTTTGTGATCCAGCCATCGACAAAATTAACCCGTATTCATTTACTAATGTGAGAAGAACGATTGGTGTAGTCGAAGTCGGGTAAGGTCCAGGGCCGCGTCTGTATCGACAAGGCAAGGAGTGTATAACAATTTGTCCTTTAGCTAAATATTTCATAGACATGGAATGGATAACTTAATCGAAAAACTGGTTTTACAAACCAACAACGTTATCACATTTTTCCGTTATATTTCCAAAATAATGCCTACACTACTATGAAATACATGCCTACACTACTTGGCAAAATTTATTTGTCTCTAAATTATTTTCTTACTCCAAAAGAATAGTCAATAATAGTCCTTCATGAGTTAAAAAAATTATAATAAATCGACGGTCACGCGTCAATTTGGGGAAATAAAATTGGCAATGTAAAAAACAGTTAATTTAAACGTTCGCAGAGCAAATTCTTCAAATACCTAATATAGGGATAGTTTACATGTTGGCAGTAAAACATCCTGAATTAAGCAAATAAAACAAACATTCAC
>JAFELO010000804.1:166967-192179 GCA_017140195.1 Eumaeus atala
GTGGATTGAAAAGTACTCGGCCTAACACTGATTCATTCAGTTCTCTAAATCAAATCGACCCACATTGTATAGTTTAGTTCAGTCTAGATAATTGTGTGAAGTTCGAGACGTGTGCGATAATTCGTAGTGATAGTTGAGATCGAGCAGAGTGCCGTCATTAAGTAACTGCATAAGAATAAATATATCACCGAAAACCATCCATAATGATATGGCTGACCATATCATCACGGATGGCTTTCAGTGATAATAATGTACTGAGCTTTAGCAGATTCTGTTAAATCTTATTCCTCCATCAAAAAATGTATAGCAGAATTCGAGCGTGGTAAAGAAAGTGTGAAAGATGAACCCCGCTCTGGAAGGCCTTCAACGTCCACTACTGACGAACATATTAAGACGTTACTTGGTTTATCTATGGGAGACCGCAGATTAAGAATTAGAGAGATAGCCGAGATTATAGACGTCTCTTATAAATGAACTCAAAGCATCACCGTCAGAATTGGGCTTCCACAAGGTGTCTGCAAGGGGGGTTTCGCGACTGCTTTCAGTTGGACAAAAAAGGACACGATTGACTGTTTCACGAGACTGTTTGGAGTTATTTGTAGCCGATGCAGATGATTTTTTGAATGGGTTTGTTACAATGGACGAACTTACTGTACGCCAGAAACAAAACAGCAGCCGAAACAGTGCAGAAGACCTGGTTCACCACCCCCTAAAAAGTCTAAGGCGACTTTGTTGGCAAATAAGGTAATGGCTACAGTATTTTGGGACTCGAAGGGTGTGATTATGATAGATTATCTTAAAAGGGGTCAGACTATAAACTCAGATTACCACTGTGTCCTTGCTACGTCGTTTACGAGCGGTAACAAAAGAAACGCGTCCAGGTTGAAATGCTCAGATGGTAAGTCGGGTTTCATCAAGATAACGCCCGTGTTGACACGTCTGTGAGATCAATGGCTGAAATCCACAATTGTGGCTTTGCACTATTACCGCCTCTGCTCTGTTTACCTGAGAATTTTTAAATGGGAGATGGCAAAAGAGCATCTAACTTGATAGTGATTATGTAGAAAAATAAAAATATAACTGATTATGTATGTGTTTATTTTCTTGGTTAGGCCGAATACTTTGCAATCCACCCCCGTATAATGAACTTTCATACATCAAATATGAGAGCCTGTGGTTTTGGTAACGAAATCGACCAACCAACATGATCATAATGGTGTCCATGCTCCGTATGCGCCTGCTAATTGATCTAATCTCTGGTGAGCCACTTTTTACAGCATATTTTTTAATGGTGCAATTTATAACGGGGGCTTTCGAGCGAAGGAGGAAAAGAGGGCAACACATGTGATAATAATGCGGATGTCTTCGGGTGTTGGTAGTCGTCAAAAGGATCTGATTGCTCGTTTGCCCGCCTATAAAACAACAGTCGGATTCTTTTTGATGACTTGACAAGAACTGATAGAAAAACCACAGCATAGGTGTGTCTTTAAGTTCCGCTGTGCCTAATCTGACTACAATGCAGCATTACACTACGTCTTACTAAAACATATACCTTAAAATCTTCTTCCATTTTTTAATATAATCTACAGTGCATGTCTAAAATTTCTGGATTTTGATTTTTTGTAACATTAAAAAGGAATTAGTACCACAATAGCCAGCCGATACGCTCTGAAGGTATTACCGCCAGGTCTCATGTTTCAAACTCCAAATAACCTGGGCATTATGGCGCATAATGACATATAGTTTGCCGCGAGAATCAAGTTCGCCGGGCTGTCAAGCCTGTCGAAACGTCAAACCGAACTGTCAAAACATGGCTATCAGCCTAATTGATCTTGTCATGGTCAAGCAGAGGTCACATATTGTTATTTTAATATAGATCACGACTCTGCTTACGAAGTCATGTGTTTTCAGTACGAAATTTGAATTGTTAATACATTTTTTTTGTTTCAGAATTTTATTTTCGGCCAGTGTAAAAAAAGATTAGGTAAGTTCCTTCCATAGTTCTCTGTAAGTGATATTTACATTGCCTTTATTTTGCAGCCACAAGATTGACGCACATCTGTTAAGATATTTACATAGTCTGTATTGTGATGACAGCTATGACAACTGATGCCTGTGTTAGACACATACAATATCCAGTAAGGCCCCACAGGCCATTTAACGAGTACACCTTGGGTGTGTACGTCTGTGTTGAAGCTTGTCTTTATACACGTAATACTCTCCACTCACGTCATACTCTCCACTCACGTAATACTCTATACTCACGTAATACTCTCCACTCACGTAATACTCTCCACTCACGTAATACTCTCCACTCACGTAATACTCTCCACTCACGTAATACTCTCCACTCACGTAATACTCTCCACTCACGTAACACTCTTCACTCACGTAATACTCTCCACTCACGTAATACTCTCCATTCACGTTATACTCTCCACTCACATAATACTCTCCACTCACGTAATACTCTCTACTCACGTAATACTCTGCACTCACGCAAGTCTCCACTCACGTAATAGTCTCCACTCACGTAATAGTCTCCACCTAGAGTACATCGATTAGGGCGGTAACATGGCCCCACCATGGTTTAAGCCTTGTCGTGGCAGTGGGTTTTAGTATTGTGTGAACCCAGGTGTAGCCAATTGAACCGAGGGGGATCTTTTCAGCCCTCTTATGGGAAGAAAGAGACCAAAGAGCAACAGGAGGAGACGCTTTTGCGCCCCGGGCAAGGGGCGAGGATGGAAACCGCACCCCATTGCACTGTTCCAAAGTCGGTGGGGTCGTCCTGTAGTGCAGGG
Organism: Eumaeus atala; assembly: GCA_017140195.1. Taxonomy (NCBI): domain Eukaryota; kingdom Metazoa; phylum Arthropoda; class Insecta; order Lepidoptera; family Lycaenidae; genus Eumaeus; species Eumaeus atala. The sequence goes on from JAFELO010000804.1 coordinate 169,769, forward strand.
TAGCCCCATCAGTGGAGGTGGAGTTGGTCTCTTAGGGGGCTAACTAGCCGTCGAGGTGCCCTGACGGTTTGTTGTTTCGGGGCGCTCCATCAAGGGCGGCACTGATGGCACTCGCGATGGTTTTGTAGGTATTCGGTACTATCATGTGCTGCGTGTCCCACACATCGATGGATCCGACCCAGGGCCGGTGGAGGCGCGTAAATGCGTTCCGCCGCGTCAACAAAAAGTAAGGTAACGTTGCCTATATATTATAATATCCAGTATATAGGAGTACGTGGTAACATGGCCCATATATTATAATATCCAGTATATAGGAGTACGAGTGCACCCTCATGCATCGGGGAGTGTATCTATAATATTTTCGCGCAAGCCCTTCTCAATAGAGATGGCCGTTGTTGCTGAAATTCGGATAGATTTTTATAAACAGCAGCCATTATTCATAAAACAGGTGGCGGCACAGTCGACAATGGAAAAAATCCGAAGCTTGGTAATTCATAGTTATATCACATAACAAAACCTATTACAAATTAAAATTTAGTTTATTTCACAAAAAGGGAGTGCATACGCCCGCAAATATAATTTAGTCCACATATAAGTTGTCATGTACATACCTCCTGTCGCTACGGTTTATAGGGACAAATTAGAAGTCGGTAATTTTAATGACTGCTGAGTACCGACACACATATTTATTAGATACACTTGTTATCCGCCTTTCACGAGTCCCCTAACTCACGCACGACCGGGGTGGAGATCTCGTTGATCCACTAGGGACGACTAGGTGGTGCTGCACCTTGTGTGGATATAGGTCGACCTCGGTCAGTCACAAGATAGCTCAGACTATTGTAAGAGGAAGAGCCGCATCAAAAACGGGTGCGACACGTTGAAGGAGATACCTTTCGGTTACAAGGCACCCACGTTTTACTAGTTTTTCTTGAGGGCAACGCATCTTTTGAACTTTTATGCAGATATTGATGGGCATAGTCGTTAAAACCTGCCTACTGTTCGTTTCCCTATAAGGATGGTAAAAAAACGTCGATCTATGGTGCATGTTTAATTAAACTCCAAAATGTCCGCTATGCTACCGTTCAAAACCATACTATATCGACGAATCCATCGATATCGAAGCCGATACCGATGGGTTCGTCGATATCGTACCGTTCTATACCAATCCTCATCGATAATCATAAGGTTACTCAACTAGATAAAACAAATATACAAAAAAATATAAAATTATTAATAGGAAATTTCCATGGTCCCCACACTAGGTTTCTCTTTCTTGTGTCACTTACATAGCAATGTTAGAAATTAAAGTACTTTTAACAAAAAAAAGGACGAAAACAAATAAATTATACATGCTTAAAGCTGAAAACTATTCACAAAAAGACACACTTCTTACAAGTACATAAGTTGGGATTATGACCGATATTGTCCTAGTGTTTGTTTTGAGTTGGCTGAGCCAACAACATCGAAAGCAAACGAACATTTGAATCACCTGATGGCTAGCCACTGCACAGCTAAGGTTCAAGCCTTGTCGCGGCGGTGGGGCTTAGTAGGGCTTGCAGTGACCTGGGGTGAACCTAGGCGAAGCCAATTAAACCGAGGGGATCTTTGCACCCCTCTTATAAGAAGAGGGGACCTGAGAGCAACAGGAGGTGGCGCTTTTGCACATGGGCAAGGGGCGAGGATGGGAACCTCACCCCATTGCACTGTCCCAAAGTCGGTGGGGTTGTCCGGTAGTGCTGGGCAACCCCATCTGTGGAGGTGGAGTTGGTCCAAGGGCAGTACTGATGGCACTCGAGGTGGTTTTTGTGGGTATTTGGCACTATCATATGTCGCGGGTCCCACACACCACTGGACCCCACCCAGGGCAGGTGAAGGCGCGTAAATGCGTTACCCCGCGTCAACAAAAAAAAGAGTTGCCAGGTCGTCAAACAGAGCAGCCAGTTCGTTCGGACATTTGGTTGGCAAGACTGGATAAAGACCTGGTTGACAAGACTGGATAATTCCATGCTTCCGAAGTGTGGAAAGACATTTTAAGCAACAACAACATCTTCACGCCAGCTCCCTAATGGGGAAGGCAGATTAACGGAGTGCCATACATCACGATCCCTACACACCTGCCTTGCCTCCTCAACATTCGGTACTCTCGACGTACACACGCGCCGGTAGCGTAGACTCTTGACACCAGACTCTGACAGTACCCGATCAATTTGACCAAGGCGTGTCAGTAATTTTATTTATTTTTTTACATTTTAAATGTCCAACATAACCGAACAAGATGGTTACCGTTCAGTGTGGCCAGGCACGCATTAAAAGGCCCGATGACTACCGAGGCCCATGGACATCTGCATAACATTCAAGCAGTTGCGTTGCCCTCTTTTCCTCCCAATACTCCCCTGTATTGGGCCACCGGATTCACTGAAACCGCAAGAAGCTTGACATAGCCATCACTCGACGGCGGTACCACGAGAGCGAGACACCTCAATGCAATGCAGCATGTCACTACCTCTTACAAATGCTTAACCATGTACGGCTTTACAGGACGTGATATGCCAAATACCGCACCGTCTCACTCCGCTCCACAGCCACTCAGACAGAATTTGCAGAACCCTCACGTCCTTCACCTATCTCTATATAGTGTCGGGACTGATACAATCAGCACGCAGCAACAGTATATGTGAGCGAGAGATACTTTCCTGGTTATTCAGGCCCGATCCGGCTGCAATGCAACAACACCGAGGCGATGTAAGTACACGATCGCTGGCCGTGGGATTGACGTGGGCATAAACTAGAGTCACGTCAATAAAAGCACGCATTATTGATATTTACCGCCTCCCTGGCCAACGACATTATTATAAATCTCAAAAATATCTAAATTAGTTGTTCTGTCCGTTCGGATGGAATTTACATAATCTTTGACGAGAAAGTGAGAGCGGTACGGGGCTATGTGAGGCCTACGCGTGGGAAGAGGACGGAGGATCCCAATACTTTCGGACCACCCAAGTCGCGGCGCGGTATTCGTGCTATGCTCACAGATTGTGCATTGTCAGTCTTGATCCTTGTTTTTTTATGTTTAATTAAGATCCATCAACCGCCATGCGAATATTCGATATTGGGTTTAGTACATGATTATAGTTCAGCGATTCGTCTTAGTATCACTTATTGAAAAAGAATATTACACTCATTGAAATTGTTATATGTTAGACAAACAAACTGATGTATATAACTTTGTCTACATGTCATTTTATACACAATGACACAACAATGATCTAGCGATGGTGGAGAATGAAAAATAAGGATTTAAATCCCAATTCGTCTACATAGTTTAGCTCATTTAGCTCAACCCAACATTTGCTGCATCATAAGTTATTTTTCTGTTTAGTTTTATTTTTTATTTAATTCTATTGATTCGTGATTACAAATAAAGAATTTTGATAAATAAAGTCCAAGATAAATTTTAACTTAAATACGGTAAAAGTAAGTATTAACTATTAAAAGACCACTACGTTGTTTCAAGATTTATACCTTATTATAATACCTGTGAAATGCTGATAAGGACAAAATGAGTATTATGTCTATATCACATGTATTAATGTTCTATGTGTTATATTATGTCTCTGCAAAGCTTTTTTTAATACAAGCATTTCTTTCGTCATGGTTCAAAGAGCAGCTTTTTCAAAGAAGTAAATATTATTTTAACAACATTGAAATTGAATAGACAACAAAATGGAATTGAATTCGCTTCTATTATTATATAATCGATACGGTGTCAAGTATCAATAGGTATCGGTCGTCAAGTCCCAAAGTGTTTAGTCGCGTTACATCGGGCCGGTAATAGTGGAGCTCTGCGCCAATATATTTTTTGATCTGACTCAGCGATCGCTTACTAGCACTACACGAGAGGGGAAACACACGGGCCATAATCTCACTGGGAAAGTGTACTCTTTGTCTGCTTGTTTGTTTTGTCTGTGACTATAATAAAATTATAATTGATTTGACTTTTTTTAATTGGAGATTTCTTTAAAATTTTAAAACTTATCAATCTGGGATATAATTTACTTTAAGAAATCATAGTACTGGTCCAAAATATCTATACAATTTACCCTAATTACGTCACTGAAATAATTTTGTACCATGGGTGCTGAATTCATTCCACTTAAACACTTACATATTTTTGAATTCAAATATCAGAATTACTTCTTGTCCCGATAAGTGAATGGCCCTTATCATTCGAAGGCGTCCGAAGCGACCTCCAGTAAGGTCAATACAAAATGATTATATTTAATCAAATTGTATGTCTATATAACTTTCTGAGTGTTGTGGACTAATCATAACACGTTAGTTTAGCCTCTCACTAAGCCCATGAGACCTTGTGTTGCAAATACTTTATATTTAATATGACAACAGAAATATATTTAATATTTTTTTATAAATTTAAGAAATGTACTGTAGAAATATACTTTATGCAATAATCGCCCATGACCTGAGCGGAATTATAAACCGCAAACGATGGCGTAGGACGATAAAATTAAAAAAAGCAACAGCGCGATGTGCTACGCCGTAGCATTTCCTGTAGCTTGTGAGGCATCTGGAGACTGTATGCCAATTGTTCCTTGTTATGAACATATTTTCAGATGCCCTTAGTTTAAAAAACTAAGATTTTAGATTTTATGAGGTCGTATATTTTTCCATTGTCTTTGTGGAAAAATCTTCTTATTTTCAACAATATCGTACAAATCCTACTTGTTGTTATGCTCTTATGAATTTTGTTACGGATTCGAATGAAATGTGGCACAGATGTAAGTAATTGTGGACAAATCGTTAGCCATGGACAGAGAGGCATGTTAAGCTTTTTTATATATTATGGGACAAAGGACCAGTTCAAGCCTTTTGTCGACTACCGACGCACATAAACATCCGCACATTACTATGCCGATGCGATACTGTAACTTTACGGCGCTTTCATGTAACAACTTCCTCGGTCGAGCGGGCCCAATCCGGCCTATGGTTGTACGGCTATATCGCTTATGCTTACAATATTACCATGGCTCTTTTCTACTAAATAAAGTTTATTTTAAAGCTAAAGTATATATAATTGGTAAAATTACGTACACTGTACTGTAATATAAAACAACAGAATTCTCTTCCGTATGTTTTCATTGTAGACTTAACGCCTTTAGTAGTTTTTAAATCACACTCGAAGATACTCGTTTGATAATTTGATTGATGTCCAACGTTTTTTCACTTGTTTATTGTGTTATACGATAATTGACTATAATGTGTGATGGGTTTTTCCTTTCGACTAATTTGTCCGTCTCCGGCACTTGCGAGTGGCGGGACCGTTTGGAACAACATGGCGGTATCACCATCATCAGACGCAGCATCACCCTAAATACGAAGACGCTTAGACGGGGCATACTGATGTAATCATGGCCCATTTAAGAGGAGGTAGAAAGGAGGGCATCTACGTGACTATAATGTTGATGCTCATGGGCGTCGGTAGTCATCAAAAGACCTGCTCGTCCGTCCCCTTTTACTATATAAAAAGAATAACACGCATCGCAGTCATAGCCACAAGATGGGAGACGAAGCACCCTCCAATGTATTTGTAACATCAGAATGAAACTTCCCCCCTGGCTACAATCAGCCTTGGTTTATTCTACTCGCTCAATACATACTCTGACGTAAGTAAACCTCTGCAAATAAAATATTAGTCGTTGGGGCTAAATAGCACCCTTCGAAGAGCTGCATATGTGGTGTTCTGGCCTGTCTATGGAGCTCTCTATTACTCTTTGCCCAAATACTTGCATCAGCCGATCCACTTGCGGCCAATGACACAGCAATAGCAGTGCAGTGCTGGTCCGACAGAATTGGTTCGGCTAAATCACTGTCACAAAAAAAGGGGCAGATCATCGTCAGCATATATCGGTCATCCGCTGGATATCCTCTGACAATGAATGCTAATACGTGGTTCTGATAGTCACATCCAAACCCAACTGGCTGTACTGGCGAGATTTTCCTCCTTCTTAGTCGACATTATCGCAGTGTTAAAAGTGTTCAAGGTGCGGGTATTTTAAAATATAAACAAGGAACAAAAATTGTTTGTGTCAGCTGTGACCCGCAACCGGAGCTTATGTCTTAATCGGTCCCAGACATTTGATGGAACGGCAACTGTCGCTGTGGCCGATGGCTGTGGCAGCTACGCGGCCGCGATCTGATCCGAAGCACCGACCTACAGCTTATAGCCACCACAGGTCACACACCAAGGTGTCCGGGAGATGTTAGCACTGTAAAGCGTTACTATGATGCTACCCATTTATCACTTCTCTACTCGATTTTACTTCTTACATTTTAGAACTTATACTTCTTTTGGCAAGGTACGGATAAATAATAAGGGTAAATTGTTACGATCACACTGTCTTGAAAGACCGGCAAGTGAAATGAGCTTTAGTCGACATCCCTTGTCCCAATGGCCTTGAATAGCATGAGTCTACTGTCTGGGTTTTTATAGTAGCTGAGCTACAAATTGGAGCCTTTTGACGGCTACCGATGTCCATAGGCAGGCATAATGATTATGCAGGTGTATAGCTGCATAGCCGTCACTTCACGGCGTTGTCAAGTGACTCACATGACACCGCCTCGGGAGGATTTGGGTCGGCACCACCAGGAAGCTATCACTGGTGGTGTCGGCTCAAATTGACTGCAGTACATGGAACTTCCACTTGCTATGCTCCCTGCGTCTCATATATTATACATCATCATCATCCCCTTACCGGTCCACCGCTGGACGTAGGCCTTTTCCAATGACGGTGGAGCTCCTGCTACTCGCATTCATCCCGGACCGGCTGCTGCATGGGGATTATCCTCCCACCTGGTGAACGTTCGACCAACACTTCGTTTTCCTAAACGCGGCCTCCACTCCAGAACCTTACCGGCCCATCTGCCATCTGTTCTTCTGAGTGTGTGGCCAGCCCATTGCCACTTAAGCGATCGTATTCGTCGCGCGATATCGGATGATATCGGATGATACATAACCTCCAATGGACGACATGTTGTACGCTAGGTACCAATACAGACCACGACTTCAAATTTGCCGTCTTAACTCCTCATCTCTAAACCGGTCGCAGCGGCATCAACACGAAACATGACCCAAATCAATCATACGAAACGTGAACCGAGTGTGTATCAAACAAATTCGACCCATTTCTCACTTCCACTACTAATATCTCTAACTACCCTCACAATGCATTATTTGGTTTCATATACAAACTTATATTTGCGGTTCTCAAACTGTTATTCAATTGAAAAATTCAAGTACGCTTAAAAATACGACCGTAAGGAGAACTGGTAGAATATAAGTTGAAACATAAAGGCTGTATTCCATTAAGAAGACATACCATAGATATAACATTCTGTAAATCGCCGCGAAATTTCCATCCCACGGCCAGACGTCGAAATAACACGCCGCAGCTCGAAGTTCATGAATTTTTAACACTACATAAAAATGCTCTGTGTCGGGAAGCCTGATTTATCTGATATAGCTTTAGAAAAACCAGCGGGGCGTGAGTCAGGGATGTCGGACAGAAAAGGTGACCTTACATTTTGTTCATGTTGGCAAGCTTCAAAATGTATGACAGTTATTAGGAAGCTGAATTCTGTTTTAGTAAGTAAACTTAATTGCATTTATTTCATTTACATTCACAATATAATCTACGATTATAAATCACGGTACAAAACCATAGATAATCGATTATTAAGTAATATATTTTATAAATAACAAAGAGGACAAAATAATCTATATTAGAATCACTTAATTTAGAAAAAAACAAGAGACACTGATCTGTCACGCTAAATCATCACCAATATTTTCTTGTAAAGTCAACTTTTACACACGATTTAAGTTGTTATTACAACGTGCATAATTTAACAACTGCACATCTTTTATACAGAGACACTGACTGTGTATCTTGGTATTTTCCTATATCGATACGTTAGTATTGAATTGAACTGACAATTGTATAAAACTCAACATAGTTACGAAAAAAACTATGCACCAGTCCCATAAACAATAGCGTAAAAATAAGTTGGTAAGTCCGCAAAATGTCTGAAGTTCCCGACTTGAGAAGGCCCCGGTCAGAGAACAGTGCACACAGGAAGAACATAACTTTCATTTATTATATTCTCTCTCTCTCGCTCTCTCTCTCTCTCTCTCTCTCCCTTTCTCTCTTCTATATATTGGAAGACAGGCTCTATTCAATGAATTCGTCACAAGCCCAAACCGTATGGTTACACCATTAGACTATAAACCGGTGTTAAATAAATTTAGTAAGAAGTACTGCCATGCTGCATTGCAACTGAATTGGGCCGGTTCGACCAGGGAGGTACCTCGCGCTCACTTGACACCACCGTAAAGTAACATCTAGGCTGTCGCGTGTCATGCGCTTTGTGAGTGGCTGGTGGCCCATTGGAGGGGAGCAGAAAAGGAGGGCATCACATTTACGTGACGAACATAATGCGGATATTTATGGGCGTCAGTAGTCCTCAAAAGGATCCCATTTCTAGGCCCGCCTGAGACAAACGAGATATCCTTATGACTTAGATATATAAAAAATTATATCTAGAAAAACGTGCTTGGGATAAAAACAGTCTTTATATCCTAAAAAGTATAAAAAACATTAAATATTGATACTTCGTTTGTATGGATCATGATCGACAAACAGCCACCGTCGGCAAACATCGGCCGCGTTCGGGGAGCGTCGGAAGCGTTCGGCAAACACCGAACTAAGTAGTGCTAACTACCAAACTGTAACTATTTGTAATTTGTGTTAATGTACAGAAAACTAGTTATGTGTATAATGCTAGTTTTACAACACGTGAAATTCTGACGTTCTACTGAGTGTTATACACGAACGGAGAAGGAGAACATTTGGCTTTTGGATTTGGGGAGGTTTATGTCAGACATTAGACATGATCTGGCGTCCGCTGCTGCTGGTTGTGCTCTGCTATCGATATCCTTCGTAACTCCATCATGGTTTAGGTCTCGTATCTTAGTGGTCACACATCCTGGACGAAACCACTTGAACGAATGATTCTCTTCTTTGTCCCTCTCACAAGAAGAGCAGGAGGAGAAACGGAAAAAGAGAGAAACTTGAATTCACTGTACTCTCGAAAACCGAATACTACGAAACCCGTCGAGATGCCCTGGTTCGATTCCTGGATGGGCGCTTTGGGTACTCGCGCTGGTTTGTGGTTATTCAGCAATACCGTAGCTGCGAGTACCACAAAACACCGGCCCCAACCCAACGCTACAGAAATGGGTTTTCCCGCGTTGTAAAAAAAGAATCGTCCCCACAAACCAAACTAAATTATAGTCTAACACGGGTTGTAGTATAACTTCTTTAAGCACGCCTCACTTCGGGTGTAAGTTGTGAGTTCTGCAACTACTAAATACCACTAACTACTACCTAGTGACTGGTGGAAGTGCGTAGGCACATTTTCCGAAATATAAATAACCTAGTAGCGCTGCAAACATCTGAACATTCATCATATCTCATTGCACTTTTCCATATAACACTCCATCAGTAAACCTACGATCTTATAGACTATCCACTTTTCAAACTTTTGGGTGAGGAAGGATTGGATTCTGGGCTGTGTTAAGAACTTTTCCTTATATATTGACTTCCTTAGATATTATGTTCCATTGGAAATATAACAAAACTATATCTCCAGTGGCAAAAGACTGCCCTTACAACATACGATCGAAGTGGAATATCATTCAAAGACGCTCATCCATCACTATACCCTCCTCGACAAGCGTTGCTTTGCTTATTTATTCGATTTCATACAACTAGTCAAGCCACACCGCGCTCCTGTCCTTACTGTCCATGCATTCGCATACTCGACGTTGTTATGCGTCACTACGCATTGATATTCGTTATTATGCGTTAATGGGCGTTGACAAACGTTAATATGCGTCGGCATTACCTATAGGTATGTTCGTTAATCGATGCTTTGATGTAAAAAACAAGAACGCAGGCTGCGTTCTGTTGCGTTATATTTGGACAACTATTTTGACGCGTCACCATCAGACACAATTTGTGTTCATCTGCATTGCAATCATTACTATGATTCGTAGACATCCAATCTTTATGGATACGACCCGACGACGCCATTTTTGATATTATGCTTAGTGCTCATATCATAAGCACAAAACCGACACGCGCCAGGAAATAAAACTTCTGAAGAGGTAACCCTATGGCGGAAATCGCTTTGTAAGGTGGGCCTCTACCCAGTGCATAGATGATCCGGTGATCGCAAGATGCCGCCGGATGGAATCAACTTGTGACATTGATCTGTGACCCTCATGTGGGGACGCCTATACCATGCAGTCGACGTCTTCTGCTACTGAATTTTGCGTGTACTAAACTACACTCCCTATTTCATCTGTTTACTATTCCTATGTGACGGCACTCCGACACGATAGAGAAAGAGAAAAATCAAAACCGACTTTACGTGGACTTGTAATTGCTGTTATTTTAAATATAAAATTAGTACGTTCTGCTAGTAAAAATATGGCAACATCAGGCACATCACTACGACAACTAGTGCGGGATCTGTAGCAAATTCTTATTAGGGGTCCCTGTACTGCTCTCTTTTTGAGAATTAAGATCACACATATTGCTAGACATCCTGTAGGTCATGTGAACCTTAGTTTATGGCGTTGCCCCATTAAACCCCGGGGCCCATAACCTGCCGATATACTATTAAAGTGCTGATTGTCTAGTATCTCTATTTTTGTTTTTTGATGCGGGGAAACATTTACGCGCCATCACCGACCTGTATGGGTTTTACTAGTGTGTGGGGCCCACAAAAACAACCGCGAGTGTGTGAAGTGTCCCGGATCTATAAATCGTCATTGCACCTCGACGGCTAGTCAGTCCCCTAAGGGATTGACGCCACCTCTACAGAGGATTTCTCCCGCATCACAGGACAATTCCACCAACTTTGGGACAGTGTAATGGAAAGAGGTGCCCATTCTCACCTCTTGTTCGTACACAGAAGCGACTCCCCCCTGCTGCTCTTTGTACTCCTCTTCTTTTAAGGCAAAGGGGAACAAAGAGTAGCCTCCTCGGTTGAATTGGCTTGGTATCCGGTCCGGTCCGGTGGGCAAGCTATGTGGGTTCACCCAAGCTACCGATCGCCACCACGAGAAGGCTTGAACCATGGTGGGGAATGTATAGCCTCTAGACTAAGTCGTTAATGCCATATTACCGTCTCACAAAATCTTTAATACTCTTGATAATACCACAATATTATGATAATGTAAATGTTAAGTACCCGACTAAATTGATTCGTTACAAATGGAATACTTTACGCTCGCGAGTGTCTACATGTAACATTGTAACGACGTAAATATGTAAAACATACGCATAAATCATAATTGGTTTAAAATATAATGCTATGGCGGCGTCTGCTATCTATAACATTTAATTGTCTACATAATATAAACTAATTTATATATAATCTTTATTATTATACATAAATTTGCCTTAAAATTGCCATGTAATAAAATGCGAAAGTATCTGTTACATCGGTAATTAATGACGATTTCTGATACCACTGTAATAGGTGCTCTTTAGGGTTTCGTGCCCAAAGGATTGAAACGGAACTCTATTACTAGGACTTCGCTGTCCGTCTGTCACGAGGCCCGTCATCTCATGACCGTGATAGCTTGCAAATTTTCACAGACGATGTATTTATTTCTGTTGCCACTATAACAAACACACACAAAATATTGGTTAATTATAGTTATATCACTGAAAGTAAAAAAAGGAGTACCTTCACGCCTGTTATCCCCGAAGTGGTAAGCAGATTTGTGCTAATACATCCACAACTCGTAAGTCCAGTAGATGTACTAGCACACCCACGATTAGCCAAGGTACTGAGGCCCATGATGTCATAGGTGGCAAGCCTATGGCCACTTCGGGCACTTTCCAATCCCGGTCAATATAATGCGTGCTCAGAATAATCTGAGAGACATTTAACAACAGTTGCCCGACCTGGGGATCGAACACAGGATCCCACGCGGCTAACGGTCTTAACAGGCGACACCCGCAGCGTTACACCGCAGAGGCGATCACTGTATTCATTACAAACTTACAAGTGTGGTTTGTTTCAAATAAAATGTATGCAGACACCCGCAAATATAGGTTTGTCAACTCCAAAAAGTTGTACTGATCGTATCTCCTGTGGGTACGGAATCCTTAGCACACGAGCCTGGCTCGCACCCGCAGCAACTCAAACACATATATTGTCACCTCTAAGGCCCCTCTACTTTATAAGTGTAACGATATCGCTGGATTATAGTTCAATCGATCGGAAATGCCTCTTGCTCTGTCAATATAATCGCTCACTCAAAACTTGCGCAATTAGTGCAGCTTGTGGCAATCTGTGATATTATAGGAGGACAAAACATATGCATTGCCTATGGCTATGCGGATGTTCGTAGACGTCAGTAGTCATTAAGTCTCTGGCTGCTCCTTAATCCCCTTATACTATAAAATTAGAAGATTGTGCGTATGTCTATAGGTACCGTCGGCTATTTTATCAAAAGACGATGTCGCGTTTTGCTCCTGCAATAAAAAAACTAAGCACCTGTGGAGCAGACATAAACCGCTAACACAACCACTCACTAAACGTCAGTTAAAACAATGGTTAAACGCAAGCCAAACAAAAAAAAAAACAAAAAGCTCACAAGGGGAATATAATTTAATGTATCAAACATGTCTGCCAGGCACGAACGCCTTACGCAATTAATTAATTAATTTATAATAAATATGCGTAAGAAAGTAACTAGTAATAAATAGGTACATCTTTTTTATAGTCTGAACAAGTACTTTACATTCTTCTATAGCTCAATGTATTTAATTATGTGCGCTCTAGTGATCGCTCTAAGATCGAAGTTTGATCTCCGTTAACTTTTTTAAAGGTATTTAATAAAACTAAGTATACGTAATATGTTTAGCAATGCCACAAATTGCGTATTAGGTACATAAGATTAAATTTCTTATGAAATATACAAACGAGCAATCGGAGCTTTATCGTGTCGATGCATTGCCCTCCCTTTCATCTAAATGGGCCACCTCTTACACACACGATACTGTCGTAAAGTTCTATGTTGTGAAGTTTCGTGCGGTTTCTTAGTAGCCGGTTCTATGGAGCTGGAGGAATGAAGGTCGGGTGCTGCAGTTTGCTTTTGAGTTCTAGAATTAAAAAAGCAAATAAATGTGTGTAGTACAGGACGTAGGGTGTGTCAACGCAAATAGAATTGAATATTGTTTTTTTTTTTTTAGATTTTACACATTACAGCAGAACTACTTAACACATTGAGCCACATCGTGCATAGGCAGCGTACACGCACAGAATGGTACAGCACGAGGGACCTGTGATGAGCAACACCGGACTTCAACATGCAAGTTCAGCGAGTCAACAAGCTTCGAGTTCCTCGGCTGCATCAAATAGTCCGAGTGAAACTAGCCACCGTCGATAGCCCACCCGCATTACTACCATACATAAAAGGGCTCACTAACAGAACTGGCTACATCCTCAAGCGAGCCTCAATAAAAACTAATTTTAAGCCGCCAAAAAAGATCAGTAAATTTTTACCACCAGTGAAATGCCACATCTCCCTACAAGATGCACGAGTACATAACTTGGTTGTCTCTCTTATATAGGACAAACAAAAAGATCAGTCAAGTCTCGCGTCAACGAGCATATAGCAGACATTAAACACCGTCGCGTTTAAAATCTGCAGCCTGTGAACACTCTGAGGTAGGCACTTGTCATCACATTTTGTTTGAATGTCCTAGAATGATCTGTAAGGCTGTTGAAATAAAAAAACATCAAAATTCTTCCCATAGAGGACATGGCTGGATGATTCCTTCAGCGCGGGACCTAGTTGTAAACATAATCCAATCCTAATCCAGAAGTAACAGCTCATAGCCGCGTAGCCATACAATAGACGCTTGTTGCGTTAATCTGAAAAAAGAATAATCACATAAAATCTTCGGGTACTCTTAATAACTTAGGACAGCAGGACATTTGTCATCTCAGTCCACACGTGGCCACAGTAGCCGTAAAGCTTCTGATAAATCGGGACCATAAAATGCTTAATAAACCGCGATAAAATCCGTTAAAGTAGTTTTGTTATAATGAATATCGTTTTATTTTCGACTTGTCTAATATCATACCCATCTTTTATATCACTGCGGGCCCCCAAGATCTGCCAGCAACAGGGCAGAATTACAAAAATAATGGTCTTGACCATTCCATTACGTTACGAGGAGAAATCTTCAGATGACTGGACTATGGGGTAAGGATAAAAATCACAATCGCCTTAATGAACGCACCTCCAACTTCGCAATCGCTAACTTAACTTACTGCTAGTAGCATTACACTTAATTATCTATTCAGACCTAATTTAGATAATCTAATTACCTAGCTACATTTCATACCATAGGTATTCATAAAAGAAAATTCCAATTGAAGACGATATATTTTACGTGCATATGAAATGATTCGAACGCGGACCACACACGACGTAGCGCGCCGGCAGGTTTGTGTAGATACGCCCCTACGTCTTGTTCATATACACCTAACATATCCACACTATTCTTTCTATTATCTAAGTTATTATTGTTTTACAATTGTCATAATTTTAACTTCTTTGATGAAAATAGAACCCTATGGTCAGAAGGATACGGTATGTTCTATTTAAACCAGAAACATACTTTCTTTAATTACTTGCACAGCATATCTATTCGAACCTGTGACCTTTTCATATTTGAGCGTGACTAGTACTAAATTTTATTTAATCAATAGATTTATATACGAAGTAAGAGGCGGTTTATGGGGGATAATTCGTGATGTTATTGCATCAATAAACTGCGGTAAATAAGTTACGACTACTTTCAATGGACCGTTTTTCTTGTTTTATTTTATTATTGATATTTGTGTAAGTTTCACGATAAAAAGTCGTATGATAAAATAATAATTAATTTATGTCACACAAATAAGTTATATTTCTCAAATTAGGCACTTAATACGTTCGACGTAATTTTCAGATCACATTTACCTTTTTATAGTACCTGGGGGTAATGTAGCTCTCAGAGCCTTTTATGAGTGCCGACGCCCATAGACATGCGCTTAATTGCTATGTAGACATACTACCCTCCTACCGTATGTGTGCACGGACGCATATGCCTAACTCAACTCAGGAATGTTGAATATTGGGGGATTCAACACCATGCTGTCTGCCAACGATTTCTCCCTAGGCTGCTGCTTGCACCTACTCACCTGCGTCTATTGCTATGGCTGCTCGAAGCGCAAGGTCTCCGTCTCTTGTGTTCATAACTACCTCGGCGAAGGTTGCGACAAACTAAGTCTTATTACATCCACCAACGCCTCGCGACTAACCCATGCGGGACACACTGCCACTGCGAGACGGGACATATCTCGCGAACATAGGCACGAAATAAGGCAGAATTTAAAATTATCATAATACCGAATTCCAGCAACATTTATTTAAATTGCATGCCAATCCACAGGAACTTAAATCTTTAATATATCGTTGAATATCCAATTGCATAGGCATTTAAATATCTTTTGTTAAGCACTTACTGAACTTGATGATATACTAATAAGTACATATAATTTCAAAAGCGGATATTCTATGTGCGTCTTTATTTATTTTCCTGGCTTAGAATGCTATTTTCTTGCCCTGTAAGCTGTCGGGAACTCGGTACCTTTATCCGTTTAAAAAAGGCTCACCATAATTTCCCATCGCTGCCAATCGTGTGCCTCCAGGAAGGCTTCGCCTGGCTACTATGCACCACGGGAATGTTTGTAAATCTCTAACATGTGTCGACCACACGTTATATTTAATTGTTATTATCAGGGGCCTATTGATATTAATATAAGTTTCACACCTTGTCCTCGAGGTTGCTATAACCATAGTAAATTATGTAGCAGTAACCACTTAACACTTTGAATATATTATTAAGCGTCATATTTCATTCATCTTACCAAAGACCAGTCTCCCGTTGTGTGCAGTTTTATCATATTCCTCGACCGAGCAACTCAACAAAGAATAAAGGTTTGAAACTTAAGAGTTTGCTTCTAAAATTGCCGTGACCTGTGAGAATCTGCGCAATACAATTATCTACTTCTAACCAATGTGTCAATCATCGCTCCGAAGATTCGTATCTATGTTCATTATTGTTATTCAACATGAGCCCGGTGGTCTAGTGGTTAACGCTTTGAACTTCCCTTCCGGTAGTTTGAATCCCGCTATGGACCAATGACTTTATACAACTAGAGTACATTTTTGATTGCTCTTACTGTGAAAGAATACGTCGCGAGGAAACTCGGACTCATGTTTCAATTCGACTTAATTTGGAATTAGTCCTTGTCTGGGTTACAGAGATCAGATAGCAGTCACAGGGTGTATAAAGTGGCGCCCTGATCAAATACCGAGGATTAGGTAGCCAACCCGGGCATCATCTGATATAGAAAGTAGATAGGGCTAGGACGAAGACTCAACCAGCTGTCACATGATGATAAAAGAACTCTTCAAACATAAGATCAAGTAAGTGCATTCCAAACATAATGATGGTGGCGAGCGTCAGAATGATCAAAATGATATTTATTAATGCTTTTCTATATTTTTGAAAATTTTATCTAATATCACGCAAATGTACAATTAGAAATTAATAACATTTATTGGCGCCATACAGTGAAACTGCCAATTTAATGTAAATGAAAGTAAACGTTGTAGACCATCTTAAATTTGGAACACTTAAAGATGAAAAAAAATCATTTACACTTCAGCCAGCCCAATTATTCTATTTTCGTTGCTTTTAAGACTCGTATCGACAGAATACGTCGTAAGAGTTTATACGTATTTAAACAGCTCTCAACACTCGTTAATATTGACTCGTTATGAATCAATATTATTGAAAAGTATATTTTAAGATATTATTTATGTCCTAATATAAATAGCTGTGCGCTCTTTTAAGTGGTTGAGTTACAAACATCACGATTTCACCAGAACGACAAGACCATTGCACTATATAGGTGTTCAGGTATTGTAGGATGTAGGTGCTTGATATGAGTAGATGTTTGGTACCTGCCTGGTAAAGCAAGGATGGGAACCTCAACCCATTGCACTGTCCCAAAGTTGGTGGGGATGTCCTGCGGTGCGAGGCGACCCTTCCGTAGAGGAGGCGTCGGTTCCTTAGGAGACTGACTAGCTGTCGAGGTGCCGTGGTGTTTTGTTGTTCCGGGACACCTCAACAAATGCGGCACTGCTGGCACTCGCACTACAATGTGCCACGAGACCCACACACCACCGGGCCCCACCCAGCGTCGGTTAAGGCTCGAAACTACGGACCTACATTCCATCGTCATTAATGTTTTAAAGACAATCGAAAGACTGAATAACATTTTATTACTTCTAAATTACGTTTTAATTATTTCTCAGGAACATAAAAATTGAAAATGAAATCTTATTCATGAGCCTTACCATAAATGTAACCTGAGCAAACTTCTCACTTTCATGTATAACGCCTCTAGAAATATGTCAGTCAAGAGTTAATGTTGTGCCTTATTCGCATATTTCGTTAAGCAGGAATCGTGGTAACATGTTCCACTTTGAAGAGAGGTAAAGTCATGTACGTACTGAATGGTGACAGCGTTGTCTTGTTAGAATCAACCTCTGACCAATGACCACAGCATTTACAGCCTGAATTGTACAGTCTTGTACAGAAACATTGAAAGCCAGGGACTTTAGATTTTCTAGTCTGGCTTGAACATTTGACTATTGACTCATTATGGATCATCGTGTACAGACTAGTCGGCTTTATTGGTGTGGTAAGATTACACGAATGTTGTAATTGTTGGATTTCGCCGATTTAATCTCGTTTTACTTAAATAAGCGTTTTAACTACCCCGACCTTGCAGAAGCTTTACTACAACCTTAAAAGTTATTTCATTGTAGTTATGCAAAATGATGGCCTAAAAGCCTATATTTTGTTATATTTGTTTCTCTAAAACTAAAAATTCAATAACACAAGTGGGAAAATGCCCCATGTCAAATGGGCCAAACGCATTTTTAACAAGTTGACGGATTATGTCTTAAGTTTACGCGAATGTTCCTTACATTATAATATATTCATTTTGCGGGTTTTGTAATGGTTGGTTTAATTATCTAACTAGCCCGACGTTTCAGAAGCGGCAACAATGAGAACTGAAGACTGAGATGTCAGATGACTCGAAGTTGACAAACTTAAGATTATGGGTGTAAGCTCAACTTTATATGAAACTAGCTAACACGGCAAGCGAGGATTTTATATATAACTCATACAAGCAAAGTAATGGTACAAGTATTATATATATAACTCATACAAGCAAAGTAATGGTACGAGTATTTTATATATAACTCATACAAGCAAAGTAATGGTACAAGTATTTTATATATAATCATACAAGCAAAGTAATGGTACAAGTATTTTATATATAATCATACAAGCAAAGTAATGGTACAAGTATTTTATATACAACTCATACAAGCAAAGTAATGGTACGAGTATTTTTCTGTGCCATAACAAAACTCATCAATTCTCAGCTGCGGATGTTATGTCACTTCGTCCCAAGCCTTGTGATTGCAGGTCAATGGGGAAGTATACCGGAAACACTAAAGAATGACCTATGACGTTTCGTTTTCATCCACCTTCTTTCTTGCCGTGCTTCAGCACGGAACCTTACAAATAAAATTTCTTTCAAAACGCCTTTCGTGTCGCCTTTGGTTACTTATCGACCTGATATTGGATGTCTATCGAAGATTTGAGAATTTTTAAAGCTGTGAGCGGGTAAGGGGCGAGAGGCATGGCATGGAACTTCAAAGGTTAACAAACTAATAATATTAAGAACGCCAGAAATAGTGAAAAAAATGTTAATTAGTATAAATAGGCATTAGCGGGGTCGTCTGAAGTGGTGGTGGTGTAGTTAGTGGTGATGTATGGCGGCCGGCTGCTAATTGGCGGCCAATTATATGTGCCATGCGCTTGAGATATGGCCGGTTATACATGCTGATGGTTTATAAACACTCACGATGCGGATTGTATAGTCTTTTTATTTTTATTTCGTTGGGATTGATCCCCTGTCTGTTGTGGGAGATAAGAGATTCAAACCATAATTTCTGGCCGCCAATGTCATAATAATTAGCAAGAGCATCTCCCTACAATAATAAGCGTATCTGCAGGGTTTTTGGCGTGATATCCTCCTGTAAATCATAACGTCATGTAAATCGATTACGCTTCTACCGGCATGAACGAAAAAGTATGACGTCATAGTGGCGTTAGGACTCATAGTAATGTTCCGAATTGGCGGAACCTGCAAGTAAGAGAGCCTGCGAGCGTGTCTTTCATTAAATCACAAAAAATTATAACGTCCACAAACTGACTTACACACAACCAGCTTTTTTAAATTTACAATTTACATTCATTAACCGGCTAAATATTAAACTTCATTCACAACTTTGCTCTAATGTTTTAACTTTTGTTCTGGGTAGAAACGAAACCAGATATTACTACAGAGAAATAAGAGGTAGGATCTTGCCTTGTCCTCCGCCGCACGAACTCGAACCACTGCTAAATTATTGACTACAAAATTGAATTTTCCTGGATAGAAAAATGCCATCACCATTTTTGTCCGACCCGAGACTCAGATACCACTCACGATTTGTGATAAAATATGCTTATTGGGTAAGTTAATAAAAAGAGATTTTGTATAATAAAATCATAACCACAAAGACCTAGTAGGTATTTGTGATATCTTAAAAGATATAAGTGAAATTTTAGAAAATAACCTGCGTATGAGGTGAATAAAAACATACAACAATAACTATCACACTGTCGACTGCGGAGTGGTCAACGGTAAGGACCCATTGTTGTACCGTTACAATCAAGTAAGTTGTTCATAGTTCCCACTAGATGGCATTGTTACCCGACTCACATCGCGCTGTCACACTACGACTCCCACATTTCAAATACGTAGATACGTGCTATTTAGGTGTTTTTATTTTACGACAGAACGTGCTTTCAAGTCATAACGATTATAAAGTGTCATTTTTATAAATTTAGACCAGCGTAAAAAGTAGAGTATGTATGTGTATATGTCAAAAAAACAAGGATTTTTTTACGGAACAAAAGTATTTACCTCTATTAAATTTCAGTCAAATTCATTCTGTAGTTTTTTTTTTATAATAAGCATGCATACAAACATTTGCATTTGTATTGATAGAATTATAGCTCAAATAAATACAGACTAGCATTAACAACATCCTGTATACGTGTATAAATCAATATAACAGAAACGTAGCAAGCGACAGGAGACATCTCTTGGCACCGTATTTAAGCACGCTGTATACACATCTCACAACTCTCCTTTATCATTCCCTCCATTTATAACCCGCTAGTAATTGTTTACACTTGATTAATATTAAATTATAAATTAATATCATTTAATATCATCAGTTTGAATTTAATGTGGAAGTAACATTTCATCGCAATGAGCGGATTGTATTACTGGGCAATGTTTCATGATAACGATTAGTCATTATATGATCCATCTCTCTCATTTATGTTTCCACTTTAAGTTGTGTCTCTATGTAGAACTAGTACAGTTTAAATTTACTAGTAGTTTTCTGGTAATATATAAGAAAGGCCAAGTGCGTGTCGGGCCACGCACTATGTAAGGTTCGGTAGTTTTTCAAAGTGCCAAGTGTAGGTCGGATTCGTTGGCCAGGAGCTCCGTGCCATACTCTATCTAAAAGCCCAATATGACTGCTTAGTTTGACTTCCCACACAATTATTTTTTGAGACTCCCTTGAAAAAATGGTTTCCGTGTAGAATACATTTGGCCGACTATTACACGTAAACATAAGTGAGATGGTTTTTCTTTTTATTTTATCTACACTAATGTTATAAGGAGAAAAACTTTGTTTATGTTTGATTGTAATGAAGAGGTTCAAAAACTACTTGGCAGATTTTAAAAATTCTTTCACCATTTGAAAGCTACATTATCCACAAGTAGCGTAGGGTATATTTTATTTTGGAAAAATTGGGTTCCGTATGATATTTCAGAGGAGTTACTTATTGTGCGTATGCTGCCTAAACTATAAAAGGGAGAACCATAAAATGTACTCATTAATTGTAGATTTTATAAATAAAAAAGAAAGTCCGCGATACACTATGCTATTTATGTCAAGTGGGGCCATTTTTTTATTAATAAATCTATAATATTTTTTGGACTACATTTAAACGCGTTTACTTTACTCATGCCATTATAACGTACCCCTACTTCAGATGGGATCACGTCGTCGTTGCGGCGGTTCGGTCCCCTGGTTCGGGACTGGCCTCACAAAGCGGAGTGTAAAAGCTATTTTCCGCCCAAGGGTTACGCTTTCCAGTTGTTTTTATATAAACTTAAATTTAAAAATTACTTGTAATTTCAGCCAAGACTTACTCTATATAATAAAGCTGAAGGGTATGTTTCTTTGCATGGGGTAATCTCAGCAAATATTTTTCAGATTAAGAAAAAT
Source organism: Eumaeus atala (assembly GCA_017140195.1). Classification (NCBI taxonomy): domain Eukaryota; kingdom Metazoa; phylum Arthropoda; class Insecta; order Lepidoptera; family Lycaenidae; genus Eumaeus; species Eumaeus atala. The sequence continues at coordinate 191,427 of JAFELO010000804.1, forward strand.
CTTGAAATTTTATAATTGTATTGAGGAAAGCAATAGGCGAACGACAGATATTATAAGAGTTACGGTAGTGAAACCGCGGGGCGCTGCTAGTTATTAGCATATTATATTGATACTAATGCAATGAGGTTTGCTTATAGGTCCCGAACGATAGGTATACTAAATCCGGAAAGGAGGCCCTCGGCCCTTAATGTTTTTGAATTACCAACCGAGCGATATCCCACACGATGGGGAGAACGAAAAAAGAATATCATTCCTACTGTCCTACTGTACATAAAGGGGAGGTAACTGTAACGCCAGTAAAAACAAAATCTCCATTTTATTTTACCATTTTCTTCATCATTATTTTCATCATTCAATGCAAAATTACTTATCTATCACGACCGTCAGTCACTGCGTTTATAGCCTTTATTATTCATAGTAGTTGTTTTTCTTAATTATCCTAGAACATTCCACGATAGACTTATGAAACGACTCTTACATTTAAACAGCAAATTGGTAAACTTTTTAACTATTATTTAACATTTTTTTCTGTATGAAAATTATTCTTATGTATAATTTAATACATTAGGATATTAGTAGAATATTTGAAACTTTATTACTTAAATTTATAAGAAGTGTATTAGAATTATTTATTTTTTTTGCTAATTAATGAAAAACAAATTTATAGTCCACATTGTTGTTTATTTATTGAATAACTTTCATGACCTTTTTTATTGCTGCATTACAAAAACTAAAAAAGTATATAAAAATATC
>JAFELO010000804.1:192233-215224 GCA_017140195.1 Eumaeus atala
GCAATGTTAAAAAGATAAATTTACTTTTGCATTTCCTTATGTGGTACATATAAAAATCACTCGTGTTTTAACAATAGTTAAATTATTAATAGCGCGATATATTAGCGGACAGACAGACAATTAGTGTCGTTGATCGAGCCACAGTATATCACAGCGAACGCTTTGATTTGATTAGTTTGTTTTACTTTCGAGAATTCCTTGTCAAACTCTCGTTGCAATTGCTTTGTTTTACTGAGCGCTACGGTCCACGACTGCTCTGGTTAATCTTTTTTACTGCACATCTTGTATCCGTTAAACAATAACGACAACTACATACCTTGAATCTTTTTAATGGGATAAGGCGATTGTCAGCCTCGTGGTCTACTTCTACCACACTCGTGAGGTCTTGGGTTCGACTCCCGGGTCAGACCAGTGTTTTTGGGATTATTCAATTCTGAAAACAGTCTAGTGTGTCTAGGGTAGTGTGTGTCTAGTGCACGTTGGGCGTTCTCTCTGGTCGTGTCGGATTGCCGTCCCATCTGAATGGAAGAATGTGGGAACAGGGAGTGTACTTGTGACTGCGCACACACCTGAGCACTATAATATGTCGCAGTTGGCTAGTCTCTATGGAGATGGCTGCCGTGGCCGAAATTCGTCTAGGACGACATTATTATGAAGCCAAGAGAACCGAGTGACGATTTTTCATCGTCACGGACATCATAGTTGCCATACATGCCAGGAAATGCTTCGATCCTATGATATAATAAAGTGTGTATCATAAAACTCCCACTTTTGGGATTGGTGAGTTTATAATTTTAAATTGAGGTCAGCTGAGCTTATTACGCCTCAATTTGGTTAGCTATTTTAGCTAGGTGGTTAGAATATGACCTACTTTGACGTAAAATGCTTATGCGATTTATAAATATTTGGATAAAAATATTACGTAGGCTTTCATTGTATTAAAAAAAAGGATTGCTGCGTCATAGCCAAATCAACTAATATATTAAATACCACCGTGACAGTGACCGTTCCGGTAGTGCTTTGTATGTGTGGCTACGTCGCAGCCATTTGAAGACTTCCGACGCCGATTAACCCCTTCCCCTCCCCCTAAAGGGCCATCGGCTACTCCCAAACCAAATTAAGCCGCAAAATCATAACCTATACAAATTGTTACTACGAATAAAAATAACTTTTTATTTACGTCCTTTTTTTTTGGTTCGATGCAGTGTGAAGTAATGGCTACGCAGATGCGTGTCGTGCGTTTGAGTGTGCCACACGACGCGCGTCGGATGCCTTAAATCGGGTAGAATGTCTCAAAGTATGCAACATATTTGTCTAACGTCTATGCGTATGTTTACGGTTCATGCGTCATTGACGATTTACGTTTAGTGGCGACCGCTTCTTTACAACCTTTATTGTAACACCAGAGGCATCTGTTCCAGCGGCGTACACCTTCAAGTAGCGAATAGCGACAATTCTAAAGATTAATTGACGCACTTACTTGTGGCTTGGCCGATTGGAGTAGCAGTTCCACGCCCGATAGTTTACATCTAACTTGCGATACCTTTTCTTTTAATAGTTAGTTTAGGGAATGCATTGATGCATACCGAAGAGTGCGGGGATACTCAACGGTTATGTGGGACAGCACCCGAAGGCTCTGAATAGGTTTAATACCAAGTACCAACGCAGTTCCCTCTCGTTCGATTGTGATTAGCGTACATCTTTCCCATCATCGTCACATTAGGAATCTACGTCGCTGATCTGAAGTATGTACCTGACATGTAAAACTCACAATGTAAGTTACGAGTACGTCACTCCTCCGAAACTGTTTTACCGATTTTTACCAAATTTTGTATGCATATTCAGTTGGTCCTAGAATCGGATTCTACCTATTTTTCAAACCATTTAGTGGTAAGGGTTGTACAGCCAACGTGGCATAATACGTTTGCCAGTATAGTGTTGTACTAAATATGGATGGCTGAAAAATAAAGAATAGGCGTTTTAGTAAAAGGTTTGCATAAAAGGAGGTAGTGCCATGCTATATGGAAGGAGGTAGTGCCATGCATGGTGCAACGGAATTGGGCCGGCACGACCGAGGAGGTACCCTCGCTCACATAATACCACCGTCAAGTGACATCTTCAGTGTCGCGTTCGGTACTATTTGTGAGTACCCGGTGGCCCATTAGGGGGAGGGGGGATAGGAGGGCAACACATCGGCATAGTAATTATGTGTATATTCATGGGCGTCGGTGAACGTAAATAGGCTCCGATTGATCGTAGGCCCCCCTATGCTATAAAAAAGGGTGCTACTCGATAACAACACCGCGGCCTATAATGTAAAAATAACTAAATTGAACGTTATCGCGCATAACTCAAACCTTCGTCATTTTCTTCATTCGGCCTATAATTTAATATTTCATTCGGCCTATGGTACCGGCAGTCCATTATGTAGATTAGAGATCATGTCAGTGACTCGGGGTTAATTTATCCACTTTGTCTGCGCAGATGTGTGCCAGAGCACTAACCGGAGTTTAATGAGTCTCACCATTTGTATACACATGAAGGCTACTTAATTTCGCCTTCCTTCCATCCTTACGTTCTTATTTTGTCAGAAATTAAATGCAATTATTTGTAAGTAAACGACGCTTAGTGAAGTGACCTGACATCAGCTGCAATCGCCTGCTCCTCATTTTGTAACGAAGCAACGCAGGAAACCATAATAATATTTAGACCGACAAAAAATAATGCAGAAAAACGTTTTAAACGTAAGAAAACACATCAACTAGAGGACTAATGAGAATGAAAGTAAATATAATATAATTATTTATTACCCTCATAATTAATATTCTTGAATAATAATATTATATTATTAGTTAGTCTTCAATAATATATTAGTTATAAAAAGTTTACGAGATTCATTCGCTGTCGCTTGCACGTTACTCTGACATGCAAAATTGCATGGTTTTTTTATTTATGACATTCTAAATGGAAAATATTAAGTGAAATAAATGTAGAAGACATGGCAGGCGAAAGCTTACAAAACATACATACAATATGAATGTGGCTGGATGTAGTCACCGAGAAAGACCAAGACGGACACACCATGATCAGAAAGATTGGGTACTGTCCTAAGGCGATGTCAAACAACCGACGTAGATGTATGATGAGAGTGATAATGTGTGTCACTCCGTTCCCTCCGTCTACCCCGTTAGTGAGTTGGTGTGAAGGTGTGTGATGAAAAATTTATTCAAGAGAATTTTTGTGTGCATTAATTTAATTTACTTCTTTGAACTGAGGAAACTTCCGAGTTACAGCTAGTAGTATTGCATCGTAGTCGAATTGGCCCTGTAAGACCGGGGAGGTACCTCTTGCTCACCTGATACCACCGCGAAGTGACGGCTATGCTGTTGCGTGTAGTTTGGCTTATGAGTTTCCGATGGGAGGAGGAAAGTTCAACAACGCATCTGTATAACAATTGCGTGGATGTCTATGGGTGACGGCAATCACCAAAAGGGTCAGTAGGACTTTTATTTTAGATTTAACAGGGAAAACGGTCGGCTCATTTATTTATTATTTATACAAATACGTAATTATTTCAAAATATTCAGAAAAGTACAAGTATTTACCCCTTGTGCTTTAAAAATCTTTTGATAGCTCAATTAAATTACTGTTGGTTAATACTTGTGTGTTGTATATCAGAGTCAAATGAAACTACAATGCTGAATTGAAATTTCGGAAACCATAAATATATTTCATCAGTTTACAATTACTCTAACACAGTCTAGTACACCTAGTCTATATATTATTATTTACATCAAATAATATTAATTGGAAGAAATTGCCGCTAGCACGAAACATGCATATTAACACCACAATACGAATTACAAAAGATACATATTTACAAATTTAAATTTAAAATATTTTCAATTTTGGAACAAAATAAAAGTAAAAAAAAAATCTTATAAATATTGAAGCCTCTATAACTTATTATTTCACATTCTTTAACATTGAAGCCATAACATAATTGGTTATTACATCGCATCATAGACAAAAAGGCATAAATCTAATTCATTCTAAAAATGAAAAAGAAAAGTGTCTATGATAATATAAAATAAATATTTAGTCTTTATCTATGTATGTACAAAACAGGAACCATTTTTACTAAAAATAATTAAAACTACATTTAATCTACAACTATTATTCAGATCACCTACTAATAAATAAGGCGAGTCTAAAACAAATGCCTATGTGAGCCTTTACCCAAATGCACTATTAATTCAATGATCTAATGCTTGGATTGAAACACTATGCCACTTTTTGCAGTATTAATTAACTAACATTAATCATTATAGCGTTTTCTAAATTGTTTTAAGAGAATCTATAAAATGCAATATGGCTTGAAAACAGTGGCTAAAAGTTCTATTCATTTTTATGCGTAATATTGACCTCAATTTTCGAGAATCACTAAGTAACTTGAGCGCCATTTTTCCACATAACAATTTTGTTTACGTTACACTGATCTCTTCTTCCTCGTCGCTTTCTGTGACTGTGGTGTGATTGTAGAGACCTTGGGCCATTAGTTGCATCGCGAGGGGATTCCTCTGTCCGTTGGCCTTCTTGATCTTGGCTCGCTTGTTCTGGAACCAGATCTTGATCTGCGCCTCGGCGAGCCCCAGCTCCGCGGCCAGCGCCTGTCGTCTTCTCTCCGTCAAGTACCTGTTTTCGGCGAATTCGTGCTGTTCCAAAAAAAGTGTTATAAATTAAAAAAAACAAAAGGAAGCGAGGTTCTAGATCGCCTTTGGATTATCTGGTTTTATGTTATTTTCAGCATTTAGCACTATGCGTGATTTTTTTTTCGCAGCATGCTGTGAAAAAAATTTATCCGATATAAACAATATACATTGTTTTTTGTTAACTCGTGTAAGAGTTGCCGTGGCGTTCAGTGAATGGTTTACGTTCACCATTGGATAAGATTATTCGCATGATGATGATTACAGTATAGAAGTAGATTGAAAGATAAAAAAATATATACATGAAAATGATAAAACCATCCACTACATGAGTTGTTCTATATTAAAAAATATATACGCACGCCGGAAAACTGTCAGTCATTTATGATATTTGTCTTGTATTGTATTCTAATAAGAACAGGTGTGTGTGTGGGGTATCTTTTGTCTTGGTACGCCGCTGATTACCAACGTCGCTGTGACGCGGGTCACATTTCACGGGTATTTATAGTGGCGAAACCTAATGGATAATCACCTTTAGTCTTCCAAGTTGTGCGGCGCTAAAAGCGGTTCTGGGTCTCTTCTCTTCAGATGCTGTCATTTTCTTCTTGACCCGTCGACTTCTAGGACCTGTAGACAATGCAGAAAGAGTTTTAGATTATTTTTTTCGCAATCATTTATCTTGTCAATCAATAATAGGTAAATACTTATTATTTAAAAATGTAAAAAACCTGGTATATAAAAAATACTATTATAAAAATATTTTAATACACATTTAACGTATCTACATAAATTACAATTCAAAACATTCCAATTTTAAAATTCTAACCTCAAATTACTTCTTTGTATATTGGACGACAGACTTAAATTATTCAAAGTAATTAATTCCTAAATATCAATTAAAGTTAATTAATATTACCCCATAGCGCAGTTAATTATACATTCATTTCGTTCACAAAGACCCCCTTTTTAGGTTAAAAAGGGACTCACTTTTTTAAATTTATTGAGTGTCAATTTCAAGAATTCTGGAATGCTACATCTGCGTTTATTTTGAATAATGCAGTATTCAAAGTTTTGAAATAAGTCTTATTATCATGGTTGATTGTATGATAAGGTAACACATTTCAGAACATTTTTTGAAAGTGCTGCTTATGTTTTATTTTATTCCAGAATTCTTGCTAATTTCATTCAGAAAATTCTAGCTATGATAGGCCTTGTAGTACTTCCATGACGATGTTGAATAACACTTTGCCCGCGTATCGCAGTAGAAATACCCATAAGTGTAAAAAGGAATCTACAAGTATGTAAGTTTTATGTTTATATTTTATTTTTTGTGACATATATCCATCGACGTTCAAATCACAGCACTTCGAAGAAAATTCCCTTCACACAATCAAATACATTTTATTTTAATTTAATTAGTAAATGGGTAAAACCGGTAACGCCCCACATTCGCTAATGTGTTAATATATAAAATGTTGTTATAGGCCCGTAAATTTTATTTTATCTGTGCACGAAGATCTGCGCAGTTTAGCGTGCCACTGTGCATCGCCATAAATCGAGCCAGGAAACCCCTATCAGCGCGAAACAGCCACAACCAGCCCATAAACACTTTACCACCTTCCTGTACTCGTCACCATCATAATAAATATAAGAAAAAAAGAAAATGCTTTGGCTAAAATCAGATTATGAGTACTACATACGATATCTATTCAAATTTAACAGTAAATAATTTGTGTGCACTATAAAATTAAATTTATATAAAACATATATTTTTTTGAATACATAACGAGAATGATGCGAAGTATTTCAGAAGTAAAACTAAAAAATCCTTTAATGATCATGATTTTAACCTTAAATTTCATTTAATCGACTTTTGAGAAGTGAAATCCATAAACTGCAATTTCTATCGTAATTTTTGGCGGTGCGAAAGTTTTGTCAAGATCAGCCCAGCACTGTTAATAGTAATCTATCTCAAGTTATAATACATATACAAACTAATACCTACTTATCCTTAATGTATAAGTAAATCTAATGTAATGTTAGTATTAATAGTAGTACACGTACAGGATAATATTAAATGCTTCAGCAATTTGTTTCAGAGTTTTATAGTCTAGATTCGCCTGTTGGATAGCATTCAAAATTGTAACCCACCCATTTTCAACGAATACTAAGTTTTATTGCCTTAAGAATAGAACAGGAAATGGCGTAATCACAAATCTTTCTGAGTTTGAAAAATGGAACGAATGTACGTATGTTCTAAGCTGAAAACAATTTTACTGCTCCCGACATAAGGTTTGCTTTCGTCTCACCATAACACACAATTTCAAAGTCGTTTATCACCCGATAAAAACGGCCAGTTACTTTTTTATTCGGGTTTTTAATTAAACAAACTCCAGCTGAAATAGAGGTTTTTCTGTAACAAGGCGTAATGTTTCAGGTTTCTGAACGTATCCGAAAAATATTGCCTTGCTTTTAACCTTTTTAAAATGTACTTCTTTTTATTCGCTCGCCTCCGAGCAATTTTGCCATAAATAAGATTTAATAGAAGCATAACAGGACAGGTATTATCCGTATAGCGATTTTTTTTTAATTTTGTTTCATTTCTTTCCTCGCTACTTATTCGAATTCGAATCAATATTATGCCTTTGTATGTCAGCGAAGAAAACTCGAACTGCCTGTTTTCCTTCCTGTGCCTAAAGTTTAAACGGATTTTCATAATAGTCCCTCTATATTATATTTTAATATTAAAGGAATTACTATATCTTTTAATAATTACTTTACATACGAATGATGTCTATCCTGTCCATATAAACCTATGGTGCCATAATTATGAGTGCCTAATTATGTGGTCTTAATAGCTAAAGTTAACAAATTAACTGAGACGTTAAAACCGGTTAACCAGTGACAAACAGTTAAAGTTAATGCGTTAACATACCAGTATTCCCTCTGTAAGCAGCATAGCAATATAATTTATAAGGGGATGGGTACATTTGTTTTAGCAAATTAACTCCATTTGATGTAGACGGGGGTGGGTTTTTTAATTACTTTTATGGAGCTGTGAAGAATAATTATTATCCTGGACAAGAAGGACGACATACGGCTAGTTTTATAGGGGGCAAACGAATAATCGCAGCCTTGTTTACAACTACCGACGCCCATGTAATTATGTGGATTTTCCACATAATAACCTTTGCCCCCCCCCCTAATAAATTAATTTATGGCCATAAATTAATTTATGGGTATAACAAATAATCCAGTCGTTAGGCACCCTTTTTGTCGTCGGAACTTAGTATTAAATGGTTGTACTAGATATATAAGAAAGTCATAAATAGTTATGTGACGTGAGAAGAGAATAAGAAATAATTTTATACGTCAAAAGAAAGATGGCCGACCGGTCCGTCCAATATCTACCAATATCTAATAGACATTCACAATAAGAAAAGTATAATGTGTTTAGTATACTGAGACTATGTCTATGTCGGTTTTTGTCACAAGACCTGTAGCGATTGTGACAATGGATATAAGTATTACCGGCATGGCCGCAATTTAACAAATGGCGGCACTAAAAAATGCGCACCCACAGCTATGCTACGCAATAACATTGAATTTATGAAACCCTTAGCGGTAAATAATAAATCAGCCGACAAAAAACAACGCCTAAACTGTTGAAATCAAGTTATTAGCGGATTCTTTGCGATAAAAACGCTTTTAGCTGGTGGTCGATTCCCGGTAGATAGCGTTGTAGATTAAAAAATACTATCGATATGTCGGATTAATTATTATTTTAAATAGTCGATTCTTATTATTGATTGAAAAATGTATCTGAAAAATAGTTTCATGTGAAGAAGCTAAAATCTTTTTTTATACATAGGACTTTAATAAGGTTATTATGTAGATTATATAATATTATATCTGTATTGTTTTGAATCTGTACTGTTGAAATATCTGTACTGTTTTTGACTATTTTGACTTCTGAATAAGTATACCTGTGCAGTCGAAGTAGAGATGAGTCATATTATTTCAATGTAGGGACATGACTAAATGAATATACTAACGGTAACATAAACATTTTCTGTCATCAAGAAGAGATCTCGAGCGTCACTAATAAGCTTTCGTCCTATTGCTGTTGTATACTACACTGATACAATGGCCAACTGTCTCAGTTTACACTAAACACACAATAATTTAAAAGATTTATTTGCACGTAATCACAAAGTTAGGTAATGCAAACACAAATTAGATAAGCTAACAAAAATTGCACTTGCACGAGTCTTTTATAATTAAGTGAATAATATACTGTAAATACAGTGCGACTGAATATTAAAAGTAACGAAATTGTCATCGACAAAGTGTAAGCACACATAATAGAACGGTTTTACACTTTTAAATAGATGCTAGAACTTATCTATCATCTAAATCGAAAGTATTCAAACAATACAGACATATTTATATTAAAAAAAACTATACTGGCTAAAGAGAAAAAAAAAATAGTCTGTTATTTAATTACTCAACAAACTATTCACGTATCGCGTTAGGTTTCCAGTTAATTATCATTAAGGAATGTATTATGTGAATTTTATTAAAATCACTGCAACCATAACGGGCGATCGAAGGAAATAGATATTTAGCATAATTATTTGATTACATTCATTAGCTATGAACATATCGTAATCAAAGCTATATTTTTATACTCCAGATATCTCTGTTGGTAAATATATTGGCATTGGTGGTATGCCATATAGAACGTGTTCTAGTATTTCACGGTAACACAAATCTTACTTATTACCTACCTACTTTAAACAGCTTTAAATTTCATTTAATGATATTTTTGTCTAGATTTTGCCTATGTGTTGACGTTTTATACTTTCAATGTGTTCAATGCTCATTTAAGAGATTTCAAATAATATCAATGGGATTTAACTGTGTGGGATTCCACACACGGTAGAAATTAAAGTTAAGGAATATAGCCTATGAATGAATATTATGAATACATATAATTATAGGACTCGTGCCGCATTTTCTTTATATCTAATTTGCAATCATTGTCTTAAAGAAATATCTGCTGATAAATCTAATTATTAAAACACTTGTCGATAAATTTCATTTTAATCGACGGCACATCCCTAAAATTTCTTTATACTCTCAATTGGCACGGTAGCAGGAATTGAGTGCAGTAATTAAAAACTGAATCGACGGGCGAAGTGATGGGAAAAGACGTTTCTAAGTTTACTCTATAAAACACATTTATAATACTGGAACATATATAACATTTATCACCTGCTTAATAGTAGGTAATATAAGTAAACGGAAAATTTCCCATGTTGAATAGTTTCTTCGGAGTTTCTTGAATTCAGTAGGTATAATATTAGGCTATACGTGATGCTGGGTGACCATTTAGAGGTATTCTTCTAGTTACATTTTTGGGTGATAGGTCATAGTCATCATATATCTCGACGGTTGGCAAGGGCACAACCGAACCTCTGAACGTTTACCTATTGCTGTCAGTAATCATATCATGTAACTATTTGTAAATTCTTAAAAATAAAGTGATTATGATCTGAATATAGAAACTGTCAAAACGATATCTGCATATGTTGAACATCCCGACATTAACGCGAACATTTCATTAAAATAATAAATAGACCATGATATAAGATAAAAGGCATAAAAGGGTAACCTATTTGATAAAGACCCCACATGTAGGCGCTAAGGCGCCGCCTTAATTATCTATTTCCTCCCCCCCCCCCCCTTCTCATCCTTTCATCGAACAATCAAAATAAAGTTTTGTGTCACGCGAGATAATCGAAAAGGCTACTTCGCTGAACTGGATTTATATTAACATATGCGGTGTCCAACATTTACAGAATTTGCGGACGCTTTTCAATTGAAATAGTGTTATAGGTTTGTATCAAATTGGTTATATTATTATATTTCGGCACGTAAAAATTAAGAGAAATTTATGTTACTTTAACGAACATCCGTAGAAATTTAAAACTACTTTTCGAGCCACCTTATGATTAATGCTTTAATGTCTTAGATGTGCAAAATAAAAATGTATTGCCAGGCCATGGCGTTTGTTTTTTTTGTTTAGTTGGAAATTTGTTACAATTACAAAAAAACACAGATAGTCCATTTATCAAAATTTAACACTAAATCTTCAACCAATAAAGCAATATTACAAAAAATACCACGTAATCATTAATGTAGGATTTCATGAATAAAAGAGACTAGCGAAAGCGTCATATGATCAAAAACATATATTATATATAAGAGATAGTTGAAATAACTGAAGAGCATGGTGAACGTAGTGTAGTGAGCGGAACACCTGGTCCTAAAGCAATTTGTTATCGATTCTCTCAACAAGATCTTAATCGATTACAGAAACTGACCTATAGTTACAGCTCGTTTTAACGGAGCGACACTTTCAGACGTCACATACCTAGCTAATATAGGCGTACTAATCGCAAATGTACCAGAGAATATGTTCTGTAGCTTGCAGATTCGAGATAACTCTTTTGGGGGCTTGTTATTGGTATTCACTGTAAGCAAATCCTATATAACCATCAAATCCCATCAGATAAATGGCAGAGTGCAAATCCCTCACCCCGAGGAACCAAGAACACTTAACCTACAATACAGCCAAGCACCACCGCCATCCGATTGCTCTCCAAGACAAATAGTTATATCTTCCGTTACTTAAAATTGCATTAAAAGTATTCTTTATTCATCGAGGGTATAAACGGAAAGGATATGATAATGCGTCAATACAGATGAAGCTCGTCAAAAAAAAACTGAAGACTGTTAATGAACTAACTACTTAATAGAAGAGTCATCGAACTTACTGTGATGATAAATAGTGCCGCCATTACATTCAACAAGATGGCTGCCCGATCAAAAAAAACTGCCAATACGAAATATTGCAATTAAATTATTTCATTACCTGTCATTTAGATTCCATTCTATTTCGTAGTATTACAACAGGTTGCTATACTTTATGTCTTAATACAATGCACGTAAGTGTAAAATTAGTGTAGCGTAAAGATTGGAATGAATTTATAAATTTGTATTAGAACGGCGATAAAACATGCTACTACATAGCGATAGGGTATGAACACACTGGGCATTATTTTTATATTATCATTCTATAATGTGTTAAGAGGTTAAGAAATAGGAATAATCTAAAAAGGCGGTGGTAGGTCTAGGCGACTGGATGATTTACTCGACTGAGATGATAAAATTATCAAAGTGAAATACGGGCAAGAGACGCAAATGACGTAAGCACAGTAAAGCGATACGCTGGTGTTACGTTCGTTTGCAGTTTCATATACTCTCAATCCTGTTTTTTCATACCGCTGACCCTAAATTGTTTCAGAAGGAGTAACGCCCAAGAATATTTTAATGTCCACAGACCTGTATGAAGGTGGATCTCTTTCTGTTTAACGCGGAGGGCATTGTCAGTTTGTATCTACGCTCATAAATAATAGTTTCATGTCCTGTATCTCTTTATCTATACCTATACGTGCCTGTCTCGTGCTCTAGTGGCAAGCATGTTCAACCTCAGTCATGAGGTATTGCGTTCGACTCCCGGCTCATAAGGTCCGAAGTCAGGAAGTTGGTGATGACCCCCGTACCTCGAATAGCACGGGAGCAATTTCACTCCGGGATAATAAAAAATGGGAAAAGGGAGAGCACTTGTGCGCGCATCACTAAAATATGTTCCAGTTGGCTAGTCTCTGTGGAGATGACCGCCGTGCTAGCACGACATTATTTTTATTACCTGTATGTCAGGAATATTATAAGTTTTCACAAGCGATTGGGTCGTAATAATTTTTCACATGCGGAAAAACACCAACTCCGTAATAATGGTCTTACAGACAATATATATCACAGTATATCACAGATAACACGTGCCTTAATGAATTAAGCAATTATTTCTGTAATAGTAGCATACTAACAAGATAATTCTAGTTGTAATTACAGATTAATCATAATGGTTATGCGTCTTTACTTAGAAGTAGCATCATACAACATCATAGAAACATAATTCTGTGTCCCATTGTCGGGTAAGAGACTTTTTCTTAAGATGAATGTAACATGCTTCTCCTCAGTGGACTTAATAAACAAAGTTTTAGGTATAGGCATTTTAATTTAGATATGTAAACTTACATTGCAATTTATTTGCAATTACAGTACATTCATAAATGTAACTTGCTTTTTTTTCATTCAACTCGATGCTAATTAATGTATTTTTTTAAAACCTCTATTAAATACTATTTCATTGGCTTTTAAAATACAACGATGTATCTAAGGCCTATAACCCCTACGCCATATTAGGAAGGACATGTTTAAAAGGTGGCCATTTCAAAATAGGATCGTGGAATAAAACATAATTATGTTGTCGATTGTGTTTTTATCTGTAACTGATACGACGTGTGTGGGTGTGAAATGTTTAAGTGTGCAAAATTACTGCGACAATCATTTAAACATCACATAAGTGTTAAATGTTTTAAAAATGAAATTAATACCTGCAACATAGGTAAGTACTCTAAGTGTTAATTACATGGAACGGTATGGGTGCCGTGTATGTTATGAATGACAAGATATGTCAATAATTTATTATTTTGACGTTCAGTTAAAAAGAGGTTGTGCTTGCAATTTATACCCACACAATAACTTTAAACGTTCATAAGATCTGGGAGAAAATGAGTTTTTTCGAGCATATAATGCAGGTTGATACCGAAAGACAACACAAGTTGTCACAACGCACTCAACATTCTTTCTAAAAAGAGCATGAAAACTCTTTAAAACGTCTCTGAAAGTACACATTGAGATATAAACATCATCATCATCACCATCAGCGGTCGAAGTCCACTGCTGCTGCCACACTCCCACAGGGCGCCACAGGTCACGGTCACGTCACGTTATTAAAAATAAAACTATAAAATAGAAATGAATTAACATATCGCAAATAAATAATATAATTTAGTTACCTATTCACTCGTGCTAACCTAATATAGGTTGTCTTTAAAAAATATATATATTACACCGTACACATAGTCATGACACGCGATCGGTCGTATTATTATCTGTGGGTTTTTCTCACTTGTCATGTATCAAATGACAGCTGTCATTGAAGGCGCGAAACGCCGCGTTTACTTATTGACAGCTCGCAAACGCATACATCTAATTCTTTTACCACAAATGGAAAGAAATGTAAAATGATAACCTATTTCTGTTGGCCAGCTGCAGAGTTTTATTTATGCAATAAATAAACTAGTTTAATCGTGCTAATAAAAGTCACATATTATAAACACATAAAATAACAATTCGGCAAGTTAAACTAGACAATAAAACGACTACCTATTGTAGAATTTTAAAGTGTCATTATTTTAATAAATTAGCACCTTAATCAATTGTAATGAATAAATAAAATATTTTTAAACTTCCGATGTAATTGATTATTTTTAATTACCTTCTATTGTGTGCTTTGTTTCAATTTTTATACTATGTCAACTAGAAAATAAAGGGAATATAAAAGTACTTAAAGTTTAAGCCGGCTACGCACCTTTGTAGGTCCCACTTAATGTCACTATTAACCTTTTTAGGATACAGTAACCAAATGGAAAAAAAATGGAACCGTCATAATTTCGCTACGTCAGTCTGTTCGTTCGTCTGTGGACGTGTGTGGCCGAATAAAACGTCTGTGACGTAGGTGTCACAGACGTTTTATTCGGCCATTATAGATATCGGGTGTTTGAAATTTATGAAGCTGGTGTATTTTATGAACAGCTAGAAGTAAGCACAAAGAGGCGGTACTAACACTGCGAGCGGTATCTTCTACAAATCAAGAACTTGATAGAGAAACAAATTTGCACATAAAGAAAGTAGGAATGTACTGAGAATACTTCACACTTTATTAATTTAAAAACTTTGTTTTTAACATCTAATACAATAAAAACTTCGAACGAAAATTGGTTAAACAAATTCGAAGTGGTAATTTAAGACATGGGAATTTTTGTTTGCTGGTACTGAACCCGTAATAGGCGTACTCGCTCTAGGGCGGTATCTTTAATAATATAACAGTTATTTTAGCATTATGTTATAAAACATTTAACCCCTTAATTGCCATTGACAACAATAATTGAATATTTAAGAATACTCTTATGTACTTACATAATAATAATATAAATTAAATAACAACTTTTTGAAAACGGTATGTGTATTTTTTTACAAAAGCAATAGAAAGGTTTACGGTCGCGCGTATGTTTATGGCACAGCAGCTCATTTGGCTCTCGGTAAAAAGATATTTTTTTTATTAAAATCGTTATACCTGCTCATTGGAAAAATAAATCGTCTCTATTCGAATCACACTTGCCTGACTTTATAATCTCACGTCGCCAATCAAATGGAATGTTTCCCATGTGGACGCGAGCACTAATTTATTTATTAACAACTGGATACGTGCGAATTTAATTCTATTGCACACAAATGAATAATGGATCACTAGAGGACGCTGATGATTCTTATTTATTTTTCCAGTCCATTGACAACATATACCAGTTTCCAAACTTTGTAGTCATGAGGATTTTAATGGCGCTTACTGTATATATAATCTTAAAAAAAAATATACTTTTAGAGTAATATAAACAAAAATTGTGTGACCTTTAATTCTTCTATAGTTCTATCGAGCTGTAATTTACTATTTAAACGTATAAAAATGAAATTTCCAAATTAATTAACGTACGAGAAACTGAGATGAAAATATTATACTAGCGATCCATCCCGGCTGCACCCGTGAATAAAAGGGGTCGGACCTTAATAAAATATACACAAAAGCATTTTATATTTAAACCAAAGGTTGCTGGAAGGACAGGGTGGAATAAACATTTTCCTAATCTTAAAGTTTCACATCAATATTTCTAATTAAACTGTTTATTTATTCGTAAAATAATTACTAACTCGATTATTTTAAAACGTTTCGGTACCTAATTAATTATAATTAGGTATTAAGCTAAGTATAATTTCAGAGTTAAAATTGATAGAGGTACGAATTATAACATAAAAAGATTATACAATTTACAATTAATTATTATTATACAACACGATTGTAGGTATATTCCCAATATAATTAAATACGATAACAAAGTAAATGGACACATTTTTTTTAAGTTTTTGCTTAATTTATTATTATACAATTTTATTTTTATTAAATTACTTTCTATTACGTAATTTAAAACTTACTGAATCAATTGCGAGGAAGCCGAAGCTCCACACCTACAGTAGATGAAGAATGAGCTGCTGCTTAGTGATTGCTATGACCAACAAAGCGCTTTACATGAACAGGTGTTTAGAGCACCTTTAACTTTGCAGCGGCTGCATGGCAGCGGGTGCAGTCTTTAAGACTAAGCGCAGTGATCTCCATGAATATCCGTAAAGGCGGAGGTTCCCCCGCACGGAGGAGCAACGGGCTGTCTCAAACCACAAGAAAGCGTAGCCGTCACGACGGCCCGATAAAGTTGCAACGCACCAGAAGCACACTACAACCTGAGTATTTCTTTCTTATTTGAATTAAGAGTATTGCAAATATATTCCAATAAGAGAAATTCTATAACATATTAAAATTACAACTAACATAAAAACTGGCCAAGTGCGCACCGGACTCGTACGGCATCTGCCTGTTGTGCCAAGGGCTAACGGTACGTGTACGGAAGCCTCAGCCCTTAGCGCCAACAAGAGACGCGAGCATTAAAACTTACACAAGTCACAAACTTATATTTGTTGGCGCCTGCATACATTTCGTATGAAACAAACTACACATATAAGTATGTAGGATATTATGTCAGTGATGTAACTATAATTTACCGATTTGTAGTGTGTTGTTGTAGCGGCAACGGAATCATCATTTGTGAAAATGTCAACTCTCTAGCTACCTGGTGACAGACGGACTAGTGATGGGCTTCCGTTTTCACCCTTTAGGTTCATGCGGAACTTTTAATTGCACTTGATAATGATTATATATCATAATCACATTATGACAATGATCATGATTATATTCGAAATAATCTTAAAAATAGTACCTTCGTCCCAATCTTCTTCAAGATGTTTTTAGTTAACGTCAACGTTAAATGTCGCCAATAGAAAAAAATAGTCCCTGAAATTTTACTTTTAAACACTAAGCAGGTACTCATTTAGTTGCTTAGGCACTTAGTTTCTACTAGTAGTGGTTATGCAACCTTATACAATGTAACAACTTATTCAAGAAAGAAAATAAATTGATTACAGTAGGTACGAGGTGGGATCACTTAGTACCTAGTCCAAATAGAACAGCTTGAAGTTCACTGAGGCCTACGTTCAATAGAACAGCTTGAAGTTCATTGAGGCCTACGTTCAATAGAACAGCTTGAAGTTCATTGAGGCCTACGTTCAATAGAACAGCTTGAAGTTCATTGAGGCCTACGTTCAACAGTGGCCTACAGTGGCGGTCACGGTGCACTAAGCGTACTCGAGGATTCGACACAAGATAAAATCGTGAGCCACTTGCTCTCAGCGGCTCTCCTCGATCTGGATTAAATCAGGAAACTATACAGGTATCAGGTATAGCATATACCTATGTATTAACAAATATAATATTATAAAATATTTTATAAGCTTTATACTTACTTACTTAAAATCTAATTAAATGTTACATTACTTAAATCATAATTGAACATGAAAATACAATTTCAAATACACGGCATAAAGTCGTTAAAATAATTTATAGACAATTATTAATACCTACACTAGCAGCCCCTCGCGGTTTTAAGCCGCATACTCCACTGCCCAAAAACGCACGCTCAGAGGTGGAGTTTCGTGGAAAGAAACATCCAGAAAAACATATTTGTATGTTACCAATAACTTATCTAATATTTGCTCTTGATTGGACTTTCTTACCCTTGACGGAAGAGACGAGCTAGACTTCTAGACCAGAGAGAGGCCTTACGATATTTATACAACAGTATCTAGCTATTATACTGATGTATCTACAGGTACACCTACCGCGGCTATTCGTAGTTTTGTAATGCCGACGGTAAAACGAGCCACACTTTGTTGACAAATAAACTGTGTCTACTTTAACTTATTGTAATTCATCTTTGTGGCTCTTAAAAAATAATAAATATACATAATTATAGCACTCACGTAAAATAAATACCTATTTATTTAATAAAAATAATATCAGCAAATAAAATTAGAATACATTACCTACTGTTATAACAGTGTCTAGTTATTTTGTTGTACTTGTATAATTTTTATTTTTGCCATCTAAGTTATATTATTTGTCAAAATAATACAAAAAAACTAACCTGAACTAGGCCTGTCACTGTATCTAGTGCAGTAAACCCAAGCCGGCCATAATGTAGTGTTCCCCTGGGATGTCTGACTGTTGGTGTCGGTACTGCCACAGGTCGATACTGCACCACTAGATGTGGACGATACCATAGAACTAGCGGAATCTGGCCTCTTCTGTGGTTCTATGCTCTTTGGTTCTTTTTCCTTACTATTTTGCTCTCCGATATTTGAAATAGTTTGCCGTAATCCGCCGAGCGGCGGCAAGGGGCCAAAATCATTCGATTCTTTCGATTTCAAATAACCGAAATTGAATTTGGAATAATCTTTCGATAAATCGTAAGGCTTGTACAAAATGCTGTGGCTCGGCCCGACGGATTTCGGTCCTTCAATTTTATTTGTTTTTCGAACTGCATTGAGACCGAATTCCGGGTGGAGGATATTGCTTATCGAAAACGGTATCGGTAAGGACGGTTGCTGCCGATTTCTTTTATCGTCGAACTGGATGATTGGCTTCACATCCGGTGTTTCCGGCCTATAGTAATTTTGGTATTCCATCTCCTGGGCTGGACTAGGTGGAGGAGAATTTGGTTGCACTTTAATTATAGTCATGTTTGGTGATCTGTCATATCTGGGCTCTATTGTAGTGCACGTATACTGACTTGGGCCATAATTTATGTCTGTAGAGTTTGTGTGCGGCGCTGGTACCCGTCCAGTAACTGGACCGGGACTGTTCGCTTGGTTCGGACTACATCTATCTTCAAACGCCATTTCAAACCAAAGTAAGTCTTTAAATATGTTTACACAGCACAGTTCTAATAAAAGTCAACACAAATGCAAGCGTATCCTCTGCGTTTGGATTATATATTTGAATATAGCATTAATATTAATCGAGCATGATTTCTTAATCCGAAATTCAAATTTCGAACGCGTGATAGACAGCCGCTGTCAGATTGAAACGTCAAATCGAGTTTGACAGTGGCACGAAACTGCGCTCAGGGCGACGGCGACCGAGCGACTGCGCCCCACGCTCTCTCTATAAAGACACGCCCAAGAACAAATAAGGTTCCTTCCCTTTCCCAGCTGTTGTAGGCGTAAACCACACTTTTCATTGCTCTACTAAGCCATCGTATATGCTCCGTCTCTCTCTATTACTGTGCGTTGCCTATATCAGAAGAGAGCGGAGAACAACAATTGATTTAACCTGATTGTGTATTTAGTAGGCTCGGTAGAGATTTGTAATTCAGTTGTAAATTACTATGGCTCTTTCGCGCGCTCGTAATGTATCAATAATACCGCGGGACGTTTTTGAACGCACAATAGAATTTCAATTTAAATTTGACAGATATATTTTGATGGGTCCGCCATTTTGAATAATTGAATAATATTTTGATATTTTTTTAACAATATGTTTTATGTTGTATGTAATTAAGTTGTTTGTTAGGAGCGATTTAGTAACACTTATAGTGTTTTCTAACAATGGCTATTTTAACATTAAAATGTTTTTGTGATTAATTGTTCTATCGTAATTTTATTGTTCTTATTTCTAGTAAAAACATCATATTTTTGATACCTACATAGTTGTAATACACGAAACTACCCAATAAAAACATTAGAAATGTTAAAATTTGTTTCTACTATTCCTTTCCTTAGCCTATTTCTACACATTATAAAGTACTTACTTAGGTCCACTTTACAGATTGGGGATTAGAGATTTTTTTTAATTGACAGTTACTACATAGAGAAAAATAATATTCTGTAAGTAGGCACACTTTTAAGACTGCGTTACATACTTACACCGAATTTCATAATATATTTGACATCCTGTATCATTTCGGACATTGCCAGAATTGTCGTTAATTAATTGTAATTAGCCGAAACCTAGATAGGTATAAATAAATAACCCACCGTCGTTCAAACCTGGTTGTAGCGGTGGGGCTCAGTAACCTGGGGTGTACTTTGATGCCTAAGCCGGAGCCAATACTCCCAAAGTTGGCGGGGTTGTCTTGTGATGCGAGACAACTCCTCCTATGGAGGTAGTGCCAGATCCTTACGTGACCGACTAGCCGTTGAGATGCCCTGACGATTTGTAGTTCAGAGGTAGTTTATCATCATGGCGGCACTAATAGCACTCACGGTGGATTTAATTGGTATCCGCCACTATAAAGTGCTGCGAGGCCCACACACCACTGGATCCCCCTGGACAGAGATCTCAATTAATCCTTTTCAATTTTCCGCACTTTGTTTGAATTTTTTTACATAAGGGAGCGTCACTAATGTGAAAAAAAATTCAAACTGTCACTAATATTGTCATATGTGCTTTTAGTGTTTATTAATTCATGGCCACGTCTAATAACAATAAAGTACGGTTTGTGTGATGTAAATCAGCCGCTCTTGTGTTGTAAGTGAATTAATGCTTGTATTACATTTGCATTACAATTTATATACTTAAAACAATAGGTACCAACTGGAAATCGTAGGTGTTGTGGCGTCAAAAGTGACCCGTACAAGTGTCAACGGTGTGTGACGCTATGAATAGAACTGTACAAGCCATCCCCTTCGTCGTATGAAAATGATAAAAATAAGCAGTGATATTTTACAAAGGAATGATAAAAATATAGATAAATAATGCAATTTTGTGAGCTACTAAAGGAAAGATATTTGTTTTCTCAACATACCGCAACAAAGAAAACATCGCTTAATAATTGCAGCTAGCTACTTACCAAGCGTAGAATGATAGAATATAATTTTATCTGCATGTTCGTGTGTATTTCTTCTTTTTGTCTTTCTACATACCCGTTTAGGGAACTGGCGCGCAGATGTGTGTATGTATACGAGTGTGGCTTATTAATATCACAATCTACTGTCAACACTTAGTCCTTTTTTATTTCCTACCGTTTCCCATAATGTCTATGTATCGATGACTTTTTGATTAAATTTTGTATGACCTTATCCTTTCGGAGGGTAGCATTGAAAAGAATATTCTTGTCGTGTAACAGATAACGCTTCGTATGCATACTTTATATTTATTTGTGTTTCCGTTTGTGACCGTAGATTCCGATACTATATAACCGTATCCATCATCATTAGGAGTGTTTCTTTAGAAGGTTCATATAGATATCAAGTAAAGAAAGCATACTGGCACTAGTAGGTAGTAGGTAGGTATATAATTTAATTTTTATCTACAATGGAATGTAGAAATCTGAATAAATGCTATAAAAGCGTAAAAAATTGTTGAGTTCTATGAGAGTTTTAAATAAATACATCTAAAAACTAGTATCGAACGTTAAGTCATGAACCGAATTTACCTTGTCATCTAGGCAATGTTAACAAAAAAGAAAGCAAACATGGCGCCGCTAACGAGTCGAAGCTGTCACTCAGTCTTCCCGCCTAAATAGCTGTCAAGTGTCAATCTGCGCACCATTGTTATTTGTGTTTCTAAACGTAATTGTTTAGTCATATCTGTTTATGTGGAGCAAGTGTGTTTGTGTTAACACTTTTGTGTCGGCGGACAGACAAATTGGTGTTTATAATATAATGTTACTAATTATATTTAAGATCTGTGGACTTTGTACCAATTAAAAATAAAAATAAAATATATAATTACTTTATTCTGAAACACAAATATCTGCCCTTACCGGGCCACTGCTGGACCTAGGCCTCTCTCAGTGAACGCCAAGAAGACCGATCTCCTGCTACTCGCAACCATCCCAGACCAGCTACTGCACGGAGATCGTCTTGCCACTTGGAGAACGGTCAACCAACACGTCGTTTTCCCAAACGCGGCCTGCGCTCAAGAACCTTACTGGCCCATCTGCCATCTGATCGTCTGAGTGTGCGACCAACCCATTGACACTTCAGCGAGCTTATTCGTCGCGTGATATCCTTTAGTTCTCTATCTTATAACTAAGTTTACCTACATTTACGTATTCGTAACGCAGGCAGATTAGCACGACTTATATACAAAAACAGTACACAAAAGTAGGAGGCAATCAAAAACGTAACTTTAGGTAACAAGTGGAGCCTAATGAAAGTTGATTAATACTTACGTCCATCCGGGATGGATGCGAGTAGCAGGAGATTAGTCGCCTTGGCGTTCATTGAAAGAGACCTATGACCGGCAGTGGACCGATAAAGGCTGATAATGATGATGAAATATTTACAAATTTTTAAAACTAATAAGTAACTGTCACGAAATCACCGGAGAAGAGACGACGAAAAGAAATTCCTGCTCAAAAAACTCTACACTTAAAAGAGATATATAGTTTTTTGAGGAGGAATTTATTTTTTATTTACAAATTTTTAAAACTAATAAGTAACTGTCATGAGATCACCTAATCAACTAACACCTTAAAACGTAAGTACAGTACAAGTGGACAGTGCGGAGTCATTTTAACTTGCTGCTCATTTTCACAAAAGTTTAGTTTAAAAGAGTATGTATCGCTATAATGTTTCTCTTCACTTTGACCACCTTATGGTCTCGTCTTCGAGTCAGTCCAGGGTTTGGCTCCAAAGACTTCACGATCTGAACCTTCTTTTTATTGACGCGGGGAAACGCACTTACGCGCCTCCACTGGCCCTGGGCGGGTCTAGTGATGTGTGGGGCTCGTGGCACAATTAAATACCGAATACTCACAAAAACCACAGCGAGTGCCACCTGTGCCGACTTTGGTGAGGTGTCCCGGAACAACAAATTGTCACGACACCTCGACGGTTAGTCAGGCCCCGTTAGGGGGCCGGCTCCACCTCCACAAATGGTGTTGTCCCACACTGCAGGCTAACCCCACCAACTTTGGGACAGAGCAATGGGACAAAGTTCCCATCCTAGCCGCGCGCAAAACCGCCCTCTGTTGTATCTCTTTGTCCCCTCTTCTTATATGAGGGGTACAAAGACCGATCATCCACCCGCTCCTTAGCCCCCTCGTGTTATATAAGGGGTGCGATGAGCATGCCCCTCGG
>JAFELO010000804.1:224720-249262 GCA_017140195.1 Eumaeus atala
TTTTTTTTTTAATTTCTGACATTTGTCATACAAGCGTGCTGGAAGCACAACTATTCAATTCTGGCCATGATAATGATAGTTAAATCAGAACTTTTAACAAAATCAGTGATGTTTTTATTTAATGCTGTATCTGAAGGTTCATTTGGAGATCGACCGTCCTGTCGTGTCACTGAAAGAAGTCTGATTCTGGCCAGTTCATCATGGCAGCTTACTCAAAGTTAGGTGGAAGGTGAGTGAGGCTGCACTAAGAGCTGCAAAAGGAAAGAAACACGTTGTCAAGCAGTGGACTGATGAAAGCTGATAATGATCATGATACATAATATTCTTGCAGATTATATTTTCATTATATTAATGGGAGGACGTAAAAATATTGTAACGTTGGGGAATTGTATCTAAATAGGTATAAACATAATTTCTATATAATTCTGTTGGTATATTTGATGTAGATATATGACGTGCATTCAAAAATGATCCTTATGAGATGCATTCTATAGTTTATAATTCATGATTAAACATGTTTATTACAAAATTGAGTAATGTTGGTGGAACTATGCCCTGTGAACATTATGTGGGGTGACCATTAATATAAATTTAATATAATAATGATATAATAATTTCTTCCATGTTATAATTTTTGTCGTCCATTGAGATAGATGCTCGTATTTGCCACGCTGAGCAGGCGGATTGGCAATCGCAGATTACTTTTTTAGGCCTATAGCCAGCAGTGGACTGATAATGATAATGATGATATTATGACTTATTAATATTAGAGTTCATTAATATATTAATATATAAAAATCTAGAGTTACGGTATGTCATACTTTTTGTTAAAAAATAAAGCGTTTTTATTTTATTCATTTGTCTGGGCTAATAACGAGAACTATTGAACCGATTTAATCTAACTTAAAATATATTCTATATTTTATTTTCATAGAAATTTAAAACTATTATTTTAACAGCCGCAGCAACTCGAGACTGGTCAGCCAGTGTCAATATAATTTTTTTAAATATATTTCGCTCATTCACACGTTTACCTTCAATTATTTTTATTTAAAAAAATCTTTATTTTATACAACTAACTTTTACCCGTGACTTTATCCGCAGTAATTCTATTGTATCTGTTGGCTGATAATTAAAAAATAAGTGAAAGAAAGCTAGCCTATGCTCATGTTGACAACTCTCTTTTTAAAATTTCATTAGAATCTGTTCAGTATGTATCCGTAATGATGTCACAGACAGACAGACATAGGTATGTACATTAAAATTACTTATATATTTAAACTTATATTAACTAAGGCTAGTCTTGGCTTTTTTCGAATATTTCATGACTGTAAGTTCTGCCAACAATAGGAATGCCTTACTTATATTGTACACATATGTCCCATATTATCAAGTTATGATTGTCATCGTAGCGAAAAGATTCGTAACATAATCGAGCCTGCATAGAAAACGTTAATGGCCCCTAATGCTTTTCTTTGTTGGTGCTCGTTTACATACATAATTCGTTGGGCTTTTGTCGGATAGAGAAATTTAAAACCTCCATACCCCCATTACCACCACCGACCGCGATTAGGTATAATTACCAGGGGGAGGGGTTTAATTAGCTAGTGATAAAATATTACACAAAACAAAATGCAAGCCTAGTTTAGTTTGGATACAAATAGCAAAATATGGATTATTGTAATTATTTTTCATTGAAAACCTATGAAAAATTTGCAGTTTGCAATTGGATGTCCCATTGGTCTAGTGACAAACGTGTTCATCGCAGATCATGAACTCTCCTCGTGTTCAAGGCCTGGGTGGAATCGAAATATTGGGACTTTCAACTTCTAATCAGGACATTAGCGGTGTTACGTTACGTGCCTCAGAGATCATATTTATCCGTTAGTTCTGCGCTTGTTCCCCAGTCGCCTTAATTTGTCTTCGCTTCAGAGAATGAGAAATTATCTATTCTCTTGTGCCCATTGCGCTCTACAATATACTGCTTAGTTGACAGAGATGGCTGCTAAAGTCGAATGCTCACGATTAAAGAACACTTAATTTTCATCGTATACATGAACAGTACGCTGAACATTTGGCCACTTTCAACGCCAAAACAAACTGCACACAATAGTCAGGCCATTAATTATAAAGGTTTGAAATTAACAAAGAGATAGAGAACCGGCCGCGGCGGTGGATACACCCACGGCGTTCATAAAGAAAAATGTTTGTCGGATTACGAAATATGATTTCACCGTTAAGGGATGGCGAGGGTGACCATGAGTTTATTTATATTCATACTTTTAAGATTTTCTTTCATAAATGTATGTGAATGTCTCCCGTTAGATGCCTACCTAGTGTAAATGACTAATAAGGTTTTATTTCCGACCACTAATAAAAATCTGTACACATATAAGGAAGAATTATAACCTATAGTGTTAGAAACTGCAATTAATACATTCAAGACAATTTATACAAAAACATAGAAGACGTATAAAATAAAATAAAAGGTACAATAATTAATAATAATAAATCATACTATAAAATAAAATTAATGTAAAAAATGTGGTGGCCATCTTAATTAAGAAATATGTGTTTTCTTTGGAGCAGTGAAAATTTGACTATCAAAATTTTGTATCTTGCAAGAAATTTTTTATTAGTTAGGATCTATGTGAATGTGTAACTCACTTTAGAAAATACTGGTCTACAGTCGGACCGGCCAGTCACCAGGGTGTCCTACCGCTGATAGATACGGATATACGAATTTTGTCTCTGATTGGTAGGCACGACTCATCCAAGACACAAACTGGTGAGGTTGAAAACCGGCATTATGTACCATGCATTGCACGCTTACATAGCATATGCGGAATCCAACTAATTTGGCGCAGACTAAAGGCACATTATGTATTCTTATTTCTATTGATTGTTCTGTCTCAAATTTATTGTGGTTGACTTTTCTGTTGATCAAAAATCAAAAAAATGTTTTACTTACTTTCTTTTTCTACATAATTCGTAAAACCACCAGATATGATGACGATGAATGATACAATGATTATATTGAACTGCTCTCAAATTTTCACTAAATCATGGTGACAGTACAATAATGGGATAGGCCAGGTGTGTTCACAAAAGATCGCTAATGCACCGCCCTCCGACGCACCCTTACATTTACCCGCCACCGTGTTTATTTAGTAATTGCTTTACAGATCTATAGGAGGGGGAAAAAAGGGGAGGGAGGATTTATTAATCTTATCTTCGCGCACAAGTCCACTACTATGTCAAGCACCCCGATGATGTTTATTTAAGTGCCACTTTTTGGGTTGCATTCGAACAGCAGCCAGCAGGGCAATCGTCTTGGCGTTTGCTGATGATAGGCGAATCGTCATAATCATCATCACTGATAATATGCCTGGGAATACTTTCTCGTGGCCTGGTGGTACACACGTTCAACAGGCCCGGATCGTACCAAAAAGTGTTGCCGAAATTTTTCACCTCTCCCTCCCCTCCGCCCCTGCCCCGCGATTTAATGTATACATTTTATTACCCCTTTTAGGGCTCCTAGTGTCGCGCGAACCACAGGTACAACACAAAATAGCTATCGGGATACATCCTTCCCATCTAATACTGCACTGGACATTTCCGTCAGTATAGGGTAGTCAAAAAAAATATAAAATCGGTTTTGGTTTCGGCTCACAATTTTCGGCTGCAATTTCGGTGTCGGCTTGAAATAGTCCAAAACTTTCGGCATCGCCGAAATTTCCTGTACGAAAACTGTCGTGGGACATTTGATTACGTTTGTTCGGAGTCCAGTCTTTAGTTTAGTGACTAAAGACTGGACTCCGAAGTACTGAGATCACCTGAGGTGTTTTACAAAGAAATGTTTAGTTAAATAATCGTCTCAGCAGAATAAGTATGACCATACTTATTTACATGTTGTTCTACTCGATATTCTGAACAGAAATCTATTTATTGGGCTTTTAATGTGGTTAAATTGTAATCATATATTTTTAATAAATTGGAAATTATAAAGAACGTGTAAGTAGGCGATAGTGAATTAAGGCGGCATGATTGGGGCGGTTCCTCTCGCTCGCCGTGTTATGTGAACGAGAACAAGTTCCACGAGCATTGTGAGTTTTCGGTGGCCCATGGTAAGTGGCATAATTACACCACAGATGACCGTGGCAAATTCATAGAATAGGCCCTGCTCGCTGCTCAGCCAGTGAATTTTAGAAACCTATGCCTATCCTGGCTATATAGGGGCCATGAAGTTTTCCGACTTACCTTCCTAATCTGAGGCACTTACGCCACTGGCCGTTACAGCGCGACCGCTGTCTATAAGTAATCTAAATAATAAAGTACTCCAACTAATCGTTTACCATCGTTTTTATATGATATAAAAACTGAATTGTTATGACATATGTAACGATTTTTCTTATTAATAATTCATATTTTGGACATGCATATAGCTACGTAATGTACCAAAAGTGTCCACAAAATGTGATTGGACGACCGGTTTGCGGAGTTGGTAACGTGGCGGTAGGTCCGCCACGTTACATACATATACATGTGCGTGTATGTATATCTATAATAAAAAAAATATATACAATTTCTTAAATTTATAAAAATATTAAATATATATCCGTTGACTAGTACCTGCAACACAAGTCCTTACGGTTCTTAACACAGGACTGGGCCGTGTGATGGCCGTGGTGTGATAAGCTCTCAGATATTATTATTATATTATTATTGCATTATCACGCTATAAACAACTAGTTGATACGAAAATGAAGACGAGACAATGACTCGAGGTCACAACACGAGTCTTGAACACAGGATGCACTTTTTTTTAAAAGACGACCTACTAAGTGCATATTATAGTACTAAGATTAAAATAAAAATGAAAAAAAAAAATATGCGGATGTAGCAACTATTCACTTATAACTGTTGCTGAGCAGTCGGTACAATCAAGTGAAGGATATTGATTGCCTGTTTCAGTTAAGATTGTTTGGCGTGAAAGAAAATAAAGGGACACTACAAAAAATTTAAATACCGGTAATTTGTGATTTGTGCTCGCGTAATGCGAATAACAGTTCGTACACGCGTATCAATCTGAAATTTATGTCAAATACTGAGTCACGTAAACAGGTAAACTTTCAAGTAATGTTAAACATTCAGTTCTGTAATCCCTTGGAGAAGAGAAAAATTCAAAAGCCTTAAAAATAAAATCTTATTAAAATTTAAACTAAAACTTCGCGTTTACCCAGAATTATGAAATTATATAAGTTATTTATAAACTTATATATAATAAAACAACTTACAGTAAAAATAATTTAAATAACCTAACCTAATGCAATGCAATAGACCTAAGATTCTGAATATACTATAGACTTTGCAAGATAGACATAATTTTAGGAGTAAGTTTCGGTTTCAGCCGAAATTGAGACCGAGGCCGAAAATTCCGGCTTTTCGGCTGAAGAGTCAGTTTCGGTCGGAGTATCAGCTTCCTATTGATGATGGTAAATTTTATAGATGCGTCGTAACAAAGCAAATAGTCATAGGTACAGCTGTCACGGAAATGTCAATAATGGAAAAAATAAACAATTTAATCGGCAGATGCCAATATGACCATTTTCAATGAACAATCGTAAATACATGAAAAGTTGACGTCACAATTTGTTGAGTATTATTAATATATCAATATTCCTCATACGATTAGACATACATTAGGTAAAAGTAATTGAAGAAAACAGAAGGCAACAGAAAAGGCATTATTAGGTACAAATAGCTAATTAGATACATAATAGCTAGAAAGCCACAAAAAAAAGGAACAGGAGGTGTATCTGTGTATATAAAAAGTCACCTGTCCGTCGCGTCGGTGAGACAAAACGTAATAATCTAAACGAAATTAAACAAAAAGATATGTGATCGTATACAGGCTGTATTATAAATATTTTATTTTATTTATTATTAAAGGAAAGCGTTTATGATGCAGCTTGACTAGGTTTTAGGTTTAGAATAATAATAATATCGTCCTAGCCGAACTTCGTCTACGGCGGCCAGCTCAATAGAGACTATACAGGACATATTATAGTGCACAAGTGTGTGCGTAGGCATAAGTGTATTCCGTTGGGAGGCCAATCCGACATGACCGGAGAGGATAGAAAAGTCGCAAGACCGACTGATAATGTGCTCTCCGAGGCACAGGGATATAATGCAGCCAACTTCATGACTTGGGACTGTTATTAGAAATTGGACAATCCCAATAACATTTTGGTCCGACCCGCGACTCGAGACCACAACCTCACGACTGTGATTGAACATGTTTACTACTAGACCAGGAGGTGGATTTAGGTTTAAAATAATAACGCATAGAAGCCCCGTCTAGTTATCCTTATCCACGACACCGCAACTTAAACGGCATCGTGCGCGCGTCGTCCCACTAGTGTGGGGAGGGGGGCCGCTACCCCCTTTCGGTCCCAAAATAATTACTATAGTGTACGGCCACAATCAACCCGGTACATCTCTTCCCATCTGCGGGAAAAGAGGAGGGTCTGTCCCCCTATCGTCTCCCTAAACCTGAAGACACAAAAGTCCTCGTAGTCAGTCGAACTGTTGAGGCTGGATAAGCGCCGCAAACCAGTATTAGGTCCCTACGAGAAAAAAAGCCCTGTCTAGAGCAGGAGGCAAGCGATACTAAGGTATATATGTAAGGCAATTAGATTCTCATTGCGTGCGTGAGTGCAGATGCAC
Source organism: Eumaeus atala (assembly GCA_017140195.1). Taxonomy (NCBI): domain Eukaryota; kingdom Metazoa; phylum Arthropoda; class Insecta; order Lepidoptera; family Lycaenidae; genus Eumaeus; species Eumaeus atala. Next base: position 231,450 of record JAFELO010000804.1, read on the forward strand.
GTTGCAAACGCTTTGCTATTCGGACAGTTCTTTTTTCTTAACTAACCAAGTCCATTATTGAATTTGTTGCTTCTATTATACATTAGTCGGTTTTCATCTGGTCTTATTTGATGGTGATATAGTTCGGCCTGAAAAGCCCCAATTCCTTTGTAAAGTTGGGAAAAACATCCCTTTGTAAGCTATTAAGCTTATTTAGTTAAGCCTGCAAGGTGAATTTGATTCCAGGTTTTAGTGCCCGTGTATTATATTGCTGGCATTATATTGGGAATGGTAGCCAAAGTTATTGCTACCCATTGATAAAGCTGGAATGAAATTACTACGTATTTAATTACTTTTCTTCGTCATCGTAATCGATAAAAGAAGAGTTTCTCCTTTGAGTATGCTGAGTTTTAAATCCTATGAGTGCATTTTGCGATGCCAAAATCCTGATAAGATTCACACTTTTAAAACAATTTATTAAAATGTACTTTTAGATTTTTAAAATATATTTATAATCTAAAATTATCACTCTGTACATTAGTTGAACAGATGCAATTTACACAAACGACATTCTACCGAAAAATATAAATTTTATACAAAAAAATACTGGCAGCTTTAAGTATGTTCCTCGGAAACACTGATAATTAAAAAAAAAAACAACCAACATGGCCGCTTTCAACGTCCTTCGGCACCGATAAAAAAATAAAAAGCTTCCAAATTCAAATCGAGCGCGGCTGGAGATGAAAAAGCGGGACTAATTTCATGCGCTCACGCAGTGTTCCATTTTCAAAATGACATTAGAACGGGATGGGCTACCAATCACGTGGGTTGGAAAGAGACGTATGCATTATAAATGTATTAATCGGGTCGTAATTCTAGTTGAATATATTACTTTGAAGTAAATTATATATTTAGGGACGATGCGTTTATTTTTTATTACGGTCTGCAGTCGCAATTTCTTTTACATTAAGATTGTGGAATAATAATAATAAGTGACACTATGGAATCGATGACATAACTACAATCCGTTAAAATTATTAAAAACTATCTTAGCGTATTAACATCATCTACAAGAATAAGCTGACATTTGTGATAAATCATCACTATCATCAGACGTTACGGTTCCACCGCTGGGTATTGGTTTCTTTGTGGTAATGACAAGAAACCCGATTTTCTGCCAGTCGCAATCACCTCATGCCTGCTACTGTAGGTTGCCATATTGTTCTAATAATAAAACAGATCATTAAATATTATTATTTTATCGGTTGTAATATAATTTAATCAGCAAGAAACTAATAATATAAAGATACATTTGAATGTCGTTTCTAGTCGTGGTTTTTTACTATAGTACTGATAAGACGCACCAGGCTTGGGCGTCTCGTGGTACCTGGTACTTAATGTTATTTGTATAAGTATTTATAATGTAATGTAGATTATGGGCCGATAACTTCACATCGGCAATCGTTGAAGCGTTCCGGCACAAAAAGAAGGAGGAGAAGTTAAACGTAAAAAAATATATAGATAAAATAAAAATCTAATAATTATTAATGACTATCAACTATGTGAGAATAAAAGATAGCATGCTGCATTGCAGCCGAATTGGGCAGACACTACCATGGAGGTGCATGACACATGACACCGCCGTTAAGTGATGGTTTTGGTATTAAGGAGGCAAAATAATAGTCGGACCCTTTTGATGACTAATTACCGACGCGCCGCTACCTCCTCCACTCCAATAGTCCATCGGCCTCATGATTGTCTAATCTATCCAGGTACAACTGAAATTACTGGACTGATATATCTGAAAATTCATACCTACACAGGTAATTTTTATTACGTAAGCATTCACTACGTAAGGGTCATTGGTAACATATACCTATTACGAGGGAGGGATAAGGATTGAAATTTTGTTTCAAAGAATTAAAAATTACACTAGAAAAATAGCGAGGTGCAGGTAACATCATTTGGGTTTTTGATTTGGCGGGGAAGTGCACTCACTCATTTCCACCAGTCTGAGGGTCGTATCTATACCATCAACCGCACTGTACACGCACAAAAACTATAATGCCCCCAAAAGAAACTCACAGATTAGTAACGCGCTAAGCTCTAACTTTAGTAGATAGAATATAGATTTTGTGTCCAAGTAGCTGCTGAAGCAGTCAATAAAATCTTGCTATAGATAGTGCAATCCACGAAGACGCGCCCCACTATTCCTCCTAATCGTTTATAATATATGTGTACAATATTTGAGCCAATGTTTGAGTGTTACCGGTACACATTAATGACCTATGAGTGCACGCGCTACAATAAATAGACCAATTAAGAGAAAGCGTCACGGTCAAAGGGAAAGATGCTCTACTTCAATTCGCTCGGGTGAAACTCCCCGTAGCCCGCGATCCCTCACCCAAAAATTGGTGGGGTGCGTCTTCGTGGATTGCACTATCTGTAATGGGCTCTCACTACGAGCAGCTGACTGTGCTCTGGATCTGACAATAACAGCTCCAAACGGCACCTTGGACAATCTGGGAAACATTATACCTTGTAAAAGATTTTGACATGGTACTTCGATATATAAATTATTTATAGTAGCATACCAAATGGTAAATGAATATAAATCAATAAACTCGTACTCATTTTTGTTACGAAAAGAAACTGGCGAAGAACCTGTTCTTAATATCTTTATCGGGTTTTTTTTTGCGAAGTAAAAGGCAAATACTATAATAACCATAATAGTCTTCACTTTACTAGGAAGAACAAAAGCTTTTCAAAATGAGCTCTTAAATGAAAAATATTCTCATATATTCTGCATTCCCTCTTTCTCTCTCCCACTCTTATTATCGTATCGATGATCAATGAAAGATAAATTTACACAGCCGACACAGGCAGTTTCATGACGATGATGAAAATATATACCTACCTTAGCTTGTAAAAGTATTGCAGCTTGGAAAGATTTCTTGTCAAGTAATTCGCTCCAAATTTCATTATGTATTCTTGTTAATTAATATTTTTATCAATTATTACAGTTTGTACAAGAAATTTTACGCTGCACGATTTGTTCAGCTTGTACATGATTACAATTATTTTAACATAATTAATGTTAATTTCTAAAATATACTATTTAAAAAAAGGTTAAAGAATTTTAACATTTTTTCATTTCAACATGCGGGCTACTGCCGATTTCTATATTCTATCAATCGACACTTCTGGCGATAGAATTTTGAAATATCTATTTTATCGTTACAGCATATAATTTAGTAATTATATGTTAATAGAGCATAATGGACAATAGAGACTAAAAAAATGGGAGGAAAGTAGGAACTCAAGTATAGGCTTCTATGCGAATTTCATGACAATTGGTACAGTGGTTTGACGTGATGATGTCAAAGACAAACAGGCAGCCAAAATTTTATTTCGCATTTATATTATTAGTATGAATTATGTGTATCGATAGATAAAACAGAAAACGGGCGTTAGTGTGTGTACTTAATGAAAAGGAAAAAAATATATCAATTATATATTATAACTTATTCTTCAACCCAGTACTAGATAGGTCGTATACAAAAAGAAAGATGATAATTTATTAAATAAAAAAAAAACATATTTTTCTTATTTAATAAATTATCATCTTTTACCAAATAAATTAAAAGCTGTATCAATAAATTTATTTTAAAAACATTTATTTCATCTTTCGGTAACAAAATGTTACTATATGGTTGATGAATATTTAAAAGATAACAATTAACCGTCTATACTAAATTATATACAAATATTTAATGAAGTATATAATGATGGTTTTTTTTTCGTTTAAATTTTATTTTGGTATTAGTTAACTGACCATAAATACTGTTGCAATTTAAAATAAAGAAATATTACATTCGAATTTGGAATCTGACATTTTTATACGATTGTTCATTGTGTTTGCTGATTTTGGCGCCAATATATGGTACAAAATTTTGCGATATTAAAATGGAGTGAGATAATAAAGAGAACAGAATCTCTGTGTTGGCATGACACAAAGTAGGTATTGAGCCAAATGCATATTTTAAAACTCTCCATACACTTGGTCAAGTGTTTTTGTACCGGGCTATTAATAGGTACAATGAGACTTCTCTGTTCGTGACAGAGAAAGATCTGGCCGTCCACGTAGTGTTCTAATCCTGTCCAAAATCAAAACATTTTATTAATGAAATGTTGGTAGCACCTAGAATAATGTAGCGTATTGTAAGAAGTGACTTATGACTTGCGGCCTATAAGAAACGCACTGATCATTTCTTATGAACATGAATACGGTGGTAAAATCGAAATAACCACTGAAGGGGTACGCAAAGGTAGGTCACAGAAAAAAATTGTTATCGTCGAGATAATTTTTAAAATTTAGTAGCATTTTAACAAACAAAATGGCCGTATTTATGCTCAAATCTTTAAGGAAGCTGTCCGACAGTTTAGTCGACAGAGTGTAACGTGGGCATTTTCCGACTTCAGTGATGGTTTGGTGGGGTGTTAGCTATGACGGAGTGACTGAGCCTTATTTTTGTGAAAAAAAAGGTATGGAAACATCGGTGCAAGTGTATCAAGATATCATTCTTGAGAACGTAGTTAAGCCCCTTAATTACACCGTATTCAATAACCGCGTATAAACCTTCCAGCAAGACTCGGGACCAGATCATTAAGCTCGATCCACCCAGTACTGGTTAAAACGAACGTTCCGTACTTGATCAGAGCTGAAGATTACCCTTCCTTGAATCCCTACCTTAATACGCTGGATTATGGTCAGTTTAAGAGAGTATAGCTTGCTCTAAACGCCACGATAATTTGTCCCTAAAACAATCTATCTATACGATTGGCAGTGAAGAATTTCCCCATTGAAAGTGTGTATGCTTCTATTGATGATTGGCGTCAACGTTTAAGGGACTGCATTGCAGCCAATAGAATTTGTAGTGGACAAATAAGCTTTCATATTTTTAATTGTTTTATATTTGTGTATTACTTAACACACTGTAAAAGTAATAAATGTTATTTGCAATTGATAAAACAATTTCCCACCCAGGGTGTGCTAAGTCAGTGTAAATGCCACGTAAAAGATGTATTTGTTGACGCGGGGAAACGCATTTACGCGGCACATTATAGCGTCGAATACCCACAAGAATCACCGTGAGTGCCATAAGTGCCACATTTAGTGAGGTGCCCCAGTACAGGAAACCATCAGGACACCTCAGCAACTAAGCAACCCTGTAAGGGCACGACACCCACTCCACAAATGGGGTTGTCCGCACTTCAGGACAACCCTACCAACTTGGGGACATTGCAATAGGGTGAGGTTCCCATCCTTGCCCCTTGCCCCGTGCATAAAAGCGCCGTTTTCTTTTTCTCTTTTGTCCTCTCTTTTTATAAGAAGGGTACAAAGAGCATCAGTTCAATTGCTTTCGTTCAAGGTGTCTCAGTTCATCTCAGGCTACTGAGCCCTACCGCCACGACAAGGCTTGAACCATTGAGGGATTTTTCAACAAAACTAACCTAATCGTTATGAAGTATTTGTATGAATAATCCATGCAATTTCATTGATTTATAGATATGATCTTAGATTAGATAAGCCAATAAAAACAATTGTAGAACATGAAGACTATCGTAGAATAACTAGAACCTTGCCTAAGGAAAGGAATAGGAAGACCAATAGGGTACGTGTCGACCGAGACCATCGAACAAGACCAAAGAACAGAATGAGGATCTGTAGGAAAATATAAGAAATAACCTCCACCGACAAGAGCACTTGCACAGGAAATTAATAAAAAATAATTAGTACCTCTCATCTCGATGTTCCGAAGTCCACTGCCCTACGCAGTAAGCGCAAGTTTTTCTCAAACGCAAGTATTGTTAAAGAGAAAAGCTTGTGGTAGAAGTATCTTTATGGAATCAGCCTCTCCCTCCAGTATTTTCGGACCGATGCGACTTAGGGATCTTCAGTAAAGCATACTTATAGCTAAAAGGGCCGACAACGCATCTGCAAGACCTTTGGTGTCTATCAAGTGGCTCGTCTACCTCCTTGCTAGAAAAATACCTATATAAAAACATATCTATAAAAAATAAAAATATCATAAAATAAATTGACTTTCTATTGTTACGCGAGTTTTAGGTGCCCAATGGCTGTAATGAGCAATGTTTTTATGCAATTGAACAAAAGTTATTCACGCCAAATTACAAAGATAATATTATATGTACACCGAGCTATTCGTGATAAATTTAATTATCTAATTATAATTATTCATTAATTGTTATGAATGAATAAGTATAGCCAATTGTTTATTAATTGACTAAAACACGGAATGCGTGGCTATTTGTGCCCTTGTGAAGACCCACTATTTGTCGGGGACTTCCTGAGGCGTATAATATTTAATACAACGGGGAAGAGGTAGTGCATGCTGCATAGGAGGAGGTAGTGCCATGCATGGTGCAAGATACTAAACCCGCTATCCAATGGAATTGGGCCGGCACGACCGGGGAGGTACCTCTCGCTCACTTGATACCACCGTAAAATGACAGCGTCGCTGCCGTGTTTCGTGCGATTTGGGAGTATTTGGTGGCCCATTGGAGGGGGACTGATAGGAGGGCAAAGCATCTGAGTAATAATCACGCGAATGTCCATGTGCGTCGGTAGCCTTAAAAAGGCTCCGAATTCTCGTTTGCACCCTTATGCTACAAAAAAAATACAACCGCGATGATGACAAATAAAAATGTGCAAAAATAGTGTCGGTACATTTCAGGCATTACTATCGAATCGGGAAAGCGTGACCGGGAAAATATCTATGTAAATAATAATAATAATATCTTCGGACTTATCACACCACGTTAGCCTAGCCCTGTGTTAAATACCGTAAGGACTTGTGTTACAGGTACTAGGCAAAATTTTATATATTTAAGATTTTTATTATAATAATTTTAGTATTTATAATACACATATCCATAACCTAACCTAACCTAGGCGGGATTCGAAACCACGACCTCTGGCGTAACACGCGGACTAACCGCCACGTTACTGACTGAGCCAGCCGGTCGTCAAAATTAGATTCTCTTTATCGATCTGCAGAGATAGGCGATTAATCTGCAGAGGTACAGCCTGCAGGAATGCCTATCCCTGTAGACCGAGAGACGTACCTACGGACACCGAGTCACGTCCATTCAGGTGACTTGATCCCATGCTTTTTATTAACGAAATGTTGCTACCGTCAGCACACGACCGGTAAAGTACCTCTCTCGCTCGCATGACACACGGCATCATGTGACAGAAATGCTAACGCGATTCGTGCGGTTTGTGAGTGGCCGGTGACCCATTGGTAGGGAGAAGAAGAAGAAGCAAAGAGGGAACGCATCTGCATGAAAAAAATAATGCGGATTATGGGCGTCAAAAGGCTCCGATTTCAGATTTGCCCCGTAAATTACAAAATAAGTTTAAAATGAGGCACTGAATCAAACGGGTGAAATAACATTAACATAGTGGACGCCATTACGAACGGAGTCGAGGGCGAAACCAGTCGCTTCTGATTACCATATCCCCACGAAAATGATTCCAACAAACGACGTATAAAATTAAGTTTTTAAACATCCTTTGCCCCGTTCCCGGCGATCCAAAATGGCTGACCGAATACATTTTTTTTTGTTGGCGTGATAATTACAGGTTTAGATGGGGCCGACTGCATTTTGGGGAGTGATTTAAAACTGTTTTTTTAATTGGTTCCCAAAATTCGTTTAGGATGAACGTACATTGAATAATAATCTATTAAAGGGCTTACTGATTTACCAGTTTCAGGTGATACTCTTAAGCATATACAAATGTTTTCCACTTTTGAACACAGTCAAATCATGCGTATGCTCAAAAAGGAGTCGGTTCGATCCTATCGAACATGCCCGAAAATACTAGTTATCTCTGTCAGGAATAAACCTGCATTCCTCGCGGAGTTTTGTTCAAAGCACTTTGACAAAGTTAAAAAGTATATTTAATATAAAGTGTAATTAAAGAAGAATTAAATAACAAATTCCATTGAGTAGTCTCACGTAATGGAACTAATTGCGTGAGACGTAAGGCTCCGTCGCTTTACTTATCCAGATAATTAACACAACATTCTGTATCTAAAATTCTATAACTTAATCAAAAAAAATTCAGCCTCGAGCTTCATACTCGGTGTATAATGATATTTTACCAGGTTTCTTTTACGTCGAGCAAAGGCTACATAGTTTTCATATTTATGATGTATGAACATAAACGCTAGTAGATATATCTAGTATATTTCTTAATGTATAATTAGGTATATATTCATTAAAGTTAAGATCAATAAAATCAAATCGTGCTAGACTAAAGAAGAAGCTACTCTGCTTTTTAGTAAAAAAATCATCACCATCATCAATTATACTAGTAAGTATAATTGATTTTAATGATTATCAGCGCGGTCCCTGACCTTCATCCCGATGAAAAATGATTCCGATGAAAACAATGATTTTAATACAGAGAGAATTTTAAATCATATCGTTACTTGCGTTACTACTAAAAAGTGGATTCTTTACGACAATAGGAAACGCTCGATTCTATAGTGGAAGCCAGTTGAACCGGCTAAATCCGGTCATAAACAAAAAGTTACTCAGAATCAGATATCGGTCAGCGTCTTGTGCTAGTGTCATGCCTAAGATCTGGCTGGACGATTACTGCAGAACACACTATCAAAAATTAAAGCCGTTAAGAGAAGATAGCCGTTAAACAACCGAGACCAGTTCATTCTTCTAAGCACCATTGAAGTATTGCAGCCAAATAAATTTAATACGTTTCGGTACGGGTTTGCTCACATTGGTACCTCTAGGGGTGAAGGTTAGGACGTAGGTGGTACAGTGCGTAAGAGAGTACGAAATCCGAATAACTCGGTGATAGAGGTAACACATTCGCGTATTATCCTCGAGTCATGGCGTAGCGATGCTAGAGGTAGCTATAGGAGGGACAGCTGAAGTAACTCCACGGATTGGAAATGGGACTGCAGCCTCGTCGTCACTTTTTGCAAAAAAAGAATGGGTATTATTGGTATATTTGGCTATTCCGGTCTTATTAATAGCTTTTAGTTCTGTCCTAGGAACTTAAGAGTTAACTATGGGGTACTTAGAATTATCGGCGGCACCCGAAGTCTGCGCCGCGCCTAAAAGTAATGACATCGTCTTCGCGTAACTGACACTGCCTGTTTAATTGAATGCCTTTACCTTCGTTATTTTTTATCTTTAATTATAAATTTTATTTTATCCTGTTTTGGGTTTCAACGAATTGATACTTCATTGGTGTGTTACAAACTTTACGATACGATGCGGTCACCCATCCAATCGATGGTCGTTAATTTTGACACTCCTTTCATAACTTGTATAAATAATGTACCCTAACGATAATAACTTACTTTGTGACCTAAAATATGAAAATTAAATTAAATTAAGGGCGCACTAGCAGTAGCAGACGACATTTTACGGTCAACAGGTTGTGTACTCCTATATTTAATCCTTTATCGAACTATAGAAATGTTATGCCTAACTTAATCTAATATTTATGGACTATTTTAATAGCTAGTTATAGTCGTAAATAAAAATAGATAAATATAAAACCCATACTTTTGAAAGATCGAGCTGAAAGTTATATTTAAGGTTTGTGAAGCAAAAAATTGAAAGTCTATTTTATTACAATATAAATAAAAAAAAATTGTATAGTAATATTATTGAGCAACCAGTCTCGAGCGTCACTTCCATTTTTTTGTGCATTAATGTTTAAAAATTATAATAATAAACACTTCAATCTGATATCCGATTTCTAAACATAGACATATGTTAATATCGATTGAAACAATTCCATTTAAAGGGATACCAACATGAACTCGCGTACCAAATGGATTTATTTATAAGGTACCTATCGTAAATGTTTGTCACTAGACAATTTTTACGATATTTATCATATGGCCTTCTCTGCCTACCCCTTATGGAACCGCCCTGAAGATGCATTTGTGTGTGTGCGTCTGTGTTTTGTGTATCATACTTATTTATAGTCATGTTATTGCATGTTATGTGCATGTTATTTACAATGATAATTTAATAAGACCCACCAGGGGGCACGGAACCATGCGGACTTCCTAAACTGGATTTATAAATTATTTTCCATTTATGAAACACTTATCGATGATGGAGTTGATTTTCTTAAATTATTTTAGAGTTAGAATTTGTTAGATGGAGTAGTAGTAACGCACCGAGCGACAGGATATGTTTTGCTCCCCACCACGGTTCAAGCATTGTCGTGGCGGTGGGGAACTAAATCGAGCGGGATACTCTTTGCACCCCTCTTATAAGAAGAGGAGGCGGTGATTTTGCGAACGAGGCTTATCCCGTTACCGGGGCGAGGATGGGGACGGACCTCAGTCCGTTGTGTGTGTGTGAGCGCGACTACCTCATATGTGGAGGTGGTGTCGGTCCCTTGGGGTGACGTCTAGCCGACGAGGTGCCTTGATGATTTTTGTTCCGGGGCACCTCACCAAATGTGGCACTGATGACACTCACAGTGTTTGGTATTCGACACTATAATGTGCCGCGTGCCCCACACACCACTGTGTTAGTCCATGGACCGATAGCTTAATGTGTTAATGTGCTCTCTGAAGACACGAACTGAACCACCGTCTCCATCATAATGGTGTTTATCATACGAGACATCAGATCCTCCACAGGCCTTGTATGTCGATGCGTTGGCCTCCTTCTCTCCGATACGAGGTAGGAGTGAAGGTGAGCAACTTATCTGCATTAACTTGCGGTTGTCAATGTGGGCTAGTCACCAAACTGTCTCCGATCTTTCGTTTGTCCCCTGTAGGCGTATAAAAGATGTAGAAAATGTATTAAAAGAGTGACATTATAAATACAAGTTAGATATTTTCCAAATTTCGAGTTCGATTTCGTTTATAGCATAGGGAAACCAACGAGCTATTCGAGCCATTGGTAACTGCCCACGTCGTAACGTTTGCATTTGCTTTCCTTCATCCAATAATCTATCTTTAGTAGCTGGTGAAGGTATTTATTAAGTAATTCAATTAACATTCGTACGACGTATACTTATTTTAATCCTGGATAACATTTATGCTGGTAAATGTTGTCACAGTAAGCAAGCCGCGATGCGCTGCGGACGATACGGCCTAGGACACACTCGAGGTGTGCTCTGCGTGGTCCCAGGAAATTCTGCGCGTACCAACAAAAACGTTCGCCCTGTCGAGTATCGTCAATTCGATAATCGAGAATGACGATTCTTGGGCGGCATTTCTGCGAGAATGTCATGCGGAGAGAGTGGAGGCAGCGGGGCAGCGGACGCCAATCCGCTCTGCCGACAGCGGATGGAGGTTCGTAGGAGAGTAACCAGCGGCTTCTACTGCCTGTTATTTCCGCAGTCGGGGATCCAGGCGTGATACCTGGGCCTGTTCTAGGCTTCTAGGTTGCTCTAATTATAACCTAGAATATCTTTCTAAGAGTTAATGCCATACTACATAAAGAGGATGCAGTGTTATGCACTATGCATGCCACTACCTCCTTGGCAACGGAAATGGGCCGGCACGACCGGGAGCTACCTCTCGCTAACGCTCATACCGCCGTAAAGTGACATCTTCAGTGTCGCGTTTCCTGCGGTTTGTGAGTAGCCGGTGGTCCATTGTGGGGGGGGACATGGCAACGCATTGGCATAGTAATGACGTTGATGTCCATGGGCGTCGGTAGTCGTAAAAATGCTCCGATTGACCCCCTATTCTATAAAAAGAAAATTGTATTCTCCATACTGGGATCTGCGGCCGAATAAAACGCTTTTCATTCGGTCTGCTACTACCTGCTTCTTCGATTCGGTTTTGTTATAATTGATAACAACATTGTATACAATACAATGATTGGGTATAGATACAATACAGATATTGTAGATTTATTTAGTAGATACCAAAAACATTAAGACACTGTTATATGTTACTCATACATTTTGTTCTAGATACTTCAGGGACGTTGAAATCAAAAACTATTTCCGAAAGCAATTTTATATCAAATTGTAAATATAAAATACCAATACCATGAACAGTCGTTATTGCGTTTACGCATTTATACAAATCGAATAATAAACTAAAATAAATGGGAAAACACAAAACATTGAAATAACAAACAGAAACGCGTTCTAATCTTTACGATATGGCTGCTAATAAAATTTCGTCGATATAAACATAATATATAAATACCAATCGTAAGGTACCGGCCAATTAAAACCAAGACCACACACGTAGCTCATTAAACTGGCATAACAATAATTACACACAGCTTATAATTTCGCGGTGTTGCCAGTGAAAAAAAACAACTTATTAATGTGCCAACAACTCAATTTATGGCGGGAAGCCGACGGTGACGCCCTCTGCGTAGCGGATATCGACCAATGACATTAACTTGCGGTTGCACACGGATCGAGTAAAATTATATCGGTCTCTTTCTTGCACATATGTTTTCTATATAAGTTAGATATTATACTATCTCTAACGTACAACCAGTTTCGTAAAAGCTTTTAGTTGTTAGCGCGATTCCCTTGTTAATATAAAGTGTTAGGTGAATACGAGGTGAAAGAGGTCATGTTATAGTGGTTATTCTGTTTGTTTATTCTATAATTGTTTTTGTCAGTATATACGAGTTTTATAGTATTTTAAAAATCGATATGTTGGTTTTATGTTATGTTTATTATTAAACTTTATGGTGGTCAGTTCTTTAATACAATTATAAGAATAAGTACTAATATTTTTTACCAACATATTTTATTGATTTTATTCTATTCTCAGATTGAAACTATTAATAGTTTCAATCGAAGAATAGAATAAAATCAAGTGTTTATATTATTTTTCAGCTAATATAAATTTGAAATTGATTATATTAATCCTTGTTAAATAATAAATTTACTGTAAAATATGAACAATAAATGTTACTATCCCATTTTCGATGCAGCCTATCTATCGTGGGATAAAACTAGTTCATTTATACTACACTATTACTGACTACATTATTAATATCCACGACCGTAGGTAATAGACATTGTCGCTGAAGACCAATATTTCTCCCAGCTGTCATCTGTACTGACGCTAAATGTCTTCTCTCGATTATGATACTCTGTCTCTAGAGACAGTAAAAGATAAATGCTTCGTGCCGTTCTGGGCCCTGTCTGATGTGGCGTTCTTCTCAAGTATAACGAAACGAAAAAGGGCCAATTTAAAACTTTTTGTCTTTCAATTGTTAACATGACCAAGATTTTTTTCACCAAGTCATGTCAACCTAGGCCTGGGTCTCATGGAAAATCTGCCCGGACTGTTGGTGTTTATGGCCGTCGGTAACAACCTGAAGAGATTTTTTATGCTATTAAAAACACTGCTGTGAACTATAATATTTGATACCGTTTATTAAGGTGTAAGGCGAGAATGCTTGGCAAGGGATTATCGCAATATAAAGCGTTTGTAAAATTATTTGTACCCTACCTTCTTCCAGACCTACGTTATTAACTATTGGAAGGTATCTTCTCAATAGCCATAAAATCCCGACGGTTGAATCTCGTATCACAAAAACGTATAGTACGTAGGTATCTGTCGTAGTCGATCGTTTCTTTCGAGAAACTTTAATAAAATGAGTATGATCAGGCATTCACGATCTCTTGGCCTATTAATGTCAGGCAATTCGTTTACCATACACAATAATGATTTGAAATAATCACCAAATCAATCAAACAATATAATAGCTACAACATTTAATCTATAAAGATATTTACAACTGTATTTTGATTGGCATCAAATGACTTGCAGCCTTACCTATCTACTCAGTTTTATGTTGCGGTAATATTTAAGTTGAACGAAAAAAAAAATTTTAATTATTGTGTTCTATACGTAGGGATAAAAAGTTGTAGCCCCTTATTTGAAATCTTTAGGGGTTTTTTTCTAAAAATGCGAGACTATACCTACGAGAGGCTTTAGAAAGCAATGATGAATAATTGAAAACATATGAAAACATAACCAAAATAGTGGCTGATTCTAAAGCCGATGCACGATGCTAACCAGTCAAAAAAGTACCTACATTGAGTGGCCTGGTACGTGTATGCTAGGCCACTCAGAAAGTATAGGTTTTATCCACGAGACACGCCTGAGTATAATTCATTCCGAAAGTATAATTATTTATAGGCAAAAAAAGTAGTAAATAAATTAGAGGAAAATTTTAAAATAGTTTTTAAAATTTCCGTCCAATTTTTTTTCTACCTATTTATAATTGTCACGTCTTACTGAAAAGTACAGCTTCGCCGATTTTGGCGCCATGATTTTTTTTTTTTGTGATTTCAAATGTCACCTGAAACGCTCGAATCACAAGATACACTTCAAGCGGCATTTATGGATTAAGGTACTTCCAAGACAACCGTGTATCGCTACATATTGTATACACGCGTGGTCGACTGCGAAATTTGCGGGCTGAACAAAGAAGGTCTACCCTTAACGGCTGTTGCGGAAGAAATCATGCCAATAGAGAAAAATGTAATTTAACACAACAAGCGAATTACGTATCAAGAGATTCAGCACACACTTAATACTTAATACACATTAAGCGCTCGTGAGATCTGCCAAGAACTGGGTTGACAGCTTCAGCTGGGTGCAGCACAATCTCACTAAGGCACAGGGACAGGCCGGGTGAAATTGTGCCGTGGTATGATAGATGAATTTGACGCAGGGTCATCTCGGCGTGTTTGCAACATCATTACAGGTGATGAGTCCTCGATCTAGAATGATCCTGATCTGGTTCTAGAAGCGAAGGGAAAGTTTTGATCGCTAGCTATTTCAATATGACTGGCTTTCTGGTTTCAAATCCCTTACGATATCAAAGGAGCATCAGCGCCGAATGGTGTATTACCAAATGCTTGCTAGAAGTTTTTTCACTTTTGAGCAACAAGCGACTAAGCACCCCTTACAGCCCTAGCCTGCCACCGTGTGAGTACTTTTTATTCCCTAAAATAAAAAAACCTGTTCAAAGTACTACACTTTTACCGAAACATGCTCCGTCAGCGTTGGAGCAGGTTGAAAATGAGTCTGCGGCGGAATAGAGAAAGTGTTACGAAAATTGTATTAGAGGCAAGAAATTTTGTATTGAGGCTGGTGGGGAGTAGTTTGAAATGCTTTGATAGAGACATACTTTTCTCTACAACATTGTTTTTCAGTTTCGCGTAACTTTCTGAGGGTTCCGCGTATGACATATACGAGTATTGCGTTAGTGAATAAATTACGTGTATTCGTGGTTTGTCGGAATAAACACATGAAAGTAGAGATTCTTGAAGAGCTATAAGAGGAAGCACTTGTTAAAACTATTAAAAAAAATTTTGCCTACAAAAGATCTAAGATTGGGGGAACATTGGGGGACTCTACATATCCGTATTCTGCAGTTGCACGCTAGTGTAACGAGTTTGTATTAGGTAAGACACCAAATAAAAACGACCATCGCAAACCGTCTCCCATCCTAATTGAGGGCAACGTAAAGACATTTGTAGTCCAACGTCGAAGATTTAGTTTTAGCTGACAGGAGAGTCCCAATCTGATCTTGTCGATTAGAATTCGTTGGATGCTGCCATATTTAACGAATCCCAATCGAAGTAGAAACAAATATCCGCTTGTTGGGTATCTATAATTTTATCTGAAAAGAAGATTCTAAACGAGAATCTACAAATTAATTAGTCTAGAAATAATTCAAGCTGACTCAGAATTTTTGGTGCTGATTTGTCACCGTGTATGATTACTGACAGACCAGTGGTCCACGATGTGGAAGCGACCTGCCTCCTCGACACGGAATATTGATATGCCAGTTCAGCGGATAAAGTTACGGCGACCGTGTTTTGGGATTCCGAGGAGCTCATAATGATCGATTAATTGAGAAACAGCACCGATCATAAGGCTCGTACTAGACAGAACAAATAGAAAGATGGCGCGAGTACCTCGTGGTAAACTACGACCTGCTTGTAGAACGGCACGCTGTTTACTCCGTCCCTTTACTTGTTCGTCTCTTGCCTGTTTCACCACGACAACACACCACATGAGGGATATAAGCTTCGAGTTACTAGAACAAGGGGGTACTGTTCACAATCTGTTGCGGATGGCTGTGGGCGTTGGTGATCACTTACAAGTGCCTCCTACGCTACGAGTATAAAAAAACACCCTTCTCACCAGATCTAACCCCATCTACTTTTTATCTGCTCAGGCATGAAAACGGACGCAAACACTTTTTGAACGACACTCTTTTTTTCTGCTCTCAGCATCGACCTGACGGAAGTGTCTATCTAGTGCAGCCTCATCGGTGGCTATGGGACATGTCTGGCGATGGCCTTTGTGAGACTGTGGTTGATAGGGGGACAGACCCCCTTTCCCACAGATGGGAAGAATGCAACCCGATATATTAACTAAAGTGACTATCATTGTCACGGGACCAGGTCCCGTCAGTCGAGACAATGATAGTCACTGCATGCACCATCTCTAACGACGGGGGCGGCTCACGCGCGGTAGCTAAAGTTGGCCTTGCATTATCGTGGGGGGGGCTGGAATTTTTTAACGACAGCGATGTCAAGGTCGCTGTGGTGGTATAATTTGGAGGTATACAGTTTCATAATGGTATTTGCGGTCTGGAGAATAGTGAAAAAGTGTGAGGACTTATTTGAAGGTGTAAATATGGTATTTGTGCACTTTTGTTGGTTTAGACACTAGATAGCGTTACTTTTGCATCACCCCGCGAACGCACTTACCTACGTAATTCATTTTCATATAAGAAGATCACTGCAATGTGTATCTATTTATAACTCTGAACCGATGCATATAATTATTAGTAGTCATAGAATTTCAAAAATTATAGCGTAATTAAATTCGGAAATTTTGCCATTATGATTCAAAAAATAACATGGTCAATACACAAATAACATCTATAAGTGATAGTAAAACATGTTAATAAAGAAGTGTTAATGGCACCACTTTTAATTTTTAATGTATACATAATACATAATGAATTATTAACATTTGTCAAAATTGGGCGGCTGTATTTTATGGTTATGAAATACTCAACCATAGGTGAGGTTGCCTGTTTTATTTACTAGACACCAAAAATTTAAAATGTATATAATAGAATTGTGCCTACTCCGTGTATTAGCTGTCGTAAGAATAGAAACCAGGAATATAATTAATAAAATCTTATTCTTGGTTTTTACTTCCTTAAAAATTATTTACAATAGTTATCTTAATCTTAATCAAATTATCAGTAGATTGATATTTTAATAAATCTGTGTTCCTTTAATGAATAATCTCTTGTAAAGAATTAAATTAGAAGGAATAACTTTGAACTAATAACTTTTAACTAACTACTAACGAATAGTTACAGGGAATTGGGCCCATGGGGAGAACCCAATAATTTATTTATGTAACCATATTTCTACTAATAAACAAAAATATAGTCACGGTAGGAATAATTTATTTATGGCTCAATATGACTCCTTATCTATTTTTATAGCAGCGGGTAAACGAGCAATCTTAGCCTTGTGACGACCGTCGACGCCCATAGACGTTCGGGTTATTGTCATGCAGATGCGTTGGCTCTCCGTTCCTCCACCCATACAATGAGACAATATCTATTTTAAGGATAAATAAAAATCAATGTTTGTTTCTTTACTTTCAGTTACACTCTGGAATGGTAGGAGATAGAGATACTGTTTTTCCTAGCAACTTTCTACAGAATTACATAATAATTTTTGCACACAAAAACATAGCAATATGTGTATA
>JAFELO010000804.1:249309-323954 GCA_017140195.1 Eumaeus atala
TATATGTCTTGGACCTTTGTTAACAACCCAGGCAAGGTGCCGTTGTAGTCGGTTACGAAAATCAGCAAAAGAGATTTAACGCTCCGTTTTCGCGTTCATTCCAATCACATACTACTGAATAATTTTCCTTTCCTAATGGGTAACATGACCAACTCTAGCTGTACAACATGCGACCGACATGAAGACTTATATCATCTTCTTATAGGATGTGATAGAAACGAGTTTCTCCCAACAATTCATGATGGACACTAAATGTAATAAAGCTGAACTTTTCTTTCTTATACATAACATTGTTAGTCCTAATTTTTTTAGTTTGAATATAGTGACAGATTCTTAAGTTTTGTTACCCATTTGCTATGGGATTTAGAGTTAAGTATATAATATTTTTTTCAGTAGATGTAAGGCTGATTTAATCTTTATGACGTATTATATATAGCCTTTAAATAAAGAGTAAATGAAACGTAGCGAAGCGCACGGAGTATAGACTAGTTCTTTATATATATAATGTTAGTAATTACACCATCAGCTATTTCCCACGGGAGAGCAAACCTGCACTCGCGCCTCGAGCCCCCTCCACGGAAAGACTGTCACGGCAGATGACAGTCTTCGAGATGTTCAAGTTATACGAGTATCCAATTTGACACGTAGAAACTAAACGCTAACCTTGATGAACAGCAGCGATTATAAAATCAATTTCGCTCCTGCGTTTGCACGATAATGTTTTAATTTCAAGCTCAGTTGATGTTATCTTTGCTTTTGACACCTTTTTATCGTCTGTAACGGAATACTTGTGCGTAATGGCCGGGCGTTTCAATATTCGCAGTATTACGGGTGCTTTATAATCGAATGTTCATGAATAGTACTGATACTTATATATTATATACCAGGACTGACACGCCGTGTTCACATTGATCGGGTACTGTCCGAAGGTGGCGTCACGAGTTTTCGCAACCCGCGTGTCTGTCTGCAGAGAGTAATGAGTGTGCATGTGGCAAGGCATGTGGGTTGTGATATCTGGCACTCCGTCTCCCTGCCCGCCACATTAGGGTGTTGGCGCTGACATGTCTTGCTGTTGTTGTTATGCTTATAACAATCACCTACAGTATTTTGTATGAGGTGGTGCCAAACTGAATTAGATGGTGACGATCGCGGAGGTGTCTAACTCTTGCTCTCACAATACCGCCGCACAGTAACACCTGTTCTGTCGTAATATGCGCGGTTCGTGTGTTTGCTGTGGACATTTGAAGAGAAGAGGACAACAAACATATGCATTGCAAGTGTGCGACGTTGAGGCTGTCCACTGACGGGTAAAACCGCAAGGGCTTAGTAGTATTCTATTATACTTTTTATCATGTTTCTATGATCCCAATTTAAAATTGTTTGTATATAATATATACATTAATACCCCATCTTCGCGGACTTTCGCGGACGGACAAACAACTTTTTCGTCCCTATATTACCATTGGCACAGTGGTTTGAAAATGAATTCCCAAATCCAAAAAAAGTGTTTTGGTCTCGCCTTCATTAAAAAAACTATTGTAATAGACGAACAATATCATTTCATACCTGCGACGATGTGGACAACTTGCAATAATCAATTTACCGCTAAGTGAACTTATTATCGTTGCATCAAATCAAGCAATTTTGAACTTTAAATACAGGAGGAATAGACTTTTCTTGAATTATTGAATGCAGCTGTGTAAATGGACGAATTTGTTCGAATACATTAGTGCCAACCGTAACGTAATTGGTATTTCGCTATTCAGTTCGTTGAAAAGAATTTTGGAGTTCCATCTTCAAATTTAAAATTGAAAGAATATCAGAATGTACGTTTCTATTAAACAATCTCGAAAACAAGTAACTATAATAAATTCACATAATATAATATCTTCTATTCTACTATTATAAGGTATTTTAATGAGAGACCAAGGGAGTTTGCGTCAAACAATGTTTCTTACTGAGACCCGTAGTTCCCGTAGTATTCTGTGAGTAAAAATAAATATATTTCTTCCCATTAATTTTGCTTTTCATACAAACAAACGGACAGAAGTGACTTGACTCTTGTCGTATGTCAGTATTGATTGCCCCTGGTACCTCCTACCCACGTTTCAAAAATGTTGTACGGAATCCTTCACACGCACTCCAGTTGCTCGTTTCTGTTAAACTCCCGCCAACTGCGTCACTAATACGCCAAAATATTGACATCAACAGTGACAGATTACAGAAAAACTCAGGAATTGTCCCACACGTCATCCGGCATAGACAATGCAGCGTTTACTCCGTTGAAAATTGACTCGTTCTCTTTGAATGGCAACTTTTGTGTTATTGTTCTGCACTCAATAAAAGCTTCGAGTGGCACTACTGTTTTACGCGTGCCTCGTTTGTTTATGTTCGGATTGGGTCTTGTAATACAATACAATTATTTGTAAACAATATAGAACAAAAAGTTTTGTTGAAAGAGTGGAGTCGTTTTGATTTAAATCATTGGAATAGCGACGTTGGAATCGTATGTGCGATAATTGAAATTGCAGTATAGTTTATAGATTTTAACGTCGTAGTTTGCACCGGTCAATCACGTCTAGGAATGTAACTGTCTCTCCAATACCCGGCTGTCGTGTTTTGTGCCGTCCGTATGAGTTTCCTTCGGCCCAGATCCCCATTGCCTAGATAGCAAAACGCTTGTACTTTTATTGAGGTTATATTTTTTATGAGATAAGTGCAGTCGCTCCGACTATTTGTTTGCGCGATTATTTGTTAACGTGTTACAACGCCCATAGACATCCGAATAATTGTTAGGCAGATGTACTACCCTCCTTTCCTCCAAAGGTATACTGGTACACTGTATAAAGGTACACTGGAATGTCCCAAAGCATACGCAAAATAAAAGTATAGGAATTGCCTTGTGACACTACCATAGGTGTCTCATGACTCGCCATCTTGCTATCCTGGGATGTGGTTCAATTCGAGCATCCCTGAGTGTCACTACTTCTTACGTATATATGATGTGTATATCCTCTTTTGGTTGTTCATGTTTATTCAGGAAAACAAATTGGATATGTGCTGGAGCACATAGAAGTGAAACTTCAGCAGGTAAGTAAACTGTATTGCAAACAACATTCCGTCTAAGTAACTTGCCCTCGACATGTCGTGTACCATCTCTACGCGACCGCAACGCTTTTTCGTGATGAATAAAAAAGGAATACCTCTATAAGGAAGTTTCACTTCAAAATTTCCTAAAGCTACCTATGTAGTCATTAGATACCTGAAATGTCGTGAGAAACAGACCACCCACCTAACGCCCGCATACTCGTGGGTTTACATTTAACACATTGTGTAAAACTGCAAAACCACCATCGGTCAACAATAATAATTGGTTTAGCTTGTCTATTACAGCTGTAGGCACAGTCAGCAGTAAAAACAACAGAAACAAAAAACATTGTATGTACAATAAAATTAAAAAGAGCCATAATTTCGCGACAAAATAAATGTATCTGTTACATTTTTGTTTTTACAAACTTTTTACAACAGCAAGTTAAATTGTTGAATAATGCGATAAAGAATTTTTTGTTAATTAATTTAATACACGAAGAACCTACAAGTTCATTTCCGATTATGGAACACGAATAATTAAATTCTTAAACTTCAGTTCTTTGTGAACAAATGAAATTATTGTTACTCAATTTCATTACATTTTCTTGTATGTGTCTTAAATATCACCGTCTGTATTTAACAATTGTTTGACTTTACTTAATTATTAAATAAATATCTCGAAAATGACATTGAAGACTAACCGAAGACCCCAAAGCGAGGAATACGTTACATAGAAGTTCCGGAATGGGATTAATATTTTCTATAATAAATAGTGGTAGTAATCAGAATTTAAAAAAAATATTTTATTTCTGTTTGCCATTGAGGTGTCACGGATAGATCCAGGGTACCGGAAGACGGAGCGTTGCACGGCCTGACTGATGACTTGGTTAAGATGGCAGGGAGCCGCTGGATGCAAGTGGCTCGTTACCGTGACCTATAACGTTCTATGCTCCCCCCTAGGGGGCAACTATATATAGCCTATGTGCAGTACGTTTCCCGATTGATGACGATATCGATGTTTTATTTTCTTTTTAGGTAATCTACTTTTGATACAATAAATCTGCACTTCTTCTTATGGGTACCATCACCTATCGGGCGACGTCATAGCCGCTCGGGCCCTTGATATTGCGTTATTAACTGATAAATCAACACCGCTTGATGTCTATGATATAAAAAGTGACGAAGTACTTACAGCTGCATGTGTTAAAGGTATTTGTAAAACAGATTAAAAACTAGATTTAAAATTATGCAAATGAATCCATCTCTAATTTTGATAATGAAATGACCTTATTGTAGGTATACTATAATTAAACTGCTCTACTGAATGCATTAGAAGGTGCCAGGCATGTATGAGTGCCTGCAGAGCGTCCTCCAGGACTACGTACAGTTCTCCCTAAACCTGAAGACACAAAAGCCTTTCACTGTTAAGGCTGAACAAGCGCCGCTAATCAGTAGTAGGCCCCTCCGAAAAAAAAAACTACGTACAGTTGATAATAATTTGGTACCGATTGCGCTACAACAAATCTAATGGAACACAATTTTTCACACACTTTTGCCCATGTAAAAGACAAATACCACAACCCACTAAGACGCGTTATATAATAGATTTTTTTACGGAGAGAAATCTAGCGTTACACTCTCTGTCTCCTGTAACATATCGTACATCACACGAACACACAAATGATAAGATCAAATGTACTAGAACAACGTTACTAAATAATGAAGACTATTTAGGATCTCCATAACAGATGTTTTGTACTATTTCACAACGCATTATACAGACATATTTATTTATATATTTATTATACACCTGACCGGCAGGTTGATTTGCCTCTTTATAAGATGATTATTTTAATGTTGTGCTTTCGTAAATATTTATTAAATACTGATATTTTGAAACTAACATAATAATATGTTAGTTTATATAAATATATATACAAATATATTAATCGTTTCTGAAGTAAACTTATGAAATAGTGCAGGTGAGTTCGTGGCATTAAAAACTATTTAAGTACGCCGGCTGAATGTCTAATGCATTTACCAGAAATGGCCATAAATTCTTCATATATCGAGTATATTGTAGTAGTAATTGGGTTGCCGACCAGGGGGAGGGGGGAGGCTGAAAGACGTCAGCACACCTGCAAAACCTAACCATCTATAATCGGTAATTATGTGGATTTCAATGGGCGTCGGTATTCACCAAACGGTTAAAGATTCCGATTGCTCGTTGTCATCCTATGCTATGAAAAAAGAGTATCTTTTGAGATAGGGGGCAAACGAGCTGGTGGGTAGTGACTATTGACATTTGCAAGACCAGGCGTCTGTCAGACGCGTTGCCGGCCTTTAAGGAATGCTCTTTTCTTGAAGACATCAAAGTCTTCAAGGAAAGAGAGAATATTAACAAATCAAACAAGAGATCTCACCTAGCACCCAAACAGGCAACCGTTCACCTAGTTATGCAGCAATTGGAGAGTAGAAACTTTACGACTATGTGTTTTCAATAGTTTTTCATGAGAGCAATTAAAGCTGCAACGCCAGAATTGGTGGCGTGTTCGTAATCACTTTATAACAATAAACGACTAATAGAAAGCGGGCTGTTTGCGTTTTGTAATAATTTCCTAGAGGTAGTTAACTATAATTTTACATAATTACATCAGATGCGTTTGTACACATTTATATATATTAAGTATTATTTTTATCACTTCGGTACAAAAAACTTAAAAGGATGAACTTCTTCCGTGAGCCCCGTTGATGTAACGTAAGCCGTCAAGAGGGCAAAAGTGATATGTTTAATTAAATTATAATCGTACCTCTATTCTCTCACTCTCCTATTACGTACCCATATAGGTAGGTACTATAGGAACCTAGTCAAGAATATCTATTAGTATTTTTAATAGTTTTTTTTTTTTCATTTAAAATGACCGGATAGAATAATCATATCTAAAAGCCAAGAAAGTTAATATGGATATATGAAATAAAATAAACAGACTGTTCTAGAAAAAGGAATAGTATTTTTTATTTGAGGACAACACTAGAGACATTGACAATAGTTTAAGACAAAACAATATTTAGAAATTACAAACATAGTGCGCCTTTAGGGTGCGCCAAATTGGTTAGGTTGGGCATAATCTGGGTAGACATGCGATGCATGGTACCTAACACAGGTTTAACCTCACCAATTTGAGTCTTCGGTGAGTCGTGCCTACTAATCAGGGATAAAAACAAGTAAAAAAGAAAAACAACAATAGTTACATAAAAAATAGAAAATTACAAAAATATGAGTAGTAAATCTTCATTACAAATTAAGAAAAAAAAGTTTTTAAATTACTTCAGTCGGAGTCAGAGAGAGAGGAGTGGCTATTTACCAACTTCAACCCCTTGGATTAAATTTTAGACCAGTATGTCACCAAAAATCATTGTTCACGGCACATGACTGCCCCATACACCAGTGGTAATGTTCAGACACAAACGCGATGTTTGAGATGTAAAAAAAAATTAAAAATGGTTTTAAGTTTTTCTCAGTGTCTAATAACAGTGTGGAGTCGGGGAGTTGGCGGTGTTCCAAGCCCGTCCCTCGGAGAGCACGTAGAGCCGTCAGTCCTGTGCTTGATTTTTCTGCGGATGTGTGTCGCATTGCCGCTACACCCTAACAGGAGAATGATTCCTAAATTCACCTATCCTAATGAGGGAATAGAGAGTGTGCTTGTGTCTACATAAGCACTGCCGTGCACTACCCGTCAAAAGAAATGGCTGTTATAGCCGAAATTCGTCTAGGATAACATTATTATCATGGCATAGCTTTGCAAGGTTTTAGGTTAGTCTAATTGTAACGAGGATGCTGGTGTTGCATGTTGTGCTAGAGTCGTTTCTAGAAGAAACTACCAGCTCTGGTGCGACAGTATGATTAAGGCGTGGGTCCGGCTTAAAACCTAGACCTTTCCGCACGTGACATGAGTACCATTACATCCAAGGGATATTACAGCTCACTTGGACCGGTACGGCCCCGGAGTTACCTCTGACTCAGTTACCACCGCAAAGTAATAGCTATGCTGTTGATACCGCCATATTTTATAAAAAAAATAAGTCACTACTTACTACGGAATTAATCCTATTTTACAACAACGTAATTAGCCGGTGAAAGTTTTTTTAATACATCAAAAGCGTCGGGACCAGCTGAAGCGGCACGGGGCTCCACCCTGGGCATTGTAAGTCTCGGGGTTCGAGCGCCTCACGCCATGCGGTCTCAATTCTACACCAGCTATTATGTGCGCTGTCAAAATATTTTTACTTTTTTTTAACCCACGTCCAAAATTGAAGATTCATCTTAGGTGTTCGATTCCGTTTAATGTTCTTATTCGTTCAGCTAATTCGGTTTTTATCTGTACACAATACCATCACCGCAAGTAGATATAGATGAGATAAAATAGATAGAGCACAGATAAATAAGTATTATTACCATTAGTTATTCAATAAGAGCTGGTGTTATAGCTGGAGTGCAGCATTAATGCACTACCGGTAACCCTTAGGTGCTCTTCCAACACTTACATAAGACTTGCCTGCATGACTTGATTATGTTTCTGGATGTCAGTAGCGACCCAAAAGTCCTGATCGTGTCTACCAAATACCTTACCTACTTGAATGACCATAACACTTTAGCCTAACAGTACTGTGCCTATTATAAAATTGCTGATGTTCCGTCTCTATAGAGGAAACTAAGAAGAATTGTTGAACTCTGCAGGCCATCCCTATGAACTGTTCTAGTTTACTGAAATCAAATCTCCCTAGGATCTAGGTCTCAGAAATCCGTTGCGATACTTTTCTGAGTGGTATCCCTTCGCTTTTATATACGTAGATACACTCACGGATATACCTCTACACGTCCATTAATATTTAATCACTCGGAAAAGCGGACCTGAATGCATGTAGGTCTAGTAAAAACTTGTTTTTTTATAGTATAGCGGACAAACGAGCAATCTGAGCCTTTCCGCGACTACCGACGCCGATTAAAATCGGCATAATTACTAGGCCGTCGCGTTGACCTCTTTTTCACCTCCCCCAATGGACCAAGGGAGATTTTTCATGTATACGAAAAACTGTCAGTTCTTTTAAGTTTTACAACGATATTTATAAAAAAAATGTACTTGTAAGCGTATCTGGGAAAAGAGCTTAGTAGTTATGTTTCCCAGAGGCCTGTTATAGAATTTTAAAAAAGGAAAAGAAGAATACCGTAATAATATATATTATCCATTATCTTACCTAAGTGCGGATTTTCCCACAGCCCGTTTATACTCCTCCAACACGGAGCAAGGGACATCAGAAACCCTCCTTAAAATAAGTTTTAGATTATGATTGAATCCTAAACATTCGGGCCTCAATTCAAATACTTTCGCATCCAATATCATCCTGGGCATAAACAAAGCAGTGGCAGACATTACCTCTGAAGCACTTAAACCATTCCAAATCATTAGAGGTATCCAGGAAATTTACCTACGTCCATTAAAACGTATTACACACGTTTAAAGAGCTGCAAAAAAGCATGTAACTCGCTGATACATAAACTGTTAATATACGACTTATTTTATGCCATTATGGCGCGCATCGCCTTCTAATAGGATAATTACAGGGTTGCCAGGTAAAAGCTACGCTCGGTATAATTACTATGGCAACACTTTGCCATAAATAATAAACCCTGTATTCATTCACATAAGGTTAGTTTTTTATTGACCCGTTTTAAAAGTATTTTAATGACTGTTTTACATGTGAAGCTAGGCGGTGTTATAGAATATTTTGTTATATGCTATGTTTTTTATTAAAATAACTTCCTGCTCCTACTATTTTAGTCTGATTACACTTGTTAGAATGAGACACTACTTATTCTCAGACAAGTGTAAAAAACCCGAGGGACCCGATCGTTTCCAATTCAGACTTCCGTCAGCATGGAGCAGTAAAAAAATACAGTCGGCCGCTTTAACACGAAACTGACAGAACAGAAAATCTCAACCACGTCTAAGAGGTGACACGAACAAGAAGAAATATCAGAAGATTGCGAATACCAAAGCTATGTCGGTGTATATAAAAAATATTTTACCAAAACTTTATCCTACATTATCTCTGATGAATATCTTTTACCATGAGAACCCTACATTAGGTTAATAAAATAATGGTGGCTTGTAATATTTCCTAAAAATTTACAGATTAGTAAAATGTGAATGAAACCAAAAGTGGAGAAGTAAAAAAAAAGTTAATCCTTATATAGCTGCAGAAACTATTGACTTAACATTTGTTACGGGGTTTTCATGGTGTAAGTGAGCTCTAAGAAACGATCTTTTAAAGTTCAACTCCTAAGAGAGTGTTTTCAAGTTTGTAGTTTGTATGATACTTTGTTACTACAAGACGCTATCAGTAACAGCAACATAGCGAATAATATACTCCCACGAGCTTGTATCTGTTAGAAAAGAAAAATCATAATCATGATCAAGAATTTATACGTGTCCCTCATGTAAAAGGAGAGATGAAGGTTAATATAGATTGACAAAGCTTCATTTATCTTCTTTTATGGAGCGGAGAAATCGCTCACAAGCGTATATTATCTCGCTAGCATGAAACCGGTTTAAAAAGTAACTTCTATACAGGGTTACATTAAAAGAAGTACTGAATATTAAAGATGTTAAAGGATGTTATTTTTCAAGTCATTTCTGATGGATTTGATCCTATCATATGGTGTACGAAACGTAACCCTTGTGGTTGAGTTGTGTTTATATTTAACCTTTAAGATTTCTACCAAAAATCCCCTAAATAACTTTTGTAACGTTTTTCTTTGTGATTGGAGCATCTAGAATGTGTTTTCTTAACATGACTAGTTAGAAGACATGCCATCAGAAATTCCTTTAATATTCAGTACTACTTTTCATGTAACCCTGTATACCTGTTTCGTGTGGTTTTTTAGTAGCCGGTGGCCCATGGGGCGAATTGAGTTGAATGGTGACACATTTGCATAACCTTAATCATTAACCCTGTGAATATTAAAAGAGTTTCGAAAGTCGCACGATGGCTCCGATAGCTCGTTTTCACCCTATTGCTATAAAAAAAACAGTAGCTTTGCATTGTCCAACATACCTGCAACGCTTAGGAACATGATTATGAATTATTAAAATATTTATGTGTTAAAACACGTGAGTCCTACAGACTGACGGACGGCGCTTGTTAGGACTCTCCGTGCGTCATGTATCTCTATACTGATTTTTATATTCCCTTCTCGCATTTACTCTACTAAAAGAGCGCGTATATCACACACAATTGAAGAAAAACCTACTAGAGGATTAGATCAATGTACATATTAATATATATGTCGTGATCACACGAACATCGAAACACTTTCATTGTAAGAGGCTGGTGGTGCCCATGCCCATAATCAGAATACACCGGACCCCACCTGGTGTCAAAAAAAAGTGTACCTCTTCTTATTACTTGCCCGATTTGGCTACAAGTATGCCCATACCTAACACAGTATTTATTACACTGCTCAAAAATGTACTTGTAAAGAATTTCTACCGAAGTGTGTTGAGCTTCATGAATAGCCTTCATAACAATGAGCTAAAACAAAGAGTACCAGTAGAAAACAATATTAAAAGCGATACCAAAGCATATACAATAATGACAAATGCTCATAAACTGTCAATCCATGTATAAAGTATGAAATGTTACTCGCACTAACAACGATAAACGTCTTAACTCAATAAAACTAAATCATCGCATTAAATATGGCCCCCGCTCACTGTATAAAGTTACCGCATATTAAAAGGACGTTCACTTAATTCAAACTTATCGGACAATCAAGAATATTCCCACCAAAAAGTATCTTCCACGAACGAATCTCCTTTGTGACTAAAAAAACATTATACCCTCACCTACTTTATTGCTGGTCGATAACAAACTAATCTTCAAAGAGCGAGGCCCTTATGAGGATATTTAAAAAACTATAAAAACTAACCTACCTACAGTGTCGGTGGATCAGAAGCGGCTGGACCTAATAAAACAGACTAATTTATATCGGACCGAAAACTCGCCACACTATAATAATACGACCACAACAACATTATTCGGCTTATAACATTTTTTAGCTGGCAACTTGGAGGAGGCGTGCGTGGCTGCCTATGTATAAAGCTAGCTTTTAAAAAAAAACCGATGATGAGGTAACGAAGGCGGCGCGGTTGGTGCGTTCCTTTTTTAAAGCCTCGCCGCTCGACGTGTGTGGTCCGTTCAGGAACGTGATTTGAATAATATTCATTTCTGTATCGACACCGTACGTTCTATTTTTGAACGTTCGCCTTCAGAAATTTCCCGCGCGCTATCGTATATATAAATTGAAAATTAAAGAGGATAATTGGTAGAAAATTATTTGTAATTTCATTTGTTTTAAATAATCAAATGTTTCCTTTAATTGTTTGGTTTATTAGAGATATTGTACCAAATATTTTGGTGTACTTAATTGTAGGAATATTAGAATGAAAAGGGTGTTATTCTAATAGCAATGAAATTGATAACCATACGACATCGTTAAAATTATATTTAATATACTTGATAACGTATTAACATAAATTTTACTACTGCATAGTGTTTATTGTACAAATATCCAATTACGTTTTTAACTTCATCTTGGTATATTTTCTAGTTGAAGATTGTAGATAGCCTTGTCTTTACAAACGTTTAAGTATTACTTGGGGTTCAGAATGGTCTGTAAATTTATCACAGTGCGAGTACTTTTATGGACAAGCGCTTTGACATATTTACACGATTTTAAGAACATTTCTTAGAAAATAATCTTCCATGAAATTGTAATTCACACATTAAATTAAAAATATTTAAAAATCTAAAAGTAATTAAACTTAGTGAATGATCCATTAAGTTCATAGTTTGTTAGGTACGCTTTAATTTGTAACATCGGTGTCGGGCTAACTTCAACTGTTTCCATCTGGCAGTGTTTAAGTAGCCAATCGGTTTGGTTGTAATATTATACTGTTGAAGTAGTTGGTCACGGGTGGACTCAGAGTCCACACGTGACCATGGTTGCTGCAAAGCTTCTGAAACGTCGGGCTAGTTAAATAAATAAATAAACGTGAAGGTGGTTTTATTGTAATGTTAAAATGTAGTTTTATTGTAATGTTTACGCGAATGTGAGTAACATACTTAAGACATCAAAGGTTGTAATCTTTTATACAAGGTGTCCTAGTTAACACAAAGGCAATATTTTTTCATTATTTCCTTGAGGACACGAATACAACCGAATCTCCTACTAATTTAGATTGCATTTTGTTTGATAAACTGCCCATGTTTTGAGGCTTGTCAAAAGAAACCAGTCAAGTGCGTGTCGGACTCGTGCAAGTAGGGTTACGTACTTAATATCTATAAATTCGGAAATAAACACGATTGTTGATATCATATATTATCTTTTGCCTTTGCATGTTTGGAAGTTCATGTCGGCGCATAGGCGACAACTGGTAGGTAATCAGGATTCATCTTAATACGCTATCGAGAACCTGGGATATTTGATATATTTTACTTTCATTGGTAAGCAGTCGCTGGAAAATCTAGTATTTAAATATATTTTTTCTAATAATATTAAAAATTTTATAGGTGGTCAAACCAGTAGCCAAACCAACGGCCATAAGTAAACGCATAATAGTAATACAAAGGCGTGGTGTGTTCGCCCCCCCCCCCCCTAGGTTCCAGATAAATCAAAATAGTGTTATAGTCGTCCTAACCTATAACCAGAAGACAAAAAGTCTTCCGTAACCAGTCGAACTGTTAGGGCTGGACAAGTGCCGCCAATCAGTAGTAGGTCCCTCCGAAAAAAAAAAAAAAGTGTTATAGTCTGGTACATATAGGGTCTCTGAAAAAATCCATTTATAGAAGAATAATATCTGGATTGAGCAAGAAATTTTAAAAGTTTACAAGTATTGAGATAAATTTCTGTCAAAATAATTTTTGATTAATTATTTCAAGGGTTCCGTGCCGCAAAACATAAACGGAACCCTTATGTAATCACTTTGTCGTCTGCATGTCCTCTGTCGTTCTGTGATGGCCTGTTGCTCAGAAACGCGTGAAAGCTAACATTCATATCACATACTAAAGTCTGCAATCTCTTGCAGCAGGGATCTAGACCGTCGCCCGATGTGCCTTACAGTAACCGATGAAGCTGCACTGGACATTTACGTCAGCATAGAGCAGTCAAAAGATGTCTTAGGATCTGACTCCGCCTGTTTAATTATATTATATATCACTCAAAACACACACGCAAGAAATCGCGGGCAAAACTTTCATTAAAAAGTGATTTTTAAATTATATGTATAGCCATTCCCAAGAAGACACAAGTCAAATAGCCCACTTATCCAAAAAGGCTGTAGGTACCGTAACGCTATATCTAATAGGAGCGGAGGTATGCAGGTGAAACCGAGAAACACAGCCTGTATGACATCAAGATGTACCGAGCCGGTTTATACAAGCTCCTACATGGTACTCGTACTATGATTGCTGTTGTGAACCGGCACTATCCATTACATGCCTGGCCCGTTAAAACTACAACAGCGCTGCCTTCGGCAAGGGACTACAATAATTATAAATTATCCAGTAATTTAATACGCCTAAATAGTGCCGTGCGTCCTGCGTCTCGGCTGTTAACCAGCAGATGCTAAGATAAAAGTCATCAGCGTAGTCCTAATAATAGAAATGCGAAAGTTTGTCTATTATTCTCTACATTTTTATTCTTCTATTGTCTATTAACAATAATAGACAATAGAAGAATAAAAATGTTATTTTTTGTTATTTCGCGCAAAATCCACTGAAATGATTTGGCACAGATGTACATTGTGATGTCATTACTATCTGAAGTAGCATTAATATTATTTTTTATCCCCACAATAATTGATTTGACCTTGGGATAGATAAAACGCGAGTGAAAACGTGGTAGCATACTGATGCAGACGCTACTTCTATTTACTTAATATGTAATGCTATTTCACGTAGAACTATTTATCGCACATAAAAAAATCTAGCTTAACAGCTTCGACAAAATGTTTGTATTGTAATGTATGGACATTCGCGTAAAATTAAGACATCAATAACATAAATATCAATCAGATCTCTGGTTTTCAGACTTTTTCCAAAATTTACTTCCATTTAGTTTTCATAAGCAGTTTCCATGTCTTCTGTTATAGAGTTCTTCCGTTCTGTTATAGAGTTCAGACTACATCGTTTACAAATTTTACTTTAATTACGAGTATCAACGTTGGATTCGAATAAAGCACATGTGAAATACAATAATAAGGAAAACATTTCAATAAATTAGATAAATACGTCATCTTGTAATAAAAATGTCGGTTCACCCGTTTATCTGTCCTAAGTGTACACGGCATACGCCCATAAATTAACAAATATTATCAAGTTTCGGTGGTAATGAGTGTTGCTACCTTCCTGAGCAGTGTTTTGTGCCACCACTTTTTATACACATCATGATTATAAGATTTTTTAAGGCCATTACGATGTAATGATTTTTTTATGATATGGACAAACAAGCAGTTCACCAGATTGGAACCCTGACATCGGAGACATTCTAAAGTACTATCGCAGGTGTGCTACCAGCGAGAGATATGAATAAGTCCTCGGATTGGATTGAATATACTGAGGATAACTGCAGATTCCACAAAGCTAGATGAAGACGACAGGCGTTCCGGATTGGGGCTCCTCTTTACGGCCTTCGAAGTGTGAAGTGAATATCGTGTGACTTCTATTCTTTCCGTTCAGCTGGTCCAGACTATTCGACTATGATATTCAGTACGAGCATGAAGACCACAGGTTCAATAATACTAACATAACGTACACACCGATCTGCCGGGGTAATAGGAGGGTCGAGTTTAGGAAGACATCCTCGCCTCAAAGTGGTAAAAAGACATTTCAAGGGATAAAAATACAATTACACATTTAAAAAGTAAAGACTGAAGACAAGTGTCGAATTTAAAACCAAAGTATCACAACGTTAGAATAAAATTGTAAATTGTAATAAAAAAATGAAAATACTGAGTTTAGACACATTATAATTGATAATTGGTCAGTTATGGGCTATTTTTTATTTCATAGCAGCTGCATACTCTTTTTTAATATTGAAATTAGATATACACACTCGATATAGCTTCACATAGTTTTAATTAATTAAAATAAAAAATACATAATATATATTTATACAGATCCTATAAAAAATATATTTCGAAAAGTTGCTTCATAGATCCCTTGCTAGTGCCAGTTGTATTTCCGTATTATTTGTTCCAACGATAAACATAGCCATTTCAATATTTGTGTAGGCGCCAACGTGGCTCATGTTACTGGTATCCAATATGTGCCAGGCACTGGAATTTTTTTAGAGTATTTGTCCAGCTCATCGCCATTTGGACAACTTTAACCTTCTCGTAATTAGGTTTTTTAGATTGGCTACTCCAGTTCTCTTACGGATAAAATTGGTGCGGATATTTATGGGCGTAGTGGTTACTGCTACTTTACTTCCCATCGATTAAAATATAATAACCTGTTTTATCTAAGGTCACAATTGGTTTAAAAAGGTTGGGCTGAAATCAAAACGACCGCCAATGTTTGTAATAAAATAATCACCTAAACATAACACCATCATAACGTCCCTAATCTCCGTCCTAATATAATTACAACACAAATTACCCACATCTAACAGCCCTCAGAATCCCCAGGGTATAAGTGCTATTGCTAGCGAGCTCATAGGAGCAGCGAGTTTTACATGCTACGTTTATGCAACATGCCAAAAATAATGAAGTGCTTCAACATACATTTTATGGTTTTTAAATGAAACTTTTTAGGGTTAAATTTTTTTTATTCTCCAGATGGTGGGTCCATCTGGCGAGTGTCTCATTAGACTCTGTTTCATCGACTAAACTAGCGCAGCACCAACATCTGCTACGTCATCTTAGCAGATGTCGGTACAATGGTTAACTTATGTTATGTTTTCTTAAAGCCAAACCATCTTCTTTAACGAGTTAATAAGTCATTATTTTAACTGAACATGTTGGAGATAAGTAGCAATTAGTCGCCTTAGTGCTTTATGATAGACATATTAGTGTATTACTCTAACAGAAAACGATAAAAACCTAAATGGAGAATTTAATATATTCAGTGAAAATGAAACATCTGTCTTAATAGATGCTAAAGTTTACATTAACTTGCCTACGTTTAATTAGCTATTTATAAATATTAAAGCCGAAGCATCAGTTTACTAAAGAAAAAGGTAATTTCAATACAAATTTTTTGTACATTTGTAGAAGAAAGACTTTTATAATAAATGCGAAAGTATTTATGTTACGGTTTCACACGTAGACCGTCGAATAGATAGATTTCTATGAAGATTGATGCAGGTAAATATATATTATATTTTCGTATAAGTATGTCACTTAATACTGATAATTGACTTGGGTTAAATATTGTAATATTTTTAGACGACGCGAGCGCAACTAAGGACTGAAAGCCATATTAGAAGTATGTGACACTCACTGCTTGACAATCCTAAAAAAGAAGTTGAATCTCACAATGACTCACACATGCACTTACTCTTGTACTGCGCATACGTAACCCCTTGTAATTAATGAGAATTGGCATAACGCTACTTTTACAGTCGCATCCATAATTATTTACTTTAAAAAAAATGCATCAACATCTACAACGTCATTAATGTAGACAGAAAAAGAAGAAGAATAAAATTGGTCTGTCTGTTTCCTTACATTGTTGTCATTGTACGTAAATCAACGACTTGGGCACACTGAAAATACACATGAAAACTGAAAACCCCTTTTCAGATGCCTGAAAGGAAAATCCTCTGAGCCGATTTTTCCCAGAATATTTCTGATGTTAACTACATTTATTAGTGTTTAAAATCCGCTCTCACTGCCGCCGCATCCCTGGGGAGCTTATTTAAAACTGGGGATACATGTCAGATTATGAGTATGTAATTTATATACAACTGATTCCCTATTGTTACTAGATCAGTTATTTTGGAGCCCCCGCACTATTGGGCGCCCTTCCTTTTTCTATATTGTTACAATCACCTAGCGATTGCCCGTGACTTCGTACGCGTGAAATGTTATTGTATCATATATGTTCGATGAGATCTGTTACAGAATGGGATAACCGAAAATCACATTTTTATGCGGTTTTTTAAATGTTTCAAGTTCAAAGGAACGAATATTTCTTCTGATATGAGACAACATAAAAAGACTACAAATACTAGAAAGAAATACGCTCTCTAAGATAAAGAAATATAAAACCTGTCTGTATGTGATTTTCTCAAAATTTACAGAACGAATTTTCATGCGGTTTTCACCCATGGATAGAGCGGTTCCGTTGAAGGATTTCATGTATTATTTGTTAAGTTTTTTACCTTTTATTCACAGACGAAACCGGGCGTATCGCTAGTAAGTAAACTATTATATCTCCTAATTGGAACGTTCCATATTGATTTGTTTACAAACATCGAACATAGATGTTTTATCAATTAATTTTTAGTAGGTCACATGGGTGCTATTTTTTTTATATTATAAGGCACAGGCAAGCCGTCGGAACCTTTTGATCACTACCGATGCTCCTAGATATCCACAACATTGTTTTACTAAATTGCTTCTTTCCTTTGCCTTGATTAGGTTTACGGAAACGTACTACCCGCATAATGCGCGAGAGCATAGCTATTTTTTTATCGCAGTTCATAACTGCGAGCGGGAGGTATGTTTCCGGTAGTGCGGACTTTTTCAGCTGCAACGCTGAACAAGTATGACAATACCTCTTACTAAAATAGGCGCGTCTCTTACATAGGTTGGAGCGGAGTGCTGTAGAGGAGAGACACAGACTACTCCGTATAATACATGGTCATCCATCACCTAGGCGAGTTCGAAACCGCGGCCTCTGGTACAACATGTACGGCTTAGCAAAGCTGTCACGAGTGCGCGAGCCGGTCGTCTGAATCGTATAAAATATTGTCATCATAATAAATTATATTTTCTAGAGTACAAAAATGTGATTTGACACTTGCTTGAAGATTTCTGGGAAAACATTGGGACTTCCCACAGAGTGCATCTAATTATAGAGTTTTATTTTTAATGCCAATACCAACTATTAATATTGTGGTCACGGGTCTCCAGCAGTGAGCACAGTATTGTTTATAGTGGAAAGGAGTTGCAGCTTATTATAACCCTATCCTTTTTTTGATGGCTGTTTATTGCACACGAGCTGCCGGTTTATCAGATATTCAGTTACATATGTATCATCTTATACACAATTGTTTAAATAAGCAGGTTTTAAACATACATATGTAAGAAGGACCTACTAATAGAAGTAGTGTGCGTGCGTGCATGCGTACGTACGTGCGTGTATGTGTATTTTAAAAACCTCATCTGCTTCCTCGTCTTCCTATGAACTTTAAGGAGAGGCGATTCTTTGGACACTGGATAAACATTTTGTTTATTTATTTATCATTTATAAGTATTCAAGCGTTGCATTTGTAATAATTATTGTTGTCGTCACTTCTTTTCTGTCAGCCATTATTTGCATTAGTTCTTGTTTTTTTCTGCTTGCGTGTGCTTTTTTTATGTAGTATAGGGAAGTTTTTATAGTAGGATGTAAACGCGCAATCGGAGTCTCTTTACGACTACTGATACTCATGAAAATCCGCATAATTAATGTGCCGGTGCGTTCCTCTCCTTTCCTTCTGCAAAGATGTTGCTATACCTACTTGTCGCCATTCGCCCCAAAAGCCACCGGCTGCTCACAAATCGCACAAAGCGCGACACCAAAGATGTCACTTTACGCCCGTATGATGTGAGCGTGACCTCCCGGTAGTGCCGGCTCAATTTCTGCTTGATATATTCACGAAATGTACACAAAATTTGTGTATTTTTACTATATTTGTGTAATAATATATTACTACACCATGTTTCCAACTAAGCCAGTCATCAGCCTTTGGTCTTACTGGGGTAAGACACAGTTTGTAAAACACAGTGTTATATTTTTTCGTTCAACTCCTAGCCTCATACCGTTTCTATGGATAATAAACTAATCATGATCACGGCTTCTTGCTGATTGCATAGCGCAAATGAACTCAGAGGACAAGGAGGGACTTGTCTGCGGCCGGCCTCCTAGCTATGCAAGTATGAAAAGTCAAACAATAAACGAGCTCAATTGTCCTTATCCACTGCGCGGGCCGTCCCACTAGTGTGGAGAAGGTGAGTGTCTCCCCTTTTCGGTACCAAAAATAATCACTTCAAGATACGCCCATAAAACAACCACGTACATCTCTTCCCATCTGCGGGAAAAGAGGCGGTCTGTCCCCCTATCGTCTCCCTAAACCAGAAGACACAAAAGTATTCGCTAGTCCGTTGAACTGTAGAGGCGGGAGCAACAGCGCCGCTAACCAATAGTACGTTCGTTCGAAAAAAGATTTAGGAAGAGGTAATGCCATGCTGCATAGGAGGATGTAGTGCCATGCATGGTGCATAACACTACATCCTCCTATGCAACGGATCGGAGCCGGCACGATCGGGGAGGTACCTCTCAATCACATGATACCACCGTAAAGTGACATCTACAGTGTCGCGTTTCGTGCGGCTTGTGAGTAGCCGGAGGCCCATTGGGTTGAGGGGGCGAAGGAGAGCAACGCGTCGGCATAGTAATTATGTGGATGTTAATCGGCGTCGGTAGTCGTAAAAGGGCTCCGATTTCTCGTTTTCCCCCGTATTGTATAAAGAAAAACCGTTTCTATGGTCGATGATATCTGAGTCGGCTACATAATCTAGGGGATTTGACGAGGGTTATAGTATTATAATTTATAATTCTTGCATTATTTCATTTAAAATATGTGTTTATAGAAAAAGGAAAACAACAATTTTCAACATACGAGTAGATACGTCCTGTGGTCCCGTTGGCTTGAGAGTACCGATTGGATAATTATTCCATATCATTTATTAGTCTGTTTGTAAGGTTGTCTGTGGATGTCGTTAGCTGTATCAGGTAACCTGACTACTGTTGTGCCATCTAAGCAATATTAAAACGGACACAGACACAGTGGCCAAATCGTCGATAGCGGGATTCAGGCGTTTGTTTAATTTGTACGTTGTCCGAGAAATGTGATAACCAAATTATTATTCATATAATATTATTATCATATTTATATAAACAATAATACTTTTGATGAAGTAAATAATGAGATATACCTAAATGCTTTAAACTATTTATCTTTCTATTTTTTAATCTTATTTTACTTAGCTAGTTTAGATAATATAACAGGGACTTCCTTACTGACGTCTTTAACGACTGTTTTTTACTTATGGCAAACGAGCAATCGGAGCCATTTTGTGTCTACCGACCTATGTTAATATCCACATATGTAGAAGCTTTGCTCCATCCCCCCAATCAGCACAGCAGCTCCTCATAAGCCGCAGTGGCGACAGTCAGTCTTTAGGGCAGTTTCATGTCAGGTATATCCCAGGTCGTGCTGAAACTTTTCAGCTGCAATACGGTACGGCGCTGCCTATTACTTGCTGCTTATTAGTGCTTCAGGTAGCTTAGCGCAGGTATTAGGTACCACTCCCCACCATAGTTCAAGCCTTGTCGTGGCGGTGGGGCTTAGTAGCTTGGGGTGAACCCAGGCGAAGCCAATTGAAGCGAGGGGGATCTTTGCACCCCTCTTATAAGAAGAGGGGGCTTCAAGATCAGGAGGAGGAATCGTTCTCGGTACCCCTCTTATAAGAAGAGGGGACCTAAGAGCAACAGGTGGTGGCGCTTTTGCGCACGGGGCAAGGGGCGAGGATGGGAACCTCACCCAAAGTCGGTGGGATTGTCCTGTAGTGCTGGG
Source organism: Eumaeus atala (assembly GCA_017140195.1). Classification (NCBI taxonomy): domain Eukaryota; kingdom Metazoa; phylum Arthropoda; class Insecta; order Lepidoptera; family Lycaenidae; genus Eumaeus; species Eumaeus atala. Next base: position 270,308 of record JAFELO010000804.1, read on the forward strand.
CAACCCCACCTGTGGAGGTGGAGTTGGTCCCTTAGGGGGCCGACTAGCCGTCAAGGTGCCCTGATGATTGTTGTTCCGGGGCACCTCATCAAGGGCGGCACTGATGGCTCGCGCGCTCGCGGTGGTTTTTGTGGGTATTCTGGTACACTGGACCCCACCCAGAACCGGTGAAGGCGCGTAAATGCGTTTCCCCGCGTCACCAAAAAAAAAAGGTATTAGGTACCAGTAATATTTAACTGGAGCCATATTGAATTCTCTGTCATATCTTATTATGGCGGTAAAAATATCTACGTCCTATATAGTTAATAGCATAAATTAATTACTTCGGGCTTACCTGTAAAATATGATCAGTTGAAGTAAACAAAACCGGCGTGCCTTATCGCTGGCTGCGGCCCGCGCACTTGACAAATAACAATTTATATGTTAATTTCACGTTTTACGAGCAAACCCGAGTCGCGAGGTGACATTATACTTCCCAAGATTAACATCCAAATGGAATTTTATAACGTTTTATGTAAGGAATCGTTCAATACCTAAAGCTGATTGCTGAGTGGTATTATGTAATTATATTATATTCTATAAAACCTGTGGTATGTATTGCTATGTTAGAACGTGTGGGAATTATGTTTCTGTTAGGTATAATTTAGTTTCTAAGCGCATAATAATTGGATGACGTATATTAGATAACAGTTAACAATGTAATACTAAGGAGCTAGTAGGACAATGGAGTTGAAGGTTGTAAGAACACCTAGTGTAAATAAAAAACCTCCAATTTGGACATATTATTGTTTTCGTCCACGAAATAACAATTATCGAGTTCCACGCGCTTTCCCAGGGACAAGGAAGTTAGGTGTTGGGTGATATCCAAAATATTTAGGAATTTCACTATTACATTTATTGTTGAGCATTTTTATAGTTTAACTTTTGTAGCCCGTTAGTACTTGAAGTTGTAGATTCCTTTCGGTACCGCTTTCCTAATGCAACCTATATTTGATCCAGTTTATTTCCAACAATGTGTGCTATAATTATAAAGTTGTTGACGACAAATGTATAAAAATATTATTTTTATTATAAATGAAGTTGTTTTAGCTACGATTCAAACATTTTACAACGCCAACTCGCGTGTACAATTGCAGTTATAAAAAAATATTACAAACTTAATTAAAAGTTATCGTAAGACGAATGGCTTCCGAATTAAATATAACTGCTTCACCTACTGGGTTACACGTTATTATAATATTTCGTTTCGCGCGTATATTTTACACGGACTTATGTTTATCTTGGCGTGAGCTTATTTATTTCTTTGTTTATCCGCCATCTTGTTTTTGCTTATTTCTAGATCTTTCTTTTTATGTGTAATTTTATGTACTATGTGAATCCGGGATTACTTTGTTTATTTGTCTTTATGGAAAAACAATATATATTAACATTGTTTTATTTTAGAGATGAAGTTAGGTAATTATGTCATACTTTACTTTCCTTATTATACAAAATGCTATAAAATAATAAGCAGTTTTGACACTTCACAACTTTAGAGTATATTCAGCACTTTATTTATAAATCGAATCAATTAAATATTGATGAATCTGCAGGTGCACATAAAGACATTTATCTATGGGAAATAGATATTATATTTGTACGCTACATATGTAGAGAAAGTCTCTACGCTTTATAAACGGATTACTGGACCCCGGTACTGCCAGTGAAGTAGAGGTACTTCTATCTACCTATCCGGTAGTGCTGAACGTGACTCATCTGTCAAGTAGCTGTGACACCTCTTACTAAGATGTTAGCTATTAATACCGCTATAAGTAAATATTAAGAAGAAAACATTCCTTTCAAGGCTTGCCGGAAGACTATGCTCAATGTATTACTACATAAAGTCTAGGAGATTAAACTTTATTCATAAAAGTAGTTATATAATATATAAGAAGTCATAAACACGTAATACTCACTATATTTATGAGACATAACATTTTATGTCTTATAACATAACAGATAAATATCATCAGATATTTTATTGTTATTTTCACATAAACTGGTAACATGTGCGTAAATGCCCCGACCGAAGACAATATGAATCTGACAGATGCAACTAATGCTCCCGCCATTTCTCAACGGCCAATGGCGGAGAAGTTTTTTTTACGCGACCACAACAGCTGCGCGTTTTCAGCCAGAATTAACGCGTGTTATTGGGTGTTTTTGTAATCTGTGGTATGGACTCTCAAATATTGGGGATGTAATGGGGTTGTTTTTTGCCATTGATGATTTGTAGCGATGATGATGTTATTGTGTTATTAAATTGAAATTTCGTTGTATCAGTTTCTGTTATCTATTATTTTTTGTTCACAACTACGAATAAACGATATAATTTGAAATTGTGTTTGTATGAGCGGCTTAAGGCATAATATTATAATATCGAGTATATATCATGGTAAACAATTAAAACTTTCATAGTTAACAACGTAAAAATAACCTAAGCGAAGTGCATATTATCAATCTGGTGCCTATGTAATATTATAACTAATTTAATATTTAATTTTTGTTATATTACACTATGTAATATGTGCCTATGTAATAACAACAACAAAACATCTTCAATTTTTTTTCCTTTTTTTCAAGTATAGTTAGTAAGAGGTAGTGTCATTGCAACATTGCAGGCGACTTGGGCTGGGTGACACCTCCAACTTAGACGATACCGCCGCAAGGTGACAGCTATGCAGTGTATCAGTTTCTGGTGACCCGATGGAGACGAAATTGGAAAATAAAGAAAGTGAAAATATTATTCACTTATAATATTTCATTATTATTATAAATATTTCATTTATATAAATATAAATGAAATATTTCTGGTCGACGAAGAGGTGATCAGGCGCTTGTATTAAATAGTAAAAACACGATATTAAGTTGAAGTAACATTTTGACTATCTAACTCTTAAGTTTTAAACTGGCCGCTGCGATCCCCCCACCTCTACTAACGCCTGGCCATTAGAAACAAGTTAAGTCTTGGATGATAAGATGGATGCTATCATCCATGTGCTGTATCAATATAAAATTTCTAGACTTTGCTTAGATCGGAAACTATAAGAAAAGGCTATAAGGCGTCATCTGTTCAATTCTCGTATTATATTGAATGTGGGTCTTGTTGCTGACTCCGCGAAGTGAAGCAATATCCGCCATATTGGCGGGACACTTGGCGGTAATGGGGCGGAATGCTCCTTTTCAGCCGAATATTACGTTCTGAATGTTATATGTTACGATAAAAACTTGTAGCTAAACGTAGAGTATGTTTTACGTCTTATATGCTGAGTTTTCCCGTCTTTCAAAACCGTTGAATTGTTTACCGTGTGATGGTGTTAGTCATTTTCACTACATGCCAAATGTATTCATAAAGTAGGCACTTATCATAATGACTGAAAAATGTTTTTGGGGCACTGAGGGTAATAGGCCTTACCTGAGATTCTAATGTATGCTCGAAACATAACAGCACTCTCAAGCTCCTTGTGTGATGACCATGATGGCTTACAGCCGGTTTTACAGCTTACTATAATAATTGCGGCCATTTCTCTCTTCATCTTCTCTGAGACTAGCCAGCGCGCGACATATGAGAATGAGGCAATAGGGAGCCTGTTGCCTCGTACTCTTACACCGGTGGAACGACCATTCCGCCACGACGGGAGTTAAATGAGACGCAGGATCGACGGCTTAGCGTGCTCTACTCCTGTTGTGACGGTGTCACACCCCCGTGCCTCGGAACAGTGTGACAACACAATTTCTTGACTTCGGACTGTTATTGAAAAATGAAAAATCCTAAAAACACTTCTTTTCCGACCCGATATTCGAACCCGGGACCACACTTCGGGGGCTAAACATCCCTACTACTAAACCACGTGGCTGTATGGTACAGCTATTCCACTTTTGACTACAAATTACCACACAATGCTTCACGTTGATTACCTTTAACCGGAACATGTGGAACCGAAATTCGTAACTTGAAGCACAATTGCCTTACATGCCAATAGAGAGTGTAATTGGAACCTGTGAAACCCGCCCTTACTTAAACTCAACTGTATCTCAAAGGAACTTAAATCTGGATTAATCAAAAACGTGAGTCTTACACGCATGCATTATTTCTGTTTCCTATCTAGAAGTATCTCAATCATTTGTAATATAAAAAATGTAGAAACTAGACATTTTTGAACACGCCAGGATTCTCCAAGCAGCATACAAATGAGTTTAGTTCATATTTATTTAGTCACAAATAAGTAATTTTTATCGAGATAGTGAGCACTGATAGAGGTCCTGGATCCGCGATCTGTGACGAGTTAATCGGTTCAGAGCGAGCTGCTTTAATTAGTTTAATTGAATGAATAGAATAAAAAGAACTTTTCTTGCATCCATTTCTTTCATAAAATTGTCACAAGACATTCTTGATTCTTGGTCGATGCAGTTTTCTTTTTTATTTTTTTCCAAGATAGAAACCCACATGGAAATTTTCTTCGCTTTACAGATGGAGTTAGTCGGACTCTAACTGCCCCGTTTCTACTATGTGAAGAAAATCTCTACCATATAAATAAGACTCACAGAAACAATATCCCATACTTCATCATCATCATCATTATCGGCCCCTATCGGTCCACTGCTGGACATAGGCCTCTTTCAATGAACGCCAAGACAACCGATCTCCTGCTACTCGCATCCATATATTGATTGATTGATTGATGATTAATATTATGTATCTAAGTAACATCTATGCTAAAACGAGTGTGCTTTAGACGACACGATTGAAGAACAACTTAATACTAACTTAAACAATATACGAATCTCTCTTTCAATCTTTACCAAATTACATCTCCCTCTCAACATCTGTTGGCTGGAAACGTTTTCGTAACACTCTTGTCATGTCTTCGTCTCTTGACAATTTTAATCATAGGTGGATTAACCGTCTCAGAGATACTGTAGCGTATGGTAACAATAGACCTTAGATTGATTAAGACTGTGTACAGCGTGACTAATATTTTTTACGCATTACAAAAAAGAGATATGTGTCAATAAGAGATATGTGTGAAAAAGAGATGTGTGTGAAAGAGAGGTATGTGTGAAAAAGAGATGAGTGTGAAAAAGAGGTATGTGTGAAAAAGAGATGTGTGTGAAAAAGAGGTATGTGTGAAAAAGAGATATGTGTGAAAGAGACTCACTGATTGGATATTCATAATAAATCGCATAACCCTATCACTACTACCATCTTTGGATTCGATAAGATGGTCTGCAGTAGCCCTCCATCCAAGAAGGCCACCGCCGCAGCACCCGCCTTCTTCGTGTCGCCGAGCCAGGTCCGTCGCGCCCTCCTCAGGGTTAATCCCAGGAAAGCCCCAGGCGCTGACCAGATCCCCAACTCGGCTCTCCGACTTGCCTCTCCCAGGACAGCAGCCGCCATTGCCCGGCTATTCAACGGAATATTCCGCACGGGCCATTTTCCAACTCTATGGAAGACGGGGGAGGTAATCCTGATCCCCAAGAAGGGGAAGAGCCTCCGGTCTCCCGCCGACTACAGGCCCATCACGTTGCTGCCCGCGCTCTCTAAGGTGTTCGAGCTTCTCTAAGGTTACCTGCCGACTCGGGCCGATCAGTTCGGCTTCAGGACCGAGCACTCGACCACCCACCAACTCGTCCGCGCCATAAATTACATCACCAACGCCGTCAACAAGAGGGAATCAGTCGCGGCGCTCTTCCTGTACATGGAGAAGGCGTTCGACCGCGTCTGGGACGAGGGTCTTCTCTACAAGCTAATCGCGTCACAGGTTCCCCGTCCCCTTGTCACCATAGTGCAGTCGTTCCTCAAACACCGCACCTTCTACGTCAGAGTGGAGGATGCTCGCTCGCTCACGTGCCCCATCGGAGCCGGAGTGCCCCAGGGCAGCTGCCTTTCCCCTGCTCTGTTCAATCGATACGTCGATGACATCCCCAGTAGCGAGGGGGTCATGGCCGCCCTGTACGCCGACGACACGGCGTACCTTGCCAAGTCACTTAACCACCAGCACGCAGCCGCCAAGATCCAGAGGATCCTGGACAAGCTCCCCGACTGGCTGACGCAATGGCGACTGAGCGTCAACACCGCCAAGTCACAGGCGGTGATCTTTCCCCGCTGTCGGAGCCTCCCACAACCCCTGACGCTCGGTGGCGAGCCCATCCCTTGGGCCTACCAAGCAAAATACCTGGGCGTCTGCCTGGACGCCGGCCTGACAATGGGTCCCCACGCCTGCGCCTCTGCAGCTCAGGCCTCCGCAGCGCTTAGACAGCTGCAGCCGGCGCTGTCGAGGTTCCTCCCGCTGAAGGTAAAACTTCTAATATATAAGCTTTACATCTGATCCCGCCTGACAGCGTGGTACCACCTACTGGCGCCCTACCACAAGCGTCGACTGCGCGCGGTCCAGACGCCCCCTGCTTCGTCAGGAACTCCACCATCTCCCGGGGCCTTCAAGTGGAGGACCTCGACAGGCACATAGCCGGCCTGGCCTCCCGCCTGTTCGCCAAGGCGGACGCCTCTACCCAGATCACGCTCCGTCATCTCGCCCCCTACCACAGGCGACCTCCCGATCGCAGGGCGTACCCGCGCGACTCCGCGCAGCCCCTCTGACGTGCTGGGCGATGGACCGACGCGAGCGCCCACAGGAGCAGGGACGCCGCGGTCACTCTTAGTTTTAGTTTTAGTTTCTAGTTTTAATTTATTTCTCGCCTTGCTTCTTACACTTCATTTATGCCACTTCTCACATTGCTTCTCATTCATCAATCATTGCTTCCCCTTTGCGAATTTATCATCACGCCACCAAGCTCACACGCTTATTAACTCTTCACGCTCTCACCACTCATGCTTCCATTCTTCTAACCCAAACATGCTTTCACTGTCCTTGCTTCAAATGCCACGCATCCTGTTTCCCTTACTGAATCCTATACCCTTTTGCTCCCTTGTATCCAAGTCCCCGTAGTGGGGTTCCTATCAGTAAACACGGTACGGGAATAGCTTCCTTCCCCCTTTACCCTTCTTTTAGAAAGCCGTGGGGCTCACGCGCGCGCCTAATCGGCGGGCATCCCGTTCTTGGTCGCTGGCTGCCACTCGCTGGGCCTTCGCCGGGACTACCGGCGATCTCACCCGGTGGGGGCAGACCGCCCAAGACGACCCCGCCGTGAGGACGATCGCGCTGGCCCCACTGGCAACCGCCCCCTTAACGAGACCTGCACAGGTCTCCCCAACGACCGCTCCATATTGATGGAGTGAGACCCCGCTGCCGCCGGAAGAGAACCACGGAAACGGCTTCCTCTGCCCCCTTGCGGGGGCATGAGATGTCCCACTCGCTCCATCCAGAGCACTGGTTAAAAATATTTCCCTCGTCATAAAGACGGCTGAAACGTTACACGAGCTTAACACTGACCAAAGACCCGTTTTAATAGAAATAGGAGATAATAGATTTAGTAGAAATATTAAAATAAAAAAAAGACCATCGACTTTAAATCACAAAAGATAATTTATTTAATGTCAAATCGAGTGAACTCGATAGTATCCCAGACAGTATAGACTCTCCTCAAGCTGCTATCGCGGCCTCATCCATAGATAGGAGAATCGTCAAGAGAGATCTCCACCGTCCCAGAGGACCGTTTAGCTCTCTCTGACGACGTTAGGGACCTAATCCGTCGAAAAAATGCGGCAATCGCAACGGTGGCGAAGTGTGCAGGCAAGCCATACGACAACTCGAAAGAGAAGTCAAAAAGGCTATACCCAAGTTCATAAACGGGAGATGGGATCACTTCGTCAGCGATCAATCTCCGTCTCACACGGCCTACTGGCCGTTAGCGAGGGCTATGAAATCCGAACCGATGGCTCAAATGCCACCACTAAATCGCGGAAATCTATTACCTGCACTAGAGGATGACGAAAAAGCGGAGTGTCTAGCCGACACACTAGAGAGTCAATGCACTCCTAGCTCCCTCCCCACAGACCCCTCTCACATAAAAGAGGTAGAAAGTAGAGTAACGGCCAGACTGGATGATGATGATGAGATCATACGTCTGACGGACACAGAAGAAGTAAAGGATCTAATAAAGAACCTTCACTCAAAGAAGGCCCCCGGGCCCGATGGAATAACCAACAAGGCGCTGAAACAGCTACTTCCCGTTATTATACACCCTCTAGTGTGCATTTTAACGCCCTTCTGGCGCAATGCACTTTCCCAGACATATGGTAGGAAGCCATAGTGATCGGCATACACAAACCGGGGAAACCCCGGGTGGAGCCCACTAGTTACCGGCCCATAAGTCTCATAAGCTCGCTAGGTAAAATCTATGAAAGGATAATTCTCGCACGCCTTAAAACCGTGATACGCATAGCGCAAATCGACCCCCTCCGTCAGAAGGGGGGGCGAGGAGGCCGGCCTCTTCAGATAAGCCAAACATTAAACGAGCTCAATTATCTTTATCCACGACACCGCAACTCAAACGGCATCGTGGGCGCGCCGTCCCCCTAGAGTGGAGTGGGGGACCGCTTCCCCCTTTTCGGTCCCAAAAATAATTTCTATAGGGTACGCCCACAACCAACCGGTACACGTCTTCCCATCTGCGGGAAAAGAGGGGGGTCTGTCCCCAAAAAGTCTTCGTAGTCAGTCACACTGTTGAGGCTGGTCAAGCGCCGCCAACCATTAGGTCCCTCCGAAAAACCTACATCCAGAGAATTTGAACGAACCTTTCACTTTTGTACTTGGTGTAATTTATCAGTAAAATCTTCAATTTTGTTACACACTTCACAATTAGGTTAAGTAATTTTGTTCATAAGGAAAGCAACGTTTGCCGTCGGATTGTGCTCAGAACGAAGTCTTGCAGCTAATTTTACATACTTCCTATCCAAACCACAGTCATGAAAACAAATTGTGCGTGGATGTTCATTCCACGAGTATATAAATTTATACCACAACACTTTTTCTTTTGAGATATCATTGAAATGTTACTGATAGTGTCTAGTAGGAACAAAGTATCATACAAACTACAAACTTAAAAACACTCTCTTGGGAGTTGAACTCTAAAAGATCGCTTCTTAGCTCACTTACACCATGAACACCCCGTAACAAATGTTAAGTCTAAGAGATAATGTAGGATAAAGTTTTGGTAAAATATTTTTTATATCGGCCGACTATTTTCGGAGCCTATTCAATGAATACGAACAAATAAACAAACAATAAAATACCTCTTTTTAATGTTAGAATATATATTTATATATATGTATGATAATAATGTTTCCATTTGTCAAAACAAGTCATTTAACAACTATTAAAAGCTTCCCAATGATCTGAACACATGAAAACTCTTTCCCATACTCGACTGACTGTTTTGACACTCGTTCCTCTTTACCTATTAGGCCTAAGTGTGCTGGAACTTATTGCAATATAAATCTCGTTGCATCTTTATTTATCATATTAATAATTTTGAGAGTATCAGAGACATCGCTGCACCTCTGCAATCAGATATATTGTGTATGTTGCATTCTTATCATACAGTTGAGAGAAGTTCTTCCAACGACCACGAAAGAATTTTCATCTACTGAAAAAGATTGGTAATCACTCACTATCAAGCACATAAACCATCGTCAAAAAGAAAAGTGATTGCATCTCCCAATCCCTGAAAAAATGTATTATCAATTATAGAGCAAAACATCGGCTTTATGCGCATTATCAGAAAAAACCAATTTCTTATAATAAGCATAGATTTAAACAGCTTTTTATCAACTTTGTCCATTCACCTACGCATCAGGGCAAAAACTACAAATCCACTATGTAAATTTGACTTGGAAACTTATTCTAAATGATTTAACTTGAATAAAGAAATCAACATCGATGAAATGACGTTACTCAATCCAATCTTACGCTCTGATTACGAATCACCTACACAGTTCGATCAAACACATATTTTTTCAATATAATCAACAATTGCGTTGGCACAATGCAACCTACAGCGCGGTCGCAAGATTGCAAAATAAACATTTTGGCGGGCTTTTTGACATGGCCGCGTAAACATCTTGTTAGTACGGACCAAATATGTACATTTATAAATATAAATAAGGCGTAGATATAATACTTTACAATACAATGGGGGCTTAACAAATGTTTTGCGTCGGGCGTTGTCACTTTTTTCTATGTAAATTGCGTGCGTAATTTGTGAACGTGCCTTTGTCGCTCGCTCTCTTTTTACACAGCTGACATCTGAAAGGCGGTTTGGAGATAGTTATATTGAATGCTCGTTCTGTTTCTGAATTATTCTCCGTATGTTGCTTGTATGTTACCGCATTAAGACACATAATGCTATAATTAACGAATTCTTCGATGCGGCAAATTACAGGCATTTGAACTAAATTAAATATGATACAACAACATACGTTTGTGATTGTTAAAATTTTCTTAGCTGTAAAGAAAATATGTTATCTGGTATCTCAATAATTATATATTAGTTGAAATAACTATAATACTAGGAGTAGAATCTTTTACCATATTCCCAGCTATGTAAGGGGTAAAGTGGATGTAGAGCAAATTCGTAAAGAACTTGCCATACAAAACTCGGTTCTCTAGGCTACACCGTAAGAGACCTGGCGTGAATATGCGTTGTTGTTATAGAGTATGTAATAGCAGCTGTAATATGGGCGAAACAGTTTACCGCGACAGATATTCTGACGTGTTTCATAAATTATGTGAAAGTCTTGGATGTTGAAACAGCCTTAAAATGGGCTGAAGGGGAGGGAGTTAAGTATTAAAAGGTCTTATTCTACTCCATACTTAGTAGTTATATATATTTATGAAAAAAAAACATTTATTTAATGCGCTTAAAAATAACTATAGAAAAATTCAAAAGGATACATTATATATTCAAAACTATAAAAAAAAATAAGGGGGCAAACGAGAAATCTGAGACTTTTGATGGCGCCCATGGACATTCGCATGATTGTTACGCAGATGCGATGCCCTCCTATCATTCCCCCCTCCAATGGGCCACCGTCTATTCACAAACCGCACGAAACGTGACAGCGATGTTGTCACATTGCGCCGGTATCAAGTGAGCGAGTGGTACTTTCCCGGTCGTGCCGGCCCAATTCCTTTGCATAGGAGGACGTAGTGTCATGCTCCATGCATGCACCACCACCTCTTATGCAACATGGCACTACCTCTTCTTAAAAAAATGACATATACACTTCGAGCACTTCCCAAGTATAGAATTAACGAGAACTAACGCGAGGAGTCTATTTCACTTCACACTTATAGAGGCCTAAAGTAGGTACTATTTAAGAAAAAATAAAATTATACCATGAGGATGAGATATTTTATTATAGGCTCCCATCATGTAAGGTTATCTTCAATATTTTTCATCTGATCAGCTTGGTGGTTCTTTAATATTACTTTGTCATCCAGGATACACATATGAGCCAAATTTCAGCTCAATCGGACTCTTGAAAGTATGTTAAATTCAACTTGCGAGATTTTTATCACACGCGAAACTAATAAATAGCTAGTAAAATGCCGTATGTCCTTCAATGCTATTTACGATTGTATTTTCAACTCAAAATATGGTACTGATGCATACTCAATACTTAAATAGGATTATTTCATCATCATTGGACAATAGCATCAGATATTTAATGAATTGAATAGCCTCTCTTATAAACATAAACAATGTGTGCATTGGACGACGCAACTAAACTAGACATCATTTTTTAAGAACGAACTTGACTTCGAAGCGGCACCGAAAACATAGACGTAGCCGTGTAGGCAAAACGTTATGCTCGCGTTACTACTTCACATATCTCTACATACTGCGGGCATTATGTTATTTTTAAGGAGTATTCGGTAAAAAGATTTCATTAGCAGTAACAAATGATAAGGCTTATTACATGTACCGAGGATATGATTGACAAGGCCCGCCTTGTCAACGGGCGACAAGTCACAATGAACAACCGCGCGACATAAGATTCAAGCAATTTTTGCAAACATTTTTTAAGTTTTAAAAAGAGGTAGTGCCATGCAGGATTGTAATCGAATTGGGCTGGCACAACCGAGGACCTCTCCAAAGTGCTATGCTGTCGCGTTTCGTGCGGTTTGTTAATATCCCGTTGACCATTGCAGGGAAGGAAAAAGATAATAAACGCATCTACACAAAGTTCTAAATTTCCTCCCTACATTATAAAAAAGCGTCCATTCGTTATACAAACTGTTTTTTGAAAATCACATTTCTCACGGATCAATATCTAGAAAACAATATGCCTGCGTCATATGTTCAGTTCGCATATCTTATTTATACCTGTTTCATAAAATTGTACGCCATAGCATACGTGGTGTGCATACTAATACAAACAGGTCAAAAATACAAAAATTAAATGTTATAACGACGTAGAAAGGATGGGCGTTGATTTTGACTGATTTGATTTTTCATTTTATATTTGACATTTTTTTGAAATAAATGGTTTCAGACAACTTCATTTGCTATGTGGCGAAGGAAAACATCTTGAACCTGAAAAATAGAGAAGAAAAAATCACACCTGCTATGAGCCAGCGTACATTATGTGAATCGATTTAAATGCGAAGAATAATGATTTCCATGGGATAGATTTTAACCTCAGGGCACAGCTATTATTCATACAATAATCTAGTTGCAATAGAATTCGTTAAGGTTGTTTTTATAACTAGATTCCGTAGCTCCATAACCAGCCTAAATACTTAAATATATTACGTTCTTCGCTTGTACCATACACAAGGAAACTCTATTACAATGCGAAAATAAAGTTCCAAGAAATGTATACTTAAGTAAATATGCTGGAACGGTTTTGATGCTGTCACGCCTTGGACGTTGGACATGGTAATGGTAGTTCGTCATAAATTTAGAACGATTTCAGTAAACCAATTACGTGTAACGAGGAAGAGGTAGTGCCATGCTGCATAGGAGGAGTTAGGCTGATTTTAGTCTCACGCTCACCGTCAGCGCTCATAGCTCTGCGCGTTGTTTGTCAGCGCTGAGGCTCAGCGTGGCTCGTTTTAGTATCGTACTGACCGCCTTACCGTACAGACGACGACAAAATGCGGAGTGTATTAATTATTGCTGCTTTGTACTATGTATACCAAAAAAATAAAAACCCGCGACGACGAAGACTCCATGTTCATCCATTGATTGAGCAGAGAGCCGTTGCAGGAGAATTTGTCTTGTTATATGGCACTTTGAGGGCTGACGAAAGTAAATTCTTTAATTACTTTCGAATGTCAACTAGAACTTTTGACGAACCTCTGGCAAAGATACAGGATGAACCGGTCCATTGCAGCTTACGAATCGTGCCTATACCACCGATTGAACGACTAATGGTGGTTAAGGTAAGAGAAAACATATTTACTCGTTTTATAATTATGTGTAATCATGGCAAAGTATAGGTAAGAAAACAACATAGGTATTTATTATTGTTATGTTTCATATTATAGGTAAGACAAAAAAAATAACATAAATGACATATAATTAGTAATTAAACATAATATAATTATTCATCAGTACGTCTAGCTGTTTCATAACCAGTATCCACTTCGCGATTCGCCATGACTGTACGCGCTGACGACGTCCGCTCCGCTTGACACTAAAACGCTCACTGAACGCAGAGGCGCTCGTGCGATCGTCAGCGCCGACAGCTACGCGGGGCCGACGCGCGACGCGTACGGACGCGTAGCTGTCAGCGCTGACCACCGTGCGCGCTGATAGCTACGCGCCACCAAAAAACGCTTCCTAAAAGTTCATATATCTCGGCCGTCAGCGCTGACGGTGCGCGTGGCGTCGGCGTGAGACTAAAATCAGCCTTAGAGCCAAGCATGTGCATGACAATACATTCTCCTATGCAATTTCGTGCGGTTTGTGAGTAGCCGGTGGCCCATTGGTGGGGGGGGTGGTGGGCAACGCATCGGCACAGCAATTACGTCCATGGGCCTCGGTAGTAGTAAAATGGCTCCAATTGCTCGTTCGCGTCCCGAATCTATAAAAAATGCTTTCGTCATAGAGACTGTAATAGGATTGCTAGAAGAGCAAGTTATGTTTAAAGATCTACGATAGCTTAAAACTAATATTGGACCAACTGTATTCGAGAGTGGTTTATGTTTCACTATCGAATCAAATTATCAATATGACATCACGTATGTCAAATTGATAAACTATAAAATATTTATTTTTACTTTTATTACATAATTGGTCTGATAATTGAGTATTGAATACCCTACTGCAGTGAAGAAAATAAGTCACTAGTCAGCCTGTGCGTATATGATTATAGCCCTATTTATCGAGTGTTTTTTATTTTCAAAATTTAATAAAATTTGGTGTACCTTTAAAATTTCAAACATACAGTACTCATAATGTCCGAATAAAAGCTTTGTGACATACGGGCCGTTTTTGGTATTTAGTTGCGGAACTCTAAAAGCAGTACTTCTATAGTTTATTTCAAAATCAGGTTTTAAAAGCTTCTCTCATCCCCTTGAATGTTACTGCAAATAATTTATGATCGTGATATGACAACGCCGAAACCGCTACGTGGTACAGAATACATTAAATTTTGGTATCGTTTAGAAACAATCATCTACAGCGCTTGCTTATGACCTATTAGGCTGCTTTCAGACGTCGCAGCCAAAGTTGGAGTTCGTTTTCACCGGACGTAAAAAGGAGAGTTATGTTTTGTGAGCGTGCTACGTAATGCTACGACAATGGCTTGACGGATTGTAGGTATGATCAGATAGTGTTATTGCGCAGGTGACACTGGGATGTACCCAGTGTCACCAGATTTTAATATTATCAAGAGAAAACATTTTATTGTTAGTTTATTTGTTTGTTTGCATTGAATGGGCTCTGAAACTACTGGACCGATTTGAAAAATTATTTAACATATGAACATAGGCTATATAAAATTTTCTAAAACGTTTTAATCATTATTAAAACTTTGATAATGTAACCAAAATGTGAAAGAAATATCGAAGTAAATCCTTATGTAGCTGTAGAAATTATCGACAACTAGCCGTCCTTACAGACGTTGTTCTGTCATAAATTTAATTTGTTGTAACGTGTAATATTTACGAGGCTGAAGTTAATATTGATAATTTTTGTATTTTTGTAAATCAATGAACTTTTGCCATATTTCGTAAACTACCCGTGCGAAGCCGGGACGGAATGCTAGTTAGAAAATAGCTTTAAGCCGCCATCCTCGTCGTTAAACTTGAACGGTGCTGGTATCAGCGGAGCTCCTTCAGGGTTCTCTACAATGGAAAAGATATTGCTACTACTACAACGCAGGCGAATCGGCAAAACCCGGGGGAGGGGCGCACATCTTTCGTTCTATAATGCCTATGTGACATGATGGTGATGTCACACTTCGTCCTCTTGTGAGACTTTGGGTAGCCTATCGAGAAACAGAACATAGGCAGTGTGTCCGTATCGGTGGCACAAAAAATGGACGTCCCTCAACGGAAGGACTTCGATTTAGTAAACAAATGCCCAGACATCAAATCAGCTACCCGCTGGAGCGTGACAGTCATCTGAAGTACAATTCATTTGTCCTAACATTCAGTGGCGTAACAAAAAATTCCTGGCGCACAAAATATGTTTTAATGTACCCAGTGCCACTCATATTCATCGCCATCATCAGCCGGATGACGTCCGTTGCTGGACATACACCTCCCCCATAGAGTGCCATAGGTCACTCATATTATCCAGTTGGATCTAATACCTAACGCAAACGTATCTTAAAATACGCTCGAAAAACATTACCATATTATTCTCCTTATGATGCAGACGGGTAAAGATGTATGCAGATGCCTTATTGCCATTCCTCAGGATTGTCTACCCGGACTAGCACTAACCATACATTAATATGATTTCGCTGCACATTGAAGCCGTTAACCTACGCCCGAGTTATGTGAGCCGGAGCTGACTGGGTCGTGCTGGTCTGATTCAACCACAGTTACACTATCTTGTGCATAGCATTACACAGTCCTAACAAAGCGCCGGCGTAAATAGGAGCCGGCGGCCCAACGGAGGAGCAGAATAATGGAGGATACAGTACCTGCACAATTAAGCGTATGTTTATGGGGTCGGTAGTGATCCAAAGCCTCCAACTAATCGATTTTTTTAGTAGCATAAGGGGGCAAACGAGAAAATCGGAGCATTTTGATGACTTCCGACGCCGATGGACATTTGCATGGTTATCACGCAGGTCCGTTGTCCTCCTATTATCCCCCCAATGGGTGACCGTTTACTCACAAACCGCACGAAACCCGACGGGGACGCTGTCGCTTTACGCCGGTATCATGTGAGCGAGAGGTCGTGCCGGCCCCAATCCGTTGCATAGGACGATGTAGTATCATGCACCATGCATGTCACTACCTCCTCCTATGCAGCATGCACTACCTCTTCCTATAACATTGTTTACTATAAAAATGTGTATCGCTCTGTGTGTAAAGGCTTTAAGGGCCATAATGCGATTAGTACAGGGGATCCGCGGTATTTATTTTATCTAAGCAAAGCAATTGTTACACAAACTATCAGCTTAATCGCGTGATACTCGAATTATTTGCTCTCATTTCACTGCGCTGGAAATTGTTTAGAAAAATTAAATTTTTCGTTAATTCTACACTCTTTTACATACATACATACATACATACATACATATATATATATATATATACATACAGGGGCAAACGAGAAATCGATGCCACTACCGACACCCATAAACATCCGCATAATTACTATGCCGATAAGTTCTTCCCTCCTACTCCCCAGCCATGTGAGCCATGAACGCATATTGATTCTAATCAATCTACGGTTGTTTTTTTATAGTACAAAAGCATAAACGAGCTAACCTAAGGTAAACACCGACGCCCATAGACATCCGCATTATTTTTTTTATTTCGAGTATCAATGGCACATAGTGGGTTAGTAACACTTTTACTCCTCGCTATTTTAAAACGACGAAATTGTTTAGAGTAAGGGTAGTTGTGAAAAATGATTTGAAAATGTGTCACACCAAAGACACTGGTTCGACATGCACGTACGCTTCTTTTATGCGGACACGCGAAACTCGAAAGTAGTAAGTTTCTTATTCCTTTGACACCTTCCCCTCGTGCAGAAATTTCCTTCGAGGACACTGAGTGCACCCACCCCCCTCCACCCTCCCCCCCATAAATCTCTGGACGTACATTTACTAGGTTTAATTATATCATGGTATGTGAAGTGTCAATCATATCCTGCACACACGCTAAGTAAGCGTGCTTTTGTATCGCTCTGTCGCAAGCAGACTTAGAAGTCTACAAAACCAGGGAATATTTGTAAATGGTCAATAATTATATACACATACGTAGTGATTGCAGTGATTATTTTGGTCAGTTTGTGGTTGACAGCTGGTAACCATTTGCTGCCATCGATATGTTACAATATACGGATGCTACAAAAAAATCAACTAACTGCAACCAACCACTGATCGAGAACTCTGTATTTCGGTGTTAATCGAAGTATCTGTTATAAACTTGATGGTACAGATATCTAATAATACAAATAATAAGAGCACACAAATAAAGTCAGAGTAAACTAAAATGGAAAAGAAAATAAAATTAATAAACTTGGAAGACGTTTTGATCGATGATAAAATTATTTCCTCGCATTAGCAGCTGCGAACTAAATGCGACGGGTTGGGGATTGGCGATTATTGATAGAGTCTTACTAATAGTACTATCAAACTAATCCTACAACATTAAAACTGTGAAAGTTGCGGTTCAAGTTTGTGACTTACAGAGAAATGCTGAATGGGTTTTAATTAAATAGTAATAAGTAATTACTTTTATCTAGAAAAATTAATGGTCTCTAAGGATAGATTTTACGGGTGAACCCCAAAGAGTTGTTAAATATATATATTGTATTGTTTAACAAGATAGAAACTCTCTTTTTCTCTTATTGAACACATTATGTTATATATGTTATCACCCAACATGCGAAACACACATTATGTTCATCTAACCACAAAAATACATTCATGGTGCATGTAGACAATACCTTGAATAAAATAAAATGTAAGTATTATTTTTAGAACAGAAAACGCCTTAGGATTATTATTAGAAAAAGGCATTGCAGTCAAACGACAAATCCCAATATTTATCATCAATGCAATAGCCGTCTTCACGGCATATACAAAATGTCAGCTGTCATGTTTTTTTTATTCTGCTTTGTGAAGTGGTCAGCGATATCCTGTGTACAGCCGTGTAAAGCCCATTGTCTGGTAATTTGTTTGGGTAATGGGCACGTGTTGGAGAAATAAACAAGTTAAACCAGGTGCTTTTGAGTGTTTTGGGCATTTCTATGTGTTTTATGTCAATAACGTAAAGTAGATATTGTAACAATAGGCATGCCTTGGTACGGTTTAAACCCGGCCCAGGTCTATATATATATTTATTATATATATTGCCTTCTATAATGCAAGTCTGAAATATAAAAAAGACATAAACATATTTCATATTACCTCAAATACCCGTGTAACAGGTGTAACAATCATCGCGTTTTATATGTAGCAGAGAGCTTAGCAACGACTTCAAGCATGCCTATGTAATTTTTCGTAAATAAAATTAATTGAACGAGTCTATCTTCAACACATGATAGACACACCTCTCTGCATCTCGGATGCGCAAAATATGGTTCCTAAAATTTGCAGCAGATCCTAAAGTTTGACCCATGTTATACAGAGGCCGTAGCATGCTGGGCAAGGAAGAAGTAAGATAGATGATCTCATCGGTAACCCGCCTGAGCAACACCACTATACCGATTTGAAGAACCGGGCAACCGAGATATCCCAAGTCAAAACCTCAATTCGGTAAGTAAGTGTCTAAAACGAACTTAGGACAGCAACTCAGTTGCTGGCTAAAATAAAAGAACAGCCAAAGAGTTCAGAAGCAGGTGGTACAGTAAAATAATGTGGTTAGCGCGACTGGCGCCACAGGTTTTGGCGATAGCAGCAACGAACAAAACAGACACGATGCTTGATAGCCGACAAGATGTAGAATACCTTTCTAACCTTTGCATGCGCACCATGCAGCTGTGGAAGCCAACCACTGTCATGGCCTCGCGCCATCAGCGGTAATAGCGGTAGGTAAGGTACACCCTACTACCGCAGAACGAATAAACGAATTACGACCTAATGATTTGCGTAACGAGGTAATAAGCATCCGCAGTGGGAATATAATGGCCCACTAGTACTACGCTGGTAGTTATTTTAATATTGATGTGGTTTTACAGCAATGGTGGTCCCCCCATTAACATCTAAACAAGCAGATGTTGTTATGATCTATTTCCCTCCTCCGCCCCGTCACAGAAACAACATTTCACGCCAGTATTATGATAGAGAAACTTTTACAGTCGTACCGGTCCCTATCAGCTACAGGAAGTTAGTACTACCCAATGGTCCTTATTTAGTCAGAAGAAAAAAATATCATATAAATCCGAGGCAGAACCCAGAATCAACTAAGATCAATTAAAATACTCATAGGGGGTGGTAAGCGATTTCCATGATATTAAACAACGCAAAGGGACTCTTCAGTCACCAGAACATGATGTTGGAGTCCCGAAAACATCCTTTTATCGGTGTTTGTGAACATGGACATTCGGACAGGAAGGCCTACAGTACAATAGTACTTTAGTACTTTGAAGACGACGACATAACCAAATTGAGGTTGAAGTAGCTGGCTTGCTGAATAAGAATTTCAATTCATGACAGGGTTGTAATGATGTTGGTCTTCAAATCAAATATTGGTATTCAAGCTGTATTTACTCAGCGTCTACCGCAGTTCCAGATGGCCGGTAATTTATTTTCCAACCATGACCTTTATGTGTAGTACCGTGACTGTCAATGTTACATTCGTCGTCTTTTTCACAATCACCACAAACATGAATTGCTTTTGTCGCGTCAGTGCGCGTTCAAATTTTGGATTTACAATCGTTGAAATTCTCCGCTTAATAAATTACCTGTTTAAATATCGAACACACAATTGCGAAAGTTTCCTGGCGGCAAAACGAAAAAAGTATCCAACTGTGCCAAAAAAAAATAACATAGAGCCCAAATCCACTTTTACGGTGCGGTGTTCGCAAAGCGATGCCTCCAGCGTGGAACGTTCGTATTTTGAAAATATTTTGACATTAATGGCCGCCTTTGTGAGTGGCCAGTGATGTTAGGTGACGTATTGTTTTTTTTATACAGCTAAAGGTTAGCGCAAAGGCGTTCCACCGTTAACTAGCTTCGCTTTACATCACACTATATTTGTTATTCAAGTGTACCGGCTTTTGTGTGGCCAAATTGAATTACCCATTGATCTCTATGATCAAATTTGCTACAATTGAAAAAAAATATTATTCTATTCGTATTCAGGATTTTTGGTGGGTCCTGCAGATATTAAAATTTTACAAAATGAAATTGTTTTTCATATAGTTAACACATAACACTTTTTATTTACAGAGCACTGAACGAGTCATCCAATAAGAATTAAAATACATTAGTTACGAGATAGACATTGCTGAGTTTCAATTTCTAAGTTATACCATCTTAATTAATTGATCCTTAACAAATTGTGTATAGTGGATAGACAAGGGTAGTAGAATAAGACCGAATGCAACCCGCAATTTACTAAAAATTAGAGATATTTAGGAGCGATTACATTTAAACGGCCAGAAAGCATCCATAGAAATCAGTTTGTACATACTTTAAAATAATTTTTAATCAGTAATTTCATATTTTATACGCAATCAGATTCATACGGACTGGTGCCCTGTATGAGGCTTTGTAGTCATTCGAACTGTTAAGGTTGGACAAGCATCACCAATCAGTAGTAGGTCCCTCCGAAAAAAAAATTATTTGAGGCTTATATATTATTCTATACATATACTAGCTGAAACGGCAGACGTTATTTTGCCATATAAATTATTACTAGGTAATTTCTAGTGTGTGTGTGTGTGTGTGTGTGTGTGTGTGTGTGTGTGTGTGTGTTACAGGTGAATAACCCTTATCACTTAGGGGTGTGAAAGATAGATGGCAATAATCGATTGCCATCCAGACCAACTAAATATGCATATAAACTTTGGTAATTTTTACCGAAGGAGGAGTAAGGAAACTAACATTATGGCACGAGAATTTTATATATAAGATAATACTCTGGATTGACTGGACGATAATCACCATAATATATCTAGATATGGTAAAATCTAATAGTTATAACTTTTTTAGCTTGAAGGCACACACCAAAAATTGAAGCCATCTGGTAACTAACGCACATTAACGTCCGTACACCCAGATGCGACTGCTTTTATACAATTAATTTGTAGTTTATGTAAGATTAAGCTAATCTAATGATTAGTGCGTGTATATATTTCCATCAACGTTTCGTTGCTTCAGCCGGATTACGCAATGCGAATGAAGGTGACCTTCCTGTTTACGCGACGTGTTGAGCAGAAGCAAGTAAGTCTGTTTAAATATGATGCAAATTTACTGTTATTATTATTATTTGGTTTTTCGGGGAAATGCATTTAAGTACTGCCTCCGGCCTTGTGTTAGATCCAATGGATGCGTGGAACTCGCGGATGAACCGAATACAACAGGCCATCTTGATCTAAGACAGACAGGTCTGAGATATTTTAATTATATCCTTGGTGATTGGAGTGTTGTGACTCGGGTGCCCAAGAAGAAAAAACCGGGAAGGAATACCGGCGTGTAGTAATTTAAACTTTGCTGACGTGTTGCTGTTGGTAAGAGTCCGACTAGTCCACGAGGTGATGGGTAAAGGGTAGCAATGCATATACGTATCCTCTTCTTATGCGAATATACGTATACATCGATGTTATCAGATGACTCGACTTCCCCATTTCTATAAAAATTATCGGATGTCATAGGCGGACAAACGAGCAGTCGAAGACATTTGGTGACTACCGACGCCCATTAACATCCCAATAAGCAGATTGAATGAGCAGTGAATGGGCAACAGGCTACTCGGAAATTGCACGAAACGCACGTAGCTGTCACCTTACGGCGGTACCATTTAAGTGAGAGGTACTTCCCCGGTCGTGATGGCCCAATTCAGCTATAGTGCAGCATGGCACTACCTCTTACTTAAATTAATATTATTTCAAAACTTTATAAATTAATTGAAAATCTTAGCAGAATCCCAAATACACCTCTATAATTACCTTTCTATAGGCAATTATTTCAATAATTGTAAGAGAAGAAAATACAATTAAAAGTTATTAACACTACCTACAAGTAGACGTAACAAATTATTATAAATATTAATGAAAATGATTCGGACGTCATTCCAAATAAAAATATTCATTCAAAAATATTAAACAATGTATTCCGAGTTTTCACACGCTTCCAAGAATATCGGCTGTTTTTTATCAGGGCTTAGGGAATTTTAAAAAGTCAAATGTCTATTTTGAATTTCGAATGTCGTTTAGGCGCGAAAGCGGGACCGCACACGACGCAAATATGCGCGATCAGCGATTAAGCACGCGTCGGACGCGACAGTATTTCTGCCAATTACAATTATTATTTACGATAAACTTGTAAGGGAGTCGTGATGGAAGATATTTTTTACACACGGTTCACATTCTGATAAAATTAATGGTTTTTAAAGGTAACGCGACCTTACCGTACTATATACGTCCCTACATACGGGTTTAAAAAAAAGCGAACTTTACTTCCTCGGATTGTAGTTTTTTTCTGTAAGTCCACTACGTTTCGTAAGAGGTAGTGCTGCGCTCCATTACTACAGAATTGGGTTGGGGAGGAACCTTTCGCTCACAAGACACCGCTGTATAGTAATAACGATGCTGTCGCATTTCGTGCGGTTTGTGAGCAGCCGGTAGCCCATTTCTATAGCATGAGCCCCGTCATGGAGCTTATGTCAAAATTATCTCTTTCCTCTTTACTTTTTTTGCTATCATAGTCAGAGGGACCAAGAGGTCTCTCCTCCCCCGATTCTAGCGTCGGTGGCAACTCGTTTCGGTAGGTAAATGCGCTGACATGAACGTTTTCACTTTACAGTAATTTATAATAATCACATTTAAAAAAGTAGCCTAAGATGTAATGGCGTCTAATTAGATGTTTTTTGCGTTAAGACCGAGGCACCCACATACATGTTCATACAAACTTCTACCTAGTATGCTAATTTTGCTATAAAAACCGTGAGCCAGGAGTTAATTGGCTTATTTTTTGCGACGTTTGGAAAAATGTTTCTAGTTGTTACCCCATGGGCATATATGAACAAGTCCAATAATAACGTACAAGCTTCGGTTATTCCGGTTTCTGTTTCTTATAAATCTATAATTAAGTATATTTCAGTTTAATTTTCTTTTTTACTTATTAATTACTATAGTAATTGACTAAATATTTATGTAACACTCTATGGGCCTATCTCCAGCAGCGGACGTACTCCGTCTAGTGTTGTGGCTCTAGCGATAGCGATAGCGAAGTTAGAACAAGATACCGCCAATAATAAAATTTTACTTATGGTGGCTATTGCTGACGAAAATTTATCTTTTTACCCTCATGTTATAAATCACAAAGATTTTTTGTTTAGTCCAGTTGGAGTAGTTTAGATCTTTAGTCGGGATTCCTTCATTTGCGTTTGCGGACTGAAAAAGTGAGACTCAAATCCTACATTCGCAGTCTAAGATTGCTTTATTCGCGTACCTCATCACCTCCCTCCATATACCTAAATAAAAATATTCGGTATTCTTTGTCAACGCTTCGTCAAGTGGACTAATAAACAGTTGAATAAAAGCCATTGCTTAAATCTGAAGATATTATGTAAGTTATCAAAATGTATAGCGAAAAACTTAAATAAATATAATTTTTATGTTTTTTCCATCACTAGCCTAGCCCCTATGGTCCTATATAAATTATTCCATATTCACGCGTATATTTATATCACGCGTTCCATATATACGTTTCTGTACTCGCGTCGTATTTACGGAACATATTTGGTACCCCTCAAATAAAGGGCATCCACCGTAGTATAGAGGGGCAAACGAGAAATCCGAGCCTTTCAACACCTACCGACGCCCATAAACAATCCCATAATTACTATGCCGATGCGTTGCCCTCCATACCTCCTCATCCCAATGAACCACAGGCTATTGAAATGAAGTTTCGCTTGAAAAGTTGTAGTGTTTTAATAAAAAGTTTAGTTTTAAGCGATACCTGTTGCAAGGAAAATAGCAGAAACAAAAGAAATACATGGGGAAGAAATAAAGGAGGATTACTTAAAATTATAGATTTAAAATCACGCCTATCTTAACTTACAGGAGAACCCATTAGCAAAGCTGAAGAAAGTATTCTGATTATAATTTCAACAAAGCATTTCACTTTATTAATAAAAAATAAAGATTAATTGCGGTATTTTGTTGAAATGTCACGCTGACGTTAGAAATGGCGCGCCACGATAGGTTTAAATCTTTTATTTGATAACAGGCAAAGGCATTAGGGTTGCAGTCAATCCTTATTTAATGATTCTAATTCGCCTATTTCTATTCGAGTCACATATAGAGCGGAAGTTAAAGTTTTTTTATAATCGGCCTATAATGCCACTTTACAACATCCGGTGTGCTTTTAATAGTTTCGGTTCAGTAGAACTAATTTATACATATAACAAAAATACCGCTTGTTTTGTCTGTACAGGTGTATTTACATCCACAAAAAAGGAGAGACTTATGAAAATATTTATACTAAATGGATGCGAGTAGGAGGAGATCGGTCGTTATGGCGTTCATTGAAAGAGGCCTATGTGCATAGGCCTCTTTCAGTGAACCGATAAGGGCTGATGAGGATGATGAAATATTTTTATTATGATTGCATATATATTCATGAATTAGCCTAATTGGTCTCATATAACCTCAATAGGCGCAACGAATTAGATGTAATTTGTATATTAGTTGTATGTACAGGAAAACGTCAAATTTTTAACTTTGTCGTACAAATCGCTAATTTTTTTGCAGTAAACAACTTATCGCAATATTATACGTTACAACGAAAAGCAAATGAGTCTCCGTGTTTTATCATTAAAACACACATTTGTATATGTGTTTTAATGTAACTTGTATCTAAAAGCTTGGTGAGTTTTCCTAATGCTAACATATTATTAATATTAAAAAGTGAGGAACAGAGTCACAGGGTATAAGTAGTTCACGATAAACCCTGCATAATATATATTGTACTCTTATAACTGTCGCCGACTTTTAGATTACAATGATAAACAATGTTTGTATGTTTTGATCCGTGCTTCTCAAATGCAATGTGGTTAACATTTTATTACGTATTCAATTTGAATCGGGTGAATGATTAAATTGATATTTAAATTTCGAATGCGAGAACATTGTTTCAACATTGAATCAATTGGATTTAGTTGTCCTATCTTTTAGAATATGGAATTGTATATTTTTAAATTTTTAGAAGGTGTCTATTTTGGACGCATATACTTTAGGTAGGCAGACGTTCGATCTACAAATTTCCACACTTTTATACGCTCACTGTGAAAATTCAAAATTGAGACAAATAACAATTTACTGTTCCCAATCTTTTCTATTATGAGTTTTAATTCCGAGACCGCGTAAAAACGGCGATTCTCGAACGCATCTTCGGAATTCAATTGCTAATGAAACAAGTTGCATTTTAAGTCGTTACCCGCAAAAATCAACACCAAAGCTTTTATGTAACTAAGGCTTCTCACTCACGGAACGATTATTGGTGATTTTCAGACTTTCGTTTTCCTGGTATAGTTCAAATGACACGCCTTTATAAAAAATTGTTGCGTGTATAGAGAGATATACTACTGAAGCAAGATAACATTATCGCGAATTTACCTACAAGGCAGTAATTAACACAAAAAACTTGAATCAATTAAATATTTACATAATAATGAAAGTCCAGAAGTAGATATTCTCTCGTAATCATTATTGGAATACCTATTGCCCATCGGTATGGGAGGGGGGCGCAGGAAGGGAATGCAATGCATCGTGATAGTAATGAATTTGAAACTCAAAAGCCAGTTGGCCAGATTCGTGAATCGAAATGAAAATATGATTTTAAATAGATACTGTTTTATTCCTAGGTTTAAACCTATTTAAATATAGTTTATGTTTTAGTACCTAATAATATAATGTTTGTTTATGGAATATTTTAATATTTTAACATAAAAAATATATTTATAATAAAAATATTTGCTCATTTTATTTAATGACGCATTCTAATGACATAAGTATTATTAAGTAGATAAAAACCTCTCAATCTCTCGTCGATATACAAATTCCTTTATTCCATTACCAACGGTACATGAAGAAATAATATTGTATTAGTATCAATTCAAATAAAAAACGCCCCATCCATTTAATACTTTAAAATCAATCCCGCTTCTAAAATTAAAAAAGGAACTACAATTGGGTCGTCTAGATACTTATCTACAGGCTCCTAATGGGCCATTGTCTTCGTTTGGAATTCGAATTTGGAACGACTTTTTCTTCCTCTTGTTTAATTGCGGCAATTTTTACGGATGTCACTTGACGCGGTTGGGCTTTTTACAAAACACGTCTCTTTGATTTCATCCTATTTCTCTGATAAGATTGTTTTATTTTGAATCTATTACCACCGTCTTCAACTACTTATACGGCTCCTTAAGTTATACTAAATCTTTTCATATACTACAGTAGTGATGTCAAGAAAATATATTAAGTATATCGTAAGGGCCTCACATATTACGTATATTTTAAAAAGTAGATATAAAACAAGTATGTTTTTTAACCGCAAATTGTTGTTTCAAAGATTATACACTACATGACATAAACAAATTGCCGCCCAGGTAAAAAGTACAGGTTAACTTTTTTTCTAAAGTCTTTGTTACACGGCAAATGAATACGCCACAGACAATAAACACAGCAGCGTGCGTGACGAGTGTGGCTTACAATACACAATTCCAATTATTCTGTTTGTATTTCTAAGACTTTTAAGCCGGGCTTCCCAAGTAAGAATGAGGGATATCCCTAATTATACAATAGTAGTAATTACAGTTCATATTAATTGAAGCGCCCCATGCGTGGATTGAATAGTTTTTCGTAATTGTCTACATAAGTTAAGCCGTGCTTGGTGAGAACTATATGGCTTAATCTTTTAGTGGCCTCTACATTCTACATTTTAAGCAGAGATAGTGCCATGCTGCATAGGAGGATGTAGTGCCATGCATGACACTACATCCTCCTATGAAACGGAACTGGGCCGGCACGACAGGAGAAGTACCTCCCGCTCACCTGATATGATAGTGTCGTTGACGCGTTTCGTGCGGTTTGTGAGTAGCCGTAGGGATGTTAGGATGGCAACGCAACTGCGCAATCTCGCGAATGTCTATGGGCATCGGTAGTCATCAGCAGGCTCCGATTGCTCTTTTGCTACCTTATGCTATAAAAAACATCATCTCGAGCTTCTTTTTACATTATAACAGTATACAAGAGTAGTCGGAGCTTTTGGCGACTACTGACGCCCATAAACATCTGCATAGAGATCGAGCTTCTTTTTATAGTACCTATAAGAGGTGATAAGGGCAATTGGAGCTTTTGGCGATTACTGAACCCAACATGATTCATACAAAGACACACACAAAGGTTCATAAGTGGCCTGCGATGTCTATCAAGGACGAAAGAGATAAGTAACATAGTGGCAATTAATGGCATTGCCAAACATGATGAAAAATTTTAAGATTACAGAAAGTAACAAGTTCACAAAATCAAGGATTATTGAATCTGTATTTTATCAAAGTTCCTTCGTAAATCGAAAATACCTAGCAGTCCCCAGTATTAATAAGTATTTTAAGTCCTTTTGTATCTATCGGAGCCGAATTGTCTTAATCGGCGTATTTCATTACGGTTAGCCATATTCTAAAACAGAGCCGTTCTGTTTTGCAGCGGTCCAACGATTAACAGGATTGAGTACGGCCCTACCATAGGGCTCCCTTCCTTTCGGGTTCGTGACAGATTTACCCCAAGCCGGCATTTCCCCTTTCTTTTGCCCCTCCCCTTTGTACTGTGGGACAGGGCCGGGAATTCCAGCAAACAAAGACCGCTTCTTTAGAAGGTGCGGCCGTTTGCACCGTCTGCTTGACCGCGATCGCGGACCTCGTCTCCTTCGCCAGCGGCCTATTGTCCCCGGAAAGAGGCGGGCGGCAGGGTGGGGCAGGAATCCAGCATGACTATATTTTAATCTCTACATGCCGACAGAGAGACAGACGAAACTAATTTTTAAAAAAAGACCCTTTATACATTGGAAAATATAAAAAAGACAACACCATAATCTACCAGCCGCTCCACACATCTCTTTCTAACACCATATAATGGCTAATGCTTTCTTTGTTACACTATCAAAATGGTGGAAGCAGTAACATAGGAACCAATATAATATGACCTTAACACAGAAAACAAATAAACAGGAACGTGGCTCAGAAGAATCCGGTCAATACTAGATCCCATCAGAAACATGTAATTTACTGGCGCACCGTAAAATAATAATTAACTAAAATATTCGGTTCTGTCAAACAGATGTAGGGTGACCATCATCACGGACTTAGAGATCAGATATACAACTAAATCAAAACATACCTACATATTTAAGCAGTTTATTGTCGAAGATCCACTGAATGTAAAATTATATTAACTAAATGATTGATAACATTTATTCAAAACAAATTTACTGTATAATGATTCTTTATCCCTGCAGTTGGGGGCGGGGGGACAAAACAACCCCAACCACTCAATTTTTAATACTTGCTTTGAGATCTAACGCCCTCCTTACTTATACAGAATACTAATAGAACTAATAGAAAATGGGTTGACGCAAGTGCATCGAATGCTCAAATATTACTAGAAGTGGATATAAGTGGTTACACAAGTGGGGTAAAAGTGATCCCTGAATACGAGAGTAGTTAACAATCAATAATAAACGTAATCTCATTAAAAAAATTAGAAAGAGTTGAGCTGCATAGGAGGAGGTAGTGGCAAGCATGGTGCATGAGACTACGTCCTCCTATGCAACGGAATTACCGGGGAAGTACCTCTCACTCTCTTGATTCCGGCGTAAAGTGGCAGCGTTGCTGTCGCGTTTCGAGCGGGGTGATGATAAGAGCGCAACGTATCTGCGTGTAAAATCATACGAATGTCCATGGGCATCGGTAGTCACCAAAGGCACGTTTGCTCTCATATGCTATAAAAGAAAATTATTTAGTTAAAGTTATTTCAGTAAAGTAATGACCATAACTTAGACCAGCTTTTTAGACTAGGATCCTTACACATTTGGCATTGCAGCCTAATTAGATTTCATCTTCATTTCGTGTGATGTATGAATTTCAGGTGATCCATTGGGAAGGTGGAAGGGGTTGAAACGCGACTACATAACATCTCTGTGGATGTCTATGAACTTAGTAATCACCAAAAGACTCGCCTTATAATTTACCTCCTTATTCAGAAATATAGCTATAGGATCCTTCTCACTGTTGTTCTGATTGTTCACTCTGTTTACGATATTACTACCGCATTAAAATAAATATACTTATACCAAAGTGAAATTACACGTATTTCGACAAACGAAAATTAACCACTAAATACAAATAGCCGCGGACTTAAATATGATATTTAACAGTCGGTTAACTTGTTCAACCATTGAAGTACTCTGTAATTTGTGTTTACTTCATGCTTTTAAAAGACTAACCTACTTTTTAACGGATTTCCTTTGGTGGTGAAAGCTGGACTTGGGTCAGGTTTATTAAATATTCCCCATATGGTTAATTATATTTTGTGTAGCTTATAATTTTAGATACCCGTTCTAATAATGAATGGCATGTATGTACTAAAGAGTCATACAAATGATATTCATAAATATATACATATAATATTCACATATGAAGATGTAGTTCCGGTACTGCTAATGAATTAATCAATATCTACGTGAAGTACTTTTCGGACTGGTGCTTTATATTTTATAAGCAAATTTGCCTTTTCAAAATTTATAAGAAAAGCGGTCGATATACCTGCAGATACTTACACATAACACATTCCCAAACCCATATGTATGTGACAACAACTTCTCAGATTAAGAAGATCGTGGCTCAAAAAAGCACTCAACATTTGTAATACAATGATGCAGTCCTGTATAAAAATGTAGTGAACCATCACTTATAGAACGAACACAAGAAACCTGATCTAAAACATGTAAAATACGATATACTTTTTTCTTCAGTGTCAATATTTTTAATGTCCGCACATTAATATATTTACAGACACCCTATTACCAAAATCGGCCGCCATGCTGGATCACATAATAATGGCGGGATGACTTCATATAATCTATGGGCTCTATGACTTTATAATATCTATGCGCCTATTACCTCACATCCAATATACATTATTACTGATTTCAAAATGGCGTATATTTTTACAATAGATTTGTGTCTTCATCAACATGATGTTTGGGTGCTGCTTCATGCGGTTGTAGGATACCTAATTACATAATATAACATACCTAATTACTGTAAATAAAAAACCTGTGACAACCAGCCGTGAGTAACCCCGAGTGTAACACTGTGTTTATATCCCTGGCGCATCTTTCACTTCAGAATCATGTTCGTTATTAAGGAATAATCTCCACTCCTATGTCGGTGCTGTCAGACACAGTTTACTTTTATATATATTTTAATAAAATGTATAATATCGAGTGCTTCTGGGTAGCAATGAGAGCGCATAATAAAATATCTAGTTAAAAATAACTTGGCATATAAGTTCCTAATTCGCCAAAGTATAATCTACAATTAATATAATAAAGCCGGCGAGATTTTAATTTCCTTTTTGAACTCCGCTAATGTCTGGATTTAAAAGTCGGGTTTGAAAAACTATTTTTATGTATGATAGCTGCTGATGAATCAGGAATGCTGATTATATATCTACTATAACGCTTCAACTAAAAAAAACCGCGAGTTTAACCTAACTATAGATAGGATCCAGGTATCAAATATACTATAAACTGTCTGCGTTAGGGAAGCTGGAGCCCGAGAATTATGGAAGAAAATAAATAATTTTGTATTTTATTTTCGTATTATTTACTCTTTAATAAGATTGCCCATTACGTTTATTATTGTATTATGTTAACACGAGGCTCCTCCAGTGGTGACCCGCCGACAGGCGTGACCCATAGATGAAAATATACTTACCTGAGTATCATGGTAAATCCTTCTAACATTATAAATCCCAGAGTTTGTACTCATGTTTAATATTTTTTCAAGCACTACACAAGGGATTTGGATAAAATTTTACACGGATAATAAATATATTACAATCTGGAATAACCTAATTTTACTAGTATTTATAAGTTTTACAACGCACTTATGATCTAAGAATTATTCTCTGGCAGTACTTTTAAACACTTTACGATCCATTTAAATTGATTTATGATTTAGAAATAGAACAAAAATCTATCATCGACACTATTTTCGGAAAAACGACAACATCTACTGAGCCTAGTGCTGTCCAACTTGATTCCAATGTTTTTCCGTCGAACTAATGGATGCGTAGCAACGTCGCTTAGTCAAACAAGTTTTTGTCAACACAAATGCTATTTTCGAAACGTTTAAATTGTACCTAGGTATTTAAGTGTCTTATTGTCATTTACCAACCCTAACTTGAAATTTAAGCTGATGAAACGCGCGGTATGCTAAAAATATTCACAGCTTCGGCGACAAAAATTTTATTTCACACTCACATATATACGAATACTTGATTTCAGGTTATCTGTTACAAAAGCTTGCTTTTTTTAATATACATTGTATTAAAATACTGGAGCAATTCTGCCAGCCAAAAATGCATGAACCTGATTTAGATCAGCCCATTCTAGCCGCTTCAGTTCGCAGAGTCTTGAAACTCAGACAACACAGTTTAAGACTTTATCCCAAGATGATCCTTAACATCAAAATACTTCTCCGTGCTATGTAAAAACTAGATGATATCAGGTCTAGATAACACCTCACCGGGGGCCGTAGTACGGTTCTATTCCAGCCGAAACCTCGGCCGATCTCAATAGTTGCAAATAAAAAGTTAAAAATTAATATATCATCCAGACCACCCATGTATAAACAGACCGACTTACTTGACCAAAAAAACGCAATGCCAAAGGTACCGCCCACAATAAATTATTGTAATAGACGGTGCTAGTTGTCAAAACATTCGACAATTGTGTGACGTTTTGTTAACAAGATTTACGATAGTGACGGGCCGATATCGGACAATAATAGAGATTCGGTTGATAAAAATCGATTTCCAATTACGTATTCTGATCCATCATTAGGGATTCCATTTCTAAATGTTCCCGTTAAAGTGTGTATCTAATAATACATAAAAAATAATTCCATTTTCAAATTAGGTAATAAAAGAAACATAAGGAAATAAACACCATATCTATGACGCTTTGTGGCCAGGAGTAAAGCCCTCGCGATAACCAAAACTAGTTGCAGCAACACGTACGTAGTACATATTTGCTTTTTACCTATAATATATTCGTAATAAAGTCAACATAAATTAGTTCCACATTGCAATAGAAATGGACAATCCGCCAATCCTACTTGATGTCAAAATCAGCCTTCTGTTGCTAGACTGCCCACTACTGTAAGTCGCTCGCCTATATATGAATTGAATATCTAGGCACAAATTTTATTCATGTTTAACTCACACTACGGTTTCATAACCCCTCTCGTGTAAAATGTAGACCCATTGTGAAAAATTTTACAGTTTCCTTTTTAAAGCCGTCTAAGTGTTTTTGTAAATCATAAATTAACTACTACAGTAGCGCAGTAACGGGTAATTATGAAATTAGTCATATTTTATTAAAATTTAATTAAGAATTTAGTTTTCATCAATTCTTATTCAATAATGACCATATAGATTGCTATATGGATATATTATCATTGGATAATAAATTAATTTATCAGTGATAAATTGTTTAAAGTTCCGTGAACATCGCTGATGATAAGTACCAAAACGGATTAAACTTATGTAATATCGAAACAATTCGTAAAACAAAACTAATTTTACGGATATTATCGCGCTTTATTTAATTACTTCGAAGTTAAGAAGTTTTACAGAAAGCCATGGTCACGGGCGGCCTCACCATGGTTGCTGTAAAGCTTGTGAAACGTCGAACTAGTTAAATAAACCGCGATGAAATCCGTAAAAATATTTTTATTGTAATGACTATGATTCACGTAAGCTTAAGAGATCAACAATTTGTAAAACTCAAAGAATTTTCGCCGTAATATAAGAACAAGCAGGCGGCAGCACGGTAGTCGGTATATTACAATAATTTCGTGAGTCAAATTACATTTGGGATCCCGGGAATCTGTCATTACGTGAAACTGGTCACCATGCGGTGAGCTGACCACAGTCCACAGGAAGACACCTGGCCGTGTGGTCGCGGGGAAAACAAATTACAAGAGCAAAGACGATATTTGTTTAATGTGCAACATCTTGTAACGACACACCGCGCACTCGTGGTCAGCGTACA
Organism: Eumaeus atala; assembly: GCA_017140195.1. Classification (NCBI taxonomy): domain Eukaryota; kingdom Metazoa; phylum Arthropoda; class Insecta; order Lepidoptera; family Lycaenidae; genus Eumaeus; species Eumaeus atala. The sequence goes on from JAFELO010000804.1 coordinate 303,951, forward strand.
ATTTTTAACCGACTCCAATTGTATAGAATGTTTTTATTATAACAACGGGAGTTTGCTCCTTACGAAACGATTAAAGGCGTGTCTGAAAAGTATGACGAGAAGAATCATATGAAGCGATCGAGCAATCGAGCGTAAAACAAGCGTAAACCTTTACCGCGATTTCGTCGTTTGCGACTCTTACGCAACCATGCGAGCTTCACCAGCATGCGAGCCCTCACTCCCTCAGGCCATGATAGTAATAATAGGCTATAACAAACATTCTTACATTGGCACATTTCTCTCCTTGAGAGATTCCCCGTCGCCCAAAGGACACCCATAGCAAACTGATGAAGCTTCATGACATCAACTGAGCGGCATCGCAGCCTAACTGCTCGTGTAGGCAGCCGCGGCAGGTTCTAGCATTATTGCCTACTATATGACTGGAAACGGTAACGGCCATTTAAGTATAATTTAATATCATTTATTTAGGCTCGTAAGTACATACGCTGTTACACGCTTTCATTATACACGCATCTAACACATAAAAATGGAGGAAATGAAATAATAAAAAAATAAAAGTAAAGTTGAGATGTGTCCCCCGGAGGACCCAAGGGGGGCCCGGGTGGAACGAAGTCAATGGAGTTAGGTAAGTAGAGATTTTATACAGACAATAAAATCTCCACTTACCCTAACTCCATCAGCAATATCCCGAAGTAGTGCAGAAACACTGTCAGGATTCACTATTATTATTATTTTCTATTATCTCATTATTTATTATATACAAAAAAACCTATACAAAGTTAGCAAAACAAAAATAATCTTCGTGACACTAGACAGTTCAAAGCGAAATAGACAGACGAAACGAAAAAAAACTCACCACTTCATCAGCCGTCACACTGCTATTGATCTAGCGGACACGATGTGTGTGGAATTCAACTTAAGAAAAGGACGCACCACCTGTAACAGTTGTAACTTTTAAACACCGCAAAACAAATATTATTGTTTGCTTATAAGGACAGCTTTTTTTTTTTTTTTTTCGGAGGGACCTACTACTTTTTGACGGCATTTGGCCAGCCCTAACAGTTCGTCTGATTACGGAAGACTTTTTGTCTTCTGGTTATAGGTAGACGATAGGGGGACAGACCCCCCTCCTTTCCCGCAGATGGGAAGAAGCAAACCGGAATTTTAGTGGACATTACCCTATCGTGGTTATTTTTGGGACCGAAAAGGGGGAGCGGTCCCGCTCCCCACGCTAGTGGGACGGCGCGCGCACGATGCCGTTTAATGTTACGGGACGTGTTTAGGAAAAGTTGAGCTCGTCTTTCGGTTTGGCTTGTCAGAGGAGGCCGGCCTCCTCCCCCACCCTCTGACGGGTGGGGTCGATTTTCGCTTCAAATCGGCTAAAAGCCGTGATAATGATTTATTTTTATTTTCAGAGCTCTCTAACATCGTGTTATTTTATTTCTACATTTATCTAAGCTCACGTCTTACGGATTCGAACCTGGGCTCGTTTCCGTAAGCGGTGTGTGAGTTTATCAATAAGGACAGCATTATTGCCTACTATAATTTTTTCCATGAAGGGTAAATTCGGTACGTAAACAAGGGAATAGCACCTAAGCTCTACATAGGTGTTAGAGACTTTCCATGTGAGTCCTTCTCGGCTGCAACGGAGTTACAGCATTATCTTTTAACGGCTACTGTTAGTGGTTCCCTTAATAACAGCAGTGCGAAATGGCAAACTCAAACAGTGCTTAACCGCAGTACAGGCATTTTGTTGTTAATAGCGTACAATTTAATTCCGCAAAATGTTACATAAAGCAGTCCGCACTCCGACCTTAAGCAATAATTTTGTGGCAGTATTTGGTCTAGTGCCATCTGGTGATCCCGTTTGGTTTGTAATTATATTTTCCGCGGGACAATACCGTACGTACATGCTAAAATTAAAAAAAGGAAAAGGAAGGCTACTCCACTGTAAATGCTATGAGCTATCCATGGACGACGGCAGTTAAGAAACTCTATTAGGAATATCATACACACAAAAATGGGTTCTATGAGAGCTGCACATTGCACCCGCCCTAGGCGCCCACCAACGAGCAACAATTCAGTTAATCAACAAAAGAATTTAAAACATGTCGAGTATTGCTGAACTGTTTAAATTTGTTTGTTGAGTCGTGCAGGTAAAGATAGGTGATGTGCTAATCATAACTCAATTTTAGTCTGTTCAATATACTTATAGACATTTAAGACAGAGAGACGTTTAAAATATTGTCGATGTCAATAGCTAAAAGCTAAAACAATAACTTGTACCTTATAAAATAACATATGGCGCTTTTAGTGAAAGTAAAATACTGATATGTAGTGTTGAAAGATGCGTGTTAAAATGCTGCCCTCTGTTGTCAGATTATCGAAGTAATCTTTGGTAGTGCTGTCTATTGGAGAAATGACAAATTAACAAATTTGATATGATTAAATATTCAAATATTCAATAGACAACTAGCCTACTAGTACTACTAGCGCCACATAGCTAAAACTTAAAACACTAAATTGTACAAAACGCAATATAGATGGTGCTTTTAGTGCAAGTAAAATACTGACATCTAGTGCTGAATATTGTGAATTAAGAGACTGCCCTCTGTTAACATATTACTAAAGCCCTCTGTTAACATATTACTAAAGTAAAACTTTATAGTACCCTCTACTGTCGAATAGTCAAATTTACTTTCATTTATCTTGATATTTAAAAATCTATATGTATCTAGCGTCAAGTAGTGTAAGCCTAAAACTATAATTTTACTTAAAATAATAGATGACGCTTTAACTTGGTTTCGTTGATAAATACTGATATCTATTTTTGATACATTTATTTTTGTAAATTGTGAATTTAATTTGACAGCACTATATGTTTTTGAATTGTCGAATCTGTTTCAATAACATTGTATTTTAACGTTAACATTGTATTTTGACTTTGGTGGAGCTCTATAATTTCATAGTAACTAAATTACTTTTTTATAAACATGTGTAAGCATGATAAGTTATTAAATAAAGCACAATACTTGTTTAAACATGACTGAAGTCTATCCAAATTCTGTCTTATAAAATTTTTCCTTACTGAATATACATTGCGTTATCCGATGAAATATTAACCTCATGCTATAAATCAATTCAGGAATTAAAAAGTATGTGAAATGAACCGATAACGATAATGACAATTTATTTTTGATGTCGTTAAAAACTATTTTCAATATGTACGGCTTTTGTGGACATACGAGCAATATGATCTTCTAAAGGTAAGGGACAACCGACGCCTACCATCAATGACGACGAGATCCACACTATTTTGACTTAACGAAATAAACGAGGTGATGTGCCTCCTGCTGCTGGCCTACTTCTTGCAGCAAAATAGTACAATTTATCCAGGGTTGCCTACAAGTATAGAACATTAGTAAGAGGTAGCTCATGCTGCATTGTAGCGGATTTTGGCCGTCACGACCAGGGAAGCGCCTGTCGGTCACATAATACCGCTACGAAATAACAACTATGCTGCCGTGTTTCTTGCGTTTGAGAATTTCCGGTGGTTCATTGGAGGGAGGGCAAAACATCAACATAACAATCACGTGGTTTCTCCAGTCTGACTGCCCATTCACCCTTGTCTATAATTGTAACATAAGCATCGGTAACTATTAGATATTTAAAGGGCCCCACGTTGGCAATGATTTATAAAAAATACGCATTATAAAGGTATTTTTGTAATAATTAAAAACAAACAGATTAACATAACATATTTTACTTACAGCCTATTCATAAAGTACATACAATTTAAAAGATATTCAACAATCAGGAATGCAAGGTTACATATAAGTCATTTTGTATGAAAAGTCACAACGAATCCACATTTGGGAGAGGCTTGTGGCCAGAAGTGAGTCAAAGTCTCATATTGTATTATTACTCTTAGATATTGAGTAGGCTTGGTTTGGATCTACCCTAATTAGGATGTACTTCTGTTCAAAATACCCTCCATGTAGTATGTCTTCACTTATAAAAGAAGAAGCGAGAACAATGAAATTGAATGTAATGAATATATGTGAAGGAAATTTTAGAATTCATTCGTGCAAATATTTTTATTAATAATTGAGTACAATATAATCTAAGAGCCCAGGAGTACAAAACTTTCCTCATTTTATTTACCGTCGTAAACTTAGTAGATGATAATTTAATCGGTTCTAAAAGTCGAAGTGATGATGTCGAAATTGAGAATTATTTAGGTACACTATTCCATGCCAACCACCTATCACTTAACCTACTTTTTTTTAGTTTTCAGTTCAGTTAGTTTTCAGCAATAATTTACCATTCACTGGCCATACTCTGCTGTTATATACAAAACATTTCAATACAGGTTGAACCTATTTGTAGGTACCGAAATCCAAATACATTCATATTACTAGAGAATATAAATAGGCTTAATCCTCAATTCACTTTTTTAACTATGGAGCAAATATTCATACTTTATTTCTTACAAATATATAATAAATATTTCTTCTTTATAATAATTGAACAATAATGATTTCTATGATTGTACAGTTTGAAGTGGTCTTATGAGACTCAGAAATTAGCTTCAAAATCAGCAACAATTGAAACCGCAGCCTACAAATAGAACAGTTTTTCAAGGTCTCAACGGTTGGTCCAACAGTAGCCATAGATAGATACCAACTTAAATCAGAAGTAATTAATGTGATTATTGCCAACAAACCAAACTACAACTCATCAGATATGGGCCAGCACGACCAGGTCATTTCTATGCAGTGACTATTATGGTTGTGAATTGACAACACATGTTATAACACTAATGACAAAAAATATAGTTAAAACTGTTAAATAATGTTTATTTGTTTTATAGAATCATACCGTACAGGCTGTTGAGAGCCACAAAATATATCAATGTTTTCCCTTCTTCTTTTTCTTTCTCTTCTTCATATCATATTCACACACCGTCCCGCTCAAGTCTTGGTACCCGTCGGACTTGTGTGTCTCATAGTTAGGAAAGTTGATGCCTTCGGTCTGCTGATAGTTCTCTGAGAAGGTCTCAGAGAATTTGGTGCTGAGTGACTCAGAGCCGAAGAACTTATTGGCCAGCTCAGTTCTCTGGAGGTTCTGGTACTTGTTGTTATGTGGGTAGAGTGTGTTGAGGATGTTCGTGGCTATTGTGACTGGCGAGGCGGGGTACGCCTGTTGTGTCGGTCAGAATTTCAGGTCCTGGAACAAAAATGAAATTATACTTCGTTTTTGTGTAATAAAATTAATTTATAAAAGGGACTCAATAGTAGGTAATGCTTGTGGCGTTGTTCGTGTAGGCAAGTTTGTTTGTGTATTTTAGGGACAGGAGCTTTCACTGACTGATCATTTTTTACATTGTTTGATGCATTGCAACCTAATCGGGCAAACACGACGGTATTTTGGGCAACCGATGCGGGAAGACGCGCCCACCTGGCAGTAGCCACACCCACCTTGATGGCCTGCGGCAGGTCCGGCAGCTTCATGTCCCGCAGCTGCTGCGGCAGGTTCATGCTCTTCACCGCCGACACGGCGCGCGCCGGGGCAGCTGAGATACCCGCCTGGAAAATAACATTTAAAAAAAATAAGTGGCCATTGCCGATTCAAGTCTTATTGATGAAGTCGAATGCTATCGCATTTCATACTGTTGAAAATGTTGCTGTTATTGATTGAAAAGAAGAGTTATAACGCACCTCAGCTTTCTGCATCTTGTTCTGCTCCTGCAACCTGCTGAGGATGTCTGCCATGTTGGTCTGTAGCACCATCCCGCCCATTACCAACTCGTCCAGCACCTGGTGAGCCGCGTCCGCGTGGAAGATCAGGTCCAACTCGCACACATTCTCAAAGCATTTGTCTAATGTTTCTACGAAGACCTGGAAACAAATTTCATATCAATGTAGCTATACCATTTCTGTCATGAATTACACATTACTATGTTAGAATACTGTGCTACTCCTCTATAACAACATTATTTGTGGACTAAACACACACTAAGCTGGTTCAACTAGCGTAATACTAAATTTTTATTGGCTTGTGTTACAGGCAATAAAAATATATTTAATGTTTCCTTCNNNGAGTATTTTTATTATTTATGCACTGCCGCGGCACTGATGGCACTCGCGATGGTTTTTGTGGGTATTCGGCACTATCATGTGCCGCGAGTCCCATACACCACTGGACTCCACCCAGGGCCGGTGAAAGCTCGTAAATAAGTTTCCCCGCGACAAAAAAAAAGGTGAATACGGCAGATGCGGTAATAGTTCGAAGCCACAATTGTGAATTTCTGTCATTGACTGCACAGTTACCTAGATGAAACAATATTTTCTTCTGCGCATTCCTGGACGCTTTTCTTTTATTTCCTCTCGAAAACGACGTAGTAAGACATTAGTAATCAGAGTTAATAGGCGGACCCCTTTCAAGATATCAATCATAATCACACAATTCGAGTCCCAGAATACTGAAGCCGTTACCTATTTGCCGAAAAAAAACCGCCTGAGGGGGTGGTGAACCAGGTTCTTGACGGATGAATACGACAGAGCAGAATCTCATAAAATACCGGCCATAGAATCATGGATGGCTTTCAATGATAGCCCCTTCTTATGGAGGTACTTAATGACGACACACTGCTCGATCTGCTCCACTTGCAGGACCTATATCCAATTGCTTGTTACAAAATTATAAAATCTCAACAAGTTATCGCACTCGTTTCGAACCCACTATTTGTGTGAACAAATAACTAGTCTGAACTGAACTAAATAATGTGGGTAGATTTAATGAATCCGTGCTAGGTACGTACTTTTCAATCCACTTAGTATTAAAATACAGTTAAATAAAAATAGAGCTTCGTCCAGAAGTAAACATCGTACATAATGTGTACATATTATTTGTACAAGGAGGTCGGAGTAATATGTATTACAAAAGAATTAAATGTGTATGAAGGTGACAATGTTGAAGTTATGAGTAGTGAAGTAGAACGAGTACATCTTGTGTAAGCATCAAATGTACTTTAACTAAAACTTTCTAAACTGTTTCGAAGTATTGTAATGAAGAAATTTGGCAAGAAAATCGATCTCAGCTGGTAAAATAGGTGTGCTATTTCCATTGAGCATACTTCATTAAATGATTTACTGAATTGAAGTTTCAATAGTCAAATGTTATTGCACCAGATTTGACTATTTGTCTGTTAAAAGTATTTCAAAAGTGATTGACTGTGCACAACACATTATATTGCCATTGGGAAACAGTTTTAGAATCTAGCTAGTCATAACCTAAAACAACACTTTATAGACATACTGCCAAGGTCACATTGGCAGTATGTCTGTAGACTGTCTTGGATTGTCATTTATACTAGATATTTAAAAGACATTCTAAACATATTTAAATCAATTTGAAATGTTCCAAAACTTACTTGAATTAAGTCGAGTATCCCCAGTTCACTTTCAGATGAATCAACACAGAACACAAAGTACAATGTTGCATAATGTCTGTAGATCAACTTATAGTCCGATCCTCCTATAAGACTGCAATTTAATGAGTAAAATTTATTAGAAAGGAGCACATATAAGAAGTGAAACAACGAATACACTTCTCACTCACATGATACCACCATAAATGACTTTGAAGAAGTATCATTTCAAGTGGTTTGTGAGCAGCCATCTAATAGCTCATTTGATGTGGGGGGGACAATGAATAGGTATAGTAATTTGGGAGAATTTTATGGATGTCTGTAGTCATTAAAATGTTTATTTGTCCCCCTATATTGTAACAAAAAAATCATAACGAGCTATAGATAATCATGAGCTGTTGGATCACTCTAAAAACATAACAGTCCACACTAAAGTTTTTAATAATTTTTGTATCACTAACAAGTGTAAAAGTAACTATTCTCATTTGTTACTGTTACAAATGCCATATATAAGGGATTGTTAAGATGGATCAAAAACTTAATACATATACAAAATAATGACAATAAATTTGTTGAAGTGTAAAAAAAGTATAAATGTAAATGCACACAAAGGCAGCCTTATTACTTTAGAGTGATTTCTTCCAGGCAACTTTTGCAATAGGAAAAAAAATATATACTAGATGGTGATAGTGCACAGTCTAACTTTATAGTCATTCTGATACACTATTAGCGTAACAAAAAGAACATATAGTTTTAAAGTATACATAAAATATTTATTCACATATTACATATATATGTATACATACATGTATGTATATATATATATATATATATATATACATAAATGCATATACATATATACATGGATACATATACACACAGATAAAAATAAACAATGCAAGGTATTATGTAATGACAAAATAGATAGATAAATACATATTACATAGAATCTATGAACCAGAATTAATTAAAGTAATTATTCTTATTTCAGGTTTGACAGCTGAGGTAGTAAACTTTTACCATGGATTTAAAATGATTAATAGTTTTTGTGTGTTTAACATGGATGGGCAAAGAGTTCCAAAGTGAAATAGATCAAGCAGTAAATGACTACTTAAAATATTTAGTGTTGTGTAAAGGGGTTTCCAGAAACAGCTTAGCAGAGGAGCGCAACTCTTTGACATCTGATGTACAAAATATAAATTTACTATATACATAAACGATATTTCATTTTTTTTTGTATTTTTATTAGTTATTAACCTACTATGAAATATAAAAATATATAGAATCTTACAAATTACATTGAATGTACTCCTCTTGTTTAATACAGCCAATCTGCACCACCACTTAAGTAGTTATAGATTCCTAGGAACTATGAGCTACTTAAAATGAAAATTTATTGATAGTTACCCTTTCAGACATGAACCATAAAATGATTCAATACTAAACACATTTTTCAACTCACAAAGCCATTATTGTTTTTGTATTGTACCATATTTGTATGTATAGAATATTATAGTTAACAATAATGCAGCCATACCTAACATTAACTGAATGTGAAGTGTAACTTAAATTATATAGTAAAAGTATGCATATAACCTTCCTCCCTCCAGGAAATTACAAACATTGTCATCTCTTTTGGAAACCAATTGGAATGTCTCCTTTATTATCTGCTGTTGCATATCTTCATTCTGGAAAAAAATAGTACATGTTTTTAGGAGATATCTCTAGTATTGTACTCAGTAGCTGGACTAATATACCTCAGGTGAATAAATCCCACAAAATTAGACAAGGCAAAGAAAATTTCTAGAACTAACAGTGTGCCAGTAAAGGAGTTATCAGTAGAAATAAATATGAACAGTTCACGAAAGGTCTCATATTTACGTACTAATGTAATAACACAAGTCTCATGAGTGTATCATTTGCTAGCTGTGTTAGAAGTGTTTAAAACTCTTAATGTAAGAAAAGATACAACAGCCAATGAGAATATAGATACTCAGTTATTCATTAGAATACTTTTACTTCTTCCATTTTTAAAGAGAATTTATTTTTACTCACAAAATATTGATAAAATTTTGATAATCTTGGCTTTCCATGATTATTAAACACTAGAATAGCTTTAATCATTTTTTCCCATCAATCAGCAACAATCTAGATTATTGAGTGTCTTATGTGACGATAAACAAACATTTATTTTTAATTATACTAGTAGAAAAGTAACTTCTAAAAAGCGATAATGTGTAAAATGTATCGATAGCTGATTGTTGGAAAATGGAAATGACACATGTCAGCGTAAATGTCTTTTGCAGAGTGACGTTATTCGAATAACACCTAGAATATATCTCTTTAGCAATATTTCAATATTGCCATAAAGTAATATTTTAACTGTTCGTCAGTCTAAAAGGGGAAGTACTCTAAATCTAATTTATATGAAGCTAAATCTAATTTAATAAGAGGGAGTGCCATGCTGCGTTAGAGCAGAATCTGGCAGAGCCGGCACGATCGGAGAGGTACCTCTTTCTCACATGGCACCGCCGTAAAGGGACATCTTCGGTGTTTCGTGCGGTTTGTGAGTAACTGATGATCCATTAAACAGGAAGAGGAAGGGAGAGCAACGCATTGGCATAATAGTTATGGTCGTAAAAAGGGTCTAAATGCACGTTTACCCCCTTATTCTATAAAAAAAGCACTCAATTTTTATTAAATTGTAAACTGCCCCTATTATATAATTGCCTCAAGTATATCGAATAAACTATATAACGTGGGCTGTAGGTACATGCATTATCACAAATATATTTCGTATAAGTCTATACTTATTTAGAAGGACTGGACAAATGGAGGGGGGGGGGTGCAGTTTTCCACTCGTACGAGTGGAGTCATACTAGCAATTGACCAGACGGATGCTCTTCGCCTTTACTTAATTTTGTGTAAATGTAACGTTACTATTGACATGTATAAATATTTTCAAATAAAAATATATGAGTGAGAGATTAGTGAGCAGTCTAATTACAAACGAATTCATCTTTTACTTTCTGTGTAATTTTACATAACTATAATTATCATTCAAGTCTCTTTCCGTTTATTACTGCATTATATTACGTAAGAGGTACGGTAAGTTGTAATGGAGGTGTGAGAATCAGTTGTCTCAAAATATTATTTATTAATAAAATTACTATTTATAGTTTAAACATTCCTATATAGCCATAATAATCAATAAGGAACACTGGGTGTGTGATCAGAAAATTGCCACTTCAGCGAGCCTATTCGCACTTTATTTCTCTGCCTTATCACTTTGTTACGAGTTTTGTCGGACAGAGAAACACCCAACATAGCACGTTCAGCAGCTCGTTGAGCTACCGCAAACTTGCGGACTAGTCCTAAACAAAGAGGCCCGTGTTTCGGCCCAGTAGGTCATCACGGGGAGAATGCATTGGTTGAAGACTTTCGTCTTCAAGCTCTGCGGTATAGAACAGATGGCAGATGGGTCAGCTTGGTTCGGAATTCGGGGCCGCGTTTAGGAAAACGAAGTGTTAGTCGACCGTTCACTAGGTGGTAAGACGATCTCCGTGCAGTGGCCGGTCCGGGACGCATTCGAGTAGCAGGAGATCGGTTATCTTGGCGTTCATTGAGAAAGGTCTATGTCCAGTAGTAGACCGATAAGGGCTGATAATGATGATGATGATGAAAGAACACAAGCTTACTATCCAATTTAATTTGACTTAATGTAGGTATTATAGACTTAATGTAATATAGGCATCTATGTTACATTGTAAAACATCGCCAAACCCAAGCATTGTGTAAAAGGATTGAAGGAGCCATTGACTGAAAATGAAGGTGGAAAGAATTTGTATCAATTAGATGTCGCAAAAGATTAAAGATGAGTTGAAATCTCCATTCTGTCATAGGCAGAGGAAATTCATCTGTTTTTATTGGTAATCCTCGTTTATACACTTTGAAATGCGACTTTTTTGACTATCGAATGTGCGTGACAGTGTCTTTGATAGTAAACAGTTTATCGAACAATGTGTTACACTGATTAATTTTCTATAAACTGGAGACCCAATAGTCGAACAGTGTTCATCTGTGTTTGACAGCGTCGTTTATGGACAGCGATTTATCGAACGCTGCGTTACACAGACTTAAAACTTAGGAAGCTACATGGAACTTATAAGAATATATATCGGCAACAAGTTGGGCATCATATCCGAAAGATCTAAAAGTTAGGATTGAAATATCCCTACCACCGATTGAATTGTTATACACATGCAACACTATCCTTCAGTCTATACTCTATCTATGTGCTTTCTTGTCTATGCTTCACGTTGTAGCGGTCAGTGGAGAGCGTTTTGCGAGACGAGAGTCGCAAAAAAGAAATCGTAAAAATTTTGAGTATTGTGAAAAGAATATTTTTGTTATCGTCAGTGATTATTCATGAATATGTTTTTGAATGGATTTTAACTCAAAAGCTGCCGAAGTGGATGTTTGGAAATACAGGTCAGTCTAAAATATAGTGTTCATGTCACATTTGTCTTTATTTGGATACCGGGTCGCGCTCCAGCGGTGTCAGTTAGCTAATAACATGTCTATTTATTACTGCGTCTAGCACAAATTAAACTAAAATATATATAACCATGTGGTTTTAAATTTGTAATTTTGATTACTCTGCGTATATTAAATTTAGATTTTGTGTTTATACTGGCTAACAAGGTATGTTCTACAATACCTATCCATTCGTGTTAAATTTAACATGATTTCACTGATGGCTAAATTGGTAATTAAATATCAATCTGCTTGTTTAAAGCAGATTGATATTTAATTGTTGTGTTAATATCAGTAAAATTGTGTATGTTTATTTATGTTGACATTTAATTAAACTGTTACTAGTTTATTAAGTGGTAACATCTTGTAATGAAATTAATTTTATTTTATACCAAATAGAATTATAAAAATTACTTTCTGAACATGTCTGCCCTGTCCTGAGAAGAACCGATGAAACAAAGTTTGAGGGTCTTTCATATAATTCAAATATAAAAAATATTATTCCATTTACATATTATAACAAAACTACTTCAATCAATTTTATCGCGGTTTTTTTAGTATTTTACTATCCCGACGTTTCAGAAACTTCACAGCTACCATGGTCACGGGTGGACTGAAATGATAAGTGTCCTAATGTCATATGTTATTAAAAGTACCCGAAGACTTTATAAAATTAATTAGTTGTTCTGATTATTGTATCATGCAGCTGTGTAGTGGTAGATTTGGATTTTGATTTGGTTATGTTTATAACTGGGTGCCACACAGAAGGGAGCACCCAGCCATCCTCTCTATTGAAATTTGGATGTTTCAATTTCAGTAGCCTCACAAATCATCACCTCAGTTTTTTCACAGACTGTTGATTTTTTTAATGCGACGGTGTTTAATGTCTGCTATATGTGCTTTGATGCAAGTTTCAATTGATCTTTTTGTTTGTCCTGTAGTACAAAAGTAGTAATTATAATGTGTAACAATAAAATTTTACGGAAACAGCCTGTAAATAGTGTCTTACTCCCGAGGTATGGTATGTGTCACAAAGTCCTTATAATATCCTTTACCATGTGAGCATGCCAAAGTATACATATTTTGTAAGAGGTAGTGCCATACTGCATTGCAGCTGAGTTTGGCTGGCACGACCAGTGTGGTACCTCTCGCTCACTTGATACCCCCGCAAAGTGACGCCTACGTCGTCCCGTTCCGTGCGTTCGTTTGTAAGTAGCCGGTGGCCCATGGGGGAGGTGAAAAGGAGTGCAATGCACCGGCATAGCAATTATGCTGATGTTCATGGGCGTCCGTAGTCATAGTATGGCTCCAATTCTCATGTGTCCCCACTATACTATTAAAAAAAAAACCCTTAACTTTTTTGAATTAATTAATTGATAGTTTTTGAATGTTTTCTGGGATACTATTGCAAAGGTTTATACATTGCCCCAGAAAGGGAATGCTAACTCTGCCAAGTCTACAAACTGGTATGTCTAGTTTATGGCTGTTTCTAGTATTTCTATTGTGATTATCACTTATGCTAAATTCATTAATATTCTTACGCACATACAAGTCACTATCTATAATATATTGAGGATAAACAGTGTACTGGTTTCATTAAATTTGTCTCTTAAGTGATGTATTAGAGGCTGGCTTATAGATTGCATGAATAGTCTGCTGCTGCAGCACCAGAATATTGTATATGTCAGCAACTTTTTCCCATATCAGTATACCATAAGACATAATGAAGTGGAAGTAACTGAAATAAAATAATTTTGCTGTATCATCTGAAATTTTCCTGATTTTTCTAAATGTGAATGCTGCCAAACTAAGTCAAATGTAAATATAATGCATAACATTCTGTTGCCCATTTACTAAAGTTACATTTTCCAGTTCGAGAACTGACTGCCTAGATCTGGGCTATTTATAATATTTTAAGTGATGAATTAGTTAATCAGCAGGAAATCAGTTGTCTTGGCTTTCATTGAAAGAGGTCTAACTCCAGCAGTGGCTAAAAATGATGATGGGTGAAGTAATGGAGATTGTTTATTATCTAAATCTCTCAATGTGTTTTAATTTTACAGGTACATGTGTAGTATTTTCTTTGCAAACTTCGTTTCTATTGTCAATATTATGAAAAGTAGCCAGTTACCCGCAGTGATCATAGCTTTGCAGACTTTTAATCCTCTTTCCTATAGGCGCTACATTACTAAAAATGTAGTCCATGCTTGAGGCAGAAGTTTATTAGGTTATATGATTTAAACAAAGAGCAAAATTTAACTGTGGTGGAAATATAGTCTAATAAATCTATGTTAAAATCACTATGCAAATTACTAAATGTTTGTTAGATACCCTTAATTTAGTTAACAATTTATCAATAACTTGAGTTCATCAAGGACCTGTTTCAATAAATAGGAGAATAGGATCACATTTTTCGACTTAGCTACCTATCATAGTTGATGTAACGATTGAGATCTTGAATCTTACTCATATACTGTTATCAGTACCAAAGTCGTATGTTCTTGTATAAAAATGATTACAAATGAATAACAAAAATATTTGAATGAATATAGTTATAATCACAATAACTTGTATTTAATACTGAGGATTAATTATCATCACACATAAAGAGTATAACTCTATTCTACAATAATTACTATCATAAAAACACAATTCTACTCTTATGTCGCAGCGGCGAAAGTAAGATTAATCTCCAATTACCAAGTCCCAGTAATATTTGTCATAAAAATCTTTCAAAATCGCCTCCGTGGCGTAACGGTGTGGGTATCGCCTGTTAAGACCGTTAGCCGCGTGGCTTTATATATAAAATTAAATGTTTCTCAGATTATTCTGAGCACGCATTACATTGTCCGGGATTGGATGTGCCCGAAGTCGCCATAGGCCTGCCACCTATGATAGGCTTCAGTATCTTGGCCAATCGTGGGTGTTCTGGTATATCTACTGGACTTACGAACTGTGGCTGTACTAGCACACCTCTACCTACCTCTTCGGGGATAACAGGCGTGAAGGTACTTTTTTTTTTAATCTTTCAAAAACTGTTGGTTGTATAACTTTCGTTAATATTTAATTTTGTAAAGATTATAATCTGTCTCATTTCATAATCCTCATACACCTGGTCCAACAAATACTAGATCTAGAAACTATAATCTTAAGTTTTAAGTGTATTTTAGTGATCAATTAAATACCACTTAAAACTATGTATTACTCACAAATGGATGAGACTTACTATGGCGAATTAAAATTATCCATGCCTTTTTTAATACGCAGCCATGTATATTAGCTGCTAACTTTACATATTATGTGATGCAGAAACATATAAGACACAAGTAAAGACGTTTATAACCTTGAAATCGTTCGATCAAATAAATTGAAGTGAAATGTAAATAAGAACAAAATGAACTGTTTGTCCTACTTCACATAACGATCAACTTCAACAAGTTGCGAAACAGTGTGCTCGTTACGAGAGTGCCGAGTGGCCACCTGCCACACGTGCCCATGCGAACGTTAACCGACGTCTAGCGAGAGATTTAATGTGCAAAATAGATAATACAGCTTTTGGCCTAACAAAGAAAGACTACACTAGATCATTACTTAATCTTTATAAGGACAAAAAGACGATTGTTTCTCTAATTTCTGTCCATGTTTCTACGTTCATTAACAGGAGATATTTTACGCAGATTTAGCATTTATTGTTTGGTTCCAATGATGATCTGATCTATTGAAATTAAAAAAAACATTCAAATTTCAATAGATCAGATGGCTGGGTTCTTCACCACCAAATATGTTTAATAAAATGTTAATTGAACGTGACAAATATATATTCGTTTTTCTTTGCAACACTAAAAAGTCTGGTTGGGTTTTTTATCACTTTCAAATTTTTTTAATCAAATGTTGCTGCTAGTAGTTTTGACATTTATTTGGTGTTTCACAGCTGATTAAAGAGCTGCTTCGTTAACTATACAAGGTGGAAGTGAAATATATAATTTGCCACAAGGTTACTAATATTCCAAATCTGTGGCACACGGTAAGAAAGTTTCAAGGACGCATATAAGTTACCTATAAATAATATTTATGTGTTCGACCTGTTTTATTGGCGCAGTATGAAAAGGAGTTATAGATAGGTCTGCGATCCGAAAGCGAGTTACTGATATAGAAATATACATCTACGTTGAACCTTGCCGCTGAGTAAACAAATTTCGAATTTTATGTCACGAACAAGTTTTTTTTTTGTAACAAAAGGCATGACGGCAAAAATGGAATAACTGCTGTCCTCCCTACACTAGTGGCGCGGCGCGCAAACGGCTTCTCTTAGGCGGCCGGCCTCCTCCCCGTCTGATGAGGACACTTCGCACTTGTCTCGGCGACTCAGTTGCAATTATTTGAAAGTGACGTCAAATTGACACCATAACGCCCACAAGCGCTTTGAGCCTCATTTTAAAATAGTTTGTAGAAAATGTAATATTGGACAATAAAACTAATTTTGTTAATGTAAAAAAAGTTACTTTGTGAAATTGTAGTCGTGTCATCCGACATCGGCATTATAAAGTAGGATTCCAAAACACAAGCTCTTGGTTTAATATTAGCAAACTACTTTGTTGGTTATATTTTATATTCTGTCAAGCAAATTGTAGACAAAATTTGATCGATTACGGCGAGGATTAAGTTGGTTTACAAATTACAGGACGCTACAGAGTTACAGACCGTATTGTGTAATCTGACTCGTTTGGCGCTAATTTGCCTTTTATGCAAATAGCAGTCTGAATTTTATCATTTAACTGTCATAAATAATGTAGGCAATAGAGCCAATTATGAGCAGTGGGTGTGTCAATTGAGAGGTCTAGGTCACTAGGCCGGTTGTTGTCGCGTCACGAATTTTATTTTACGCGCCAACCCACGTAGTGCTATGACGTGGTCAAATGATTATTTTTATCTAAGAATAAGGAACTATACCTGCTTGTGAACCGCCTCGTATGTTTTAATGTTTTTATGTGTGTTACATTAGTATACTTTTTCAGGATTTTGGGATTATCAGCTATGTAATCTTAATATATAAATTTATATTTTTGGTTAAAGTATACATTAGCTACGACTAGAAAATTTACATTTTATTACTTGTACAATAATGCAAATATATTTGTTTTATGACTTGTAGGTCACATTAGACGATATCAACAGGACTACAATCACAATAAAACACATGTGAGAATTTTTGGAGCTGTATTCAGCTCGAATATTTTGGGGCCGAATTCCGCAATTTTCCTTTAAAAACAAGTTGAGTATATATATATGTCACTCCCTGGGTGGGTTCTTTTTTACATTATAGTGCTGAATACTCACATAAACCGCCGCCTTTGGTGAGGTGCCCCGGAACTACAAATTATCAGGGCACCTCGACGACTAGCCAGTCCCCTGAGGGACAGACGCCTCCTCCACCATTGGAGAACCCCACCAACTTCAGAACAGTGCAATGGGGTGAGGTTCCCATCCTCGCCCCTTGCCCCGTGCGCAAAAGCACCTCCTCGTAGGCGTACAAAGATCAGCCTGCTGCTCTGCTCCGCTCAATTCTGCTCAATTAGCTTCGCCCAAGGGGTCAGGTATCACCGCAGGCTACTGATCACCACCGCCACGACAAGGCTTGAGACATGGTGGTGGCGGTAGCTATATTAACTTGTCGCGAGTAGCGAGAGATGTGTTAACTCAGCTTTAAATGAAAGATTCTTACATTCAACAGTGGTCGAAGAATGGCTATGATGATATAGGCTGGTCTCGAGTTTTGACCAGTTGACGACTTTCGAGTAGATGCCAAATGAGCACCAGTACCTCTATTACGAGTTTTCAAAACTATTCGCTAACGAGTACAGTAAATTAGTTTGTATGCAAAACCATAGCAGCGCCCCTAGCGGTTACTATACTTAACTAAAATTGCTATTACGCGTCACTATTGTTTTATCAAAGTATCCTCACTATCATAAACTACTCTACGAGAAGTAAGTATCCATACAAATTGCGATTACGAGTCACATTTTTGACAGTTGCTATCGAAAATTACCTTAACCATTATGGTTAATTAACTCACGGTGATTCGTCTTCTCACTAAGACAAATCACCGTGAGTTACATTTTTTATTATTTACGTTTAAATATTTTAAATACGTTTAGTCGCAACTTTTTTGGATGGCAGATGATCGATGAGATAGAACACAGTGGTGAACGCAACAGTTACGAGAATTAAACAATGTACTTGCGAAAAATAGTGTAATTTATTAAATTATATAGACATCCAAAGGTGCCTCCAGTTTTTTGTGCCATAGTTTAAGGACACATTCAAGTATAAGATCAACACAATGAATCACCCTTGAGGCAAAAGTAAGTTGTTTATTTCATTACAAAAATATCTAAGTAATTTGAACAAGTTTTTCGTTGGAGGTCCAATTAGAATTAATGTTAAAGGTACCTAAATGAACTTTATCATTTTCAGGTATTGACTTTTATTTCACGCACATGGAGACTACCAACTTGTAGCTGGGGAGGCCAATCTGTTCTCTCAAGCAGGCATGAGTACTTATATCAAAAAGGCAAGGGAAGCTATAAATATTGCTGCTATTATTAGGATATCTATACAGTGTCCAAGTACACGACTTGAAAGGGTGATTATTAGACAAAGGCAATATTATTGTAACATTATTTTTTATATTGTGGACAAATCCTTTAATTCCTACTCAAATTTTTTACTATATGTAAATGTGGTCATCAACTATTTTTTTAGACTTTATGTGAAACATGGAATACCAGGAGTAACAGGGTGCATAGATGCAACCCATTTTAGATTTTTTTTTTAATCATACAGATACAGTACAGACATGATTTATTTATTTACCTTATTACTACCCAAGTGTGTATAAAATTAATTAAACTTGTTTTCGATATAAGCCTTTTAGGCTAATTGAAGAATTAGGGTGTATACTATGATGGTTTATATCAATTAGGTACTTACTGCAATAAATTATTTTTATACCTTGTTACTTTTGATTATTATTTATAACAAAATTCTATTTGCCTATGAAAGAATAATCTTCATTTTTGTTATTATGCTAGTATTTTATATATTAGTATTTTTTTTAATGTAGGCGTCTGTTGCTTGAATAGAAAATGGGTTTAGTTCAAGAGTAACAAGTTCACTTAGCTTACAAAATAAATAAAAAATAGTTTGTATTACATAAATCTATATTTTACATTACAACTTTCTTATAATCTATTTCTTCGAATCTTTCAACTTATTTGCTACTTGGCTTGCAATTGAGAGTAAATTAGCAAACAACTTGCCATCGTGTTTTGTTGTTGCAGCTCAATTTCTCTCAATCATAGCCTCTCTATTTGCAACTCATAGTTGTGCCTCTCCTTTTCTCTTTGAAATGTCCATCACGCAGCATCAGATTTAGCAACTTCACATGAAGTAGCTGTGATTTCGGTTCCACAGCCATTTGCTCCATTCTTAACACAGTACCACTTCCACTTGGCATACTACTCTGACTCCTATCTGGTCCTGCTATAAAAAAAAATGTGTATATTTTAATAATTTGACATTCTATAACTGGCTTAAAAGAGAGCAAAATTTTTTATTTAAAAATCTCAAATATTTGTTATAAACACTTATTATTTTCATTTTGTGGTATAGTTGTTGCCTAAGTCAATGTCTTAATATAAGAATCCAGTAAAATAATATTATTTGTTCAAACAACTTACAATATTCTTCACTACCATGCTCACTTCACTAACTTGCTCGACCATGGCCGCTAAGAAAACAGTTCACTGCCAACTTGCTCGACCATGGCCGCTAACAAAACAGTTCACTGTCAACTTGCTGGACCATGGCCGCTAAGAAAACAGTTCACTGCCAACTTGCTCGACCATGACCGCTAACAAAACAGTTCACTGCTA
This sequence comes from Eumaeus atala, assembly GCA_017140195.1. Taxonomy (NCBI): domain Eukaryota; kingdom Metazoa; phylum Arthropoda; class Insecta; order Lepidoptera; family Lycaenidae; genus Eumaeus; species Eumaeus atala. The sequence continues at coordinate 323,856 of JAFELO010000804.1, forward strand.
ACTTGCTCGACCATGACCGCTAACAAAACAGTTCACTGCCAACTTGCTCGACCATGACCGCTAACAAAACAGTTCACTGCCAACTTGCTCGACCATGAC
>JAFELO010000804.1:323962-371973 GCA_017140195.1 Eumaeus atala
TTCACTGCCAACTTGCTCGACCATGGCCGCTAGCAAAACAGTTCACTGACAACTTGCTCGACCATGGCCGCTAACAAAACAGTTCACTGCCAACTTGCTCGACGATGGCGGCTAACAAAACAGTTCACTGCCAACTTGCTCGACCATGGCCGCGAACAAGACAGTTCACTGCCAACTTGCTCGACCATGGCCTCTAACAAAACAGGTTCTGCTGGCACCACATTTACATGATTATCCTCTAGAACTTAGAACTATTTTAGTAATGGAAAATGGTTTTATTTTAAACCATTGTGAGTAACTAGCTTTTAAGTAAAAGAGAGGGGGAGAGGAGTAGCATTCAATAAAAATCTAACTTTCCAGCCCCAAAGATAGTAGGTACATACAAAATATTAGAAAACCCCCTAGGTAATAAACGTGTCTTACAGTTTAATAACTTGGTGGTGTTCTATTATTTTTCTTTAATAATATTATGGAAAAAATATAAGCTAAAGACAAAATAATTAGGACACAATGGATATAAAGGGAATTATATTTTTAAAGTCACTCCAAACCTAAGCGTGTATATACGTGCAATGCAAATGAAGTTATAGTGTGGTGTAGATTTAGAAAATAATTTTGTCAAATTAGTAAAGTAGTTTAAAAACGTAAAGTATTAACATGATATCCTCTAGTACCAAAAATTGTTGTTGTACCAAAAAAAGGTCAAGTGTAAGTACCACTTGACATATCTTTTGTCATATAATGGTTTTATATACCTTTCCCCACTTCTCAGCTGGTTTTTTGTCACACGTCCCATCGGAATTTAATGCCGAAGTTAGTTCTTCCCATCTCTGAATATTGTGGATCCTTATTTGAGGATCCTCCGTAGGTTTGCTAATGTCCCCGTTTCTAAAACACGAATTAAGCTACGTTTTTATTCAAAGTCATGTGAATAGGATATTCCTTATCATTATATTAACCGATCTATAAAAATACAAGTTTCCTTTAACATGATTCACTGACTCACGAAAAGCACAATCATCACTTAAACTTATTGCTAATGTTAATAGAGCGAGGGGTACCCATTCTAGCAATAGTAACTTACAAGAAACACTGTTTTAAAATGCTAATATACTATTGTACTACGAACACTCACCTTTCCTTGACTTTTTCTTCACTGGCATATTAAATCGGCGAAATTTAAGACGCAGTCTTAGTTCGTACTAACATACTCCAATAATCTACTTTGCGTGTAGGTCGGGTTATTCCAGCTTCACTCTATGCTCACTTTATTCCAAACATTTAAGCGTTGTCCTTATTTTTACGGTGAGAAAGAAAGAGATACCCTATAACGTACCCAAAACTACAATGTCGAGCGCTCGATAGCATGTATAGTAGAGTATAGAAATACTCATAATATGGATTGCATAGCTTACTTCTACCGTTACGTTTTTACGTTAACTATAATAGTTACGTCAGACGTGTTAGCGCCAAAAACTCGTGATAGAGGTACTGCTGGTCTGTGCAGTAGTCGGCACGTATGCTAATGCGACTGATCGACGAGGACCATCAAACCACAGCAATTGTAACACAACAAAACAAAACGCAAACTGATCATATTAACATTAATTTTGATAATTTTGATTTTCATTATATCTCTAAACACTTTCTTGTAATTTTTTTATTGTATATTTATTTCTTGTAATTTTATTTAAATTAGTTTCACCGCATCGGCATAGTAATTATGTAGACGTTCATGGGCGTCTGTAGTCGTAAAAAGGCTGCTATTCCTCGTTTGCCCCCCTATTCTATACATAAAAAAAAAACCTTTTTATAAAAACGGTTAGGTTAGCCACGACGAAGTGGTGGACGGCTCCCTCCAGTCATGTTGTCTCAACGAGCTCTCCCCCACGATAATGCCAGGCCAACCTTGGCTGACGCACGTGAGCCTCTAACGAGAGAGGGTCGACGACGACGACTTTAGCTAATCTGAACTATCGTCATGCATCCTTCCCATCTGCAGAAAAAGTCGAAGTGTCTTCTAGTTACCGATGAAGGTGATAATAATAATAATATCTGTGGACTTATTATCACCATGTTAGCCCAGTCCTGTGGTAAAGTACCGTAAGGACTTGGACAAGAAAAATATATTTAATATTCCTAAAAATTAAAGAAATTTTATATATTCAAGATTTTTCTTACAGAAATATATATATAATACACATATAAACAGCCATGACCTAGGCGATACCCGAATCCGCGACCACTGGCGTAACACGCGGACTAACCGCCACGTTACCAACTAAGTCAGCCGGTCGTCATAAAGATGCACTAGATCGGTCACTATGTCGGCCGTGAAGATACACTAGACGCTTTTTTTGTTGATGCGGGAAAATGCAGTTACGCGCCTTGATTGGCCCTGGGTGGGGTCCAGAGATGTGTATGACTTGCGGCACATGACAGTGACGAATACCCACAAAAACCATCGCGTATCTTCAGGGTACTTCGACGGCTAGTCAGCCCCTAAGAGAAGAACTCCACCTCCACAGATGGGGTGCCCCTCACTACAGAACAACGTCACCGACTTTGGGTCAGTGCAATGAGGTGAGGTTCCCATCCTCGCCACTTGGCCCGTGCGTAAAAGCGTCTCCTGTTGCTCTTTAGACCCCTCTTCTTAGGAGAGGGTTCCTCCTCCTGGTCTATAAGATCCCATCGGTTCAATTGGCTTCGCCTGGGTTCACCCCAGGCTACTGAGCCCCACCGTCACGACAAGGCTTGAACATGGCGGGCCACTTAGACGCTTCCGTCAGCATAGAGCAAAAAAAGTCTCCCTGGCCTCTGTTGTCAGGCTAACAAGGGAGCAAAACACCGTTGGTAGTTTAGTGAGTATTCAGTTTTTAGAGCCCTACGAGATACATTACCCTCATTAATGCATTCCCCAACGTAAAAATAAGCCTGGCCACGAGTTCCTTGTACTCGGACACATGGATCGATACGCTTTTCCCTAATCGATATGAGTTATCATTGGAGCCATCAATTCATTTGACCGCGTTCATTGTTATATGAATTGGAATTGACTATCCCGAGGTCACGGCCTCAGTGGTGCCACTTTATTATTCATTAGGAGTGTTACGTGCCTGGAAGTGTAGCGCGTGATGATATATACGGATATATAGCGACACCATGCGTGTGTACTCCTGAGTCGTGACAGGTTTACCTGTACGATTTCACTACAGTGGGGTAGTCCGAAATCGTCGGATTCGTAACAGGATGTCCAAATTGTGTCAGTTTCGCTTCTTTCACAATATGTCACCACATATAGGTTAGTAGCGGCGACGCGCGCTGTTGCGATGTGGGTCAGTAGCCCGCAGTTCATATATATTTTGGGTAAAGCCCATTTGACTGAAGAGTCTGATCTTTGTATATTATTATATTATCACGAAAATTGACAAACGATGCCCTTGTGGCGACCCTGATGCCTGGTTGTGAAGCTGGCATCATCGAGTTCTGCTAACCTCGCGTGGAACAATTCTGTTGGTAGTTGGCTATTAGATCTGAACCCCATATACTAACTCCAGCGGTAAAGTAAGTTGCCGGTTAAACTGGAAAATATAATTGTATATTCGCTACATTAAAGGTTTGTAAAATCTGACGAAAAATTCGTGTAGTTTGATCGTCGATTTTTAAAATAAACTCAAATTTTCCTGTATTTCTTTACATGTTAGTTTGTTCATTTATAGTATGTGTATATTCGGTATGCCTAATGAGAATGTACCCTCTTAACCACTATCTTAGTAAAGTGGTTATTATGTGCCGCCCTTTTTGCGCCCCAAGCGTTAATCTCACAAAGTGAACTAATTAGTATCCAGACGAGGAGACGACCCGACGTAATTTGTCTAGACGTGATAATTTAGTGGAAAGATAATGTTGGTATCTATGATAGACAACATGATATCTGTTTTTGTGTGAAGCGCGCCCTACAGCCACAACTGTGGTTTTCGGCTTTTAGCCAAAATGACAAAATTATTGCATCGAGCGTGTGCGGTGTGGCGTCCTCAAGTGATAAAACTTCATGATGCACGCCAGTATGATTAAACCACGCTCTTTAAATACATATACATGCAATCGTACTGAGGATGTATAGTTAGCAATGTATATTGTATGTTGCATTAATTAATTGTTTATTACTCGGAAAAGCTATTGCATGACAAATTTATTAATTACTATTTTTTAGAACATGGGAGAATAAACGCACCGTCGGCGTCGTTTGCCCTGGGAACACTACAACCCAGACACACGTCAATCCGAACGACAGGGACTAACTAATCTCAATGTCCCATGAGTCAAACGTGCATGTCAGCGCCGAATCCATTTAAGCTACCGCGCGCGAGCTGCCCCCTGACATCAGATTCGGGGGGAGGGAGCCCTCGGTCCCTCTGGCAATGATAATAATAGTTAAGAACAAAATAAAATTGGGTGACTATCAACTCATATTCCGCAGATGCGTTGTCCTCCTTTACATGAGGTAAAGGAGAACTCCCGATGGGCCACTACTTACAAATGCATTCGTTATGTAAAACTACATTTTGATACCCCACTTGATGTGTTTTTATTATATACAATTTTATGTGCTTCTTGCACTCGCGTTATCAAGACAAGTCTAGCGATACGTGAAAATCAGTCGAGCCGTTCAGACCGTAGGTAGGAACATAAAAATCAATGTACACACATTACCACATACAAACTCTCGGCAAACATTGCTCTCCTGTGTCGCAGTCGGGTAAAACACAACATTCGTTCACCACAGTACAGCAACAGTGGTAACGAAAATAAGGCGCGTAAAGCCGCAAAACGCAGCGAGTCGTATATATGTTCGTATAAAATTCATTAGTAAGAAATATAGAAAGAGTGATTCAGAGTGATAAAAATAAATATTTATAACGAAACCGACTCTGTTCCTCACTTTAAGGACGTTCGAACGATAGGCGATCTGCCAAAGTTACGCGCATTCTGTCCGCTGCTGTATACTGAAAGGCAGGGCAGAATAACAGCATATTTTTAACACAGAATAGGACCCTACCAGTTCCAAGATTTAGTGTAGGGTATTTAATTACTGTATAAATAGTGGGTAGATATATAATGTGTATACCGAGGACTTAGGTTCTTATTTCTAGGCCATGTAAATAGAGTCACAGGTCTCTCGGCAATATATATTTACAATGTACTGTTACAATGCTTTTTATTTTACCAGTTCTGTAGTCACGCATAATTTTATTATTTTAACATCTCTATTCATATTCTTTGCAATACATATTCTATTAGTATTATAAATTATAAATTCGCTATAAAATAACAGCAGTAACAGTTCACAACTGAGGTTTATACTAATGTAATCTAACAAAATTTAATCGATTGTTTAATATATCGGATCACATCAAAAACCACAAAATGAAACCAGAATGGCCCATTATATGCATCCATTTTTATCGATTAATATGTGTCAACCCATGCCGACAAATGTTCAGTTCCATGTAACTGACGTATATTTAGGACATATTTTATATTTACATAATTACAATTAATACCAGATGTGTAAGATTTTTCCTTTGTCATTTTAAAAGATATATATTTTGAATTATTTTTTCTACTCAATTGTTGCTTTTTTATGCCAAATTGGTATTATTATTGGCAACAGTTGGCATAAATCCGATAGTGAACGTGACATATCAAACTTATGGATTTATGATACATGATATCATAATAGACTATATTTAGTCTAATTTACGGAAATAAAACAGTTGGTCATCGCTGTCTAGGGGGAGCTCCTAAAGTTGTTATATGTATCACATTCTATATTTATCTTGCTTCTATAGAAATGTGAGTACGTTTTAGACATGTCATATAACAGTGTCGAGAAGAATAATTTCATTATGGCCACAGAGCACGTGCACTACTCAATAAAAACTTATTTCACAAACCAATAACCAGCAGTACTCAGCTCAACTGATACAGTTAAGAGCGCCTACCTTGAAGTAGGCAAGTCATAGTGCTTTTGGCAGGTTACCAAGCAACAGTAAAAATAATGTACTTTTGCACCATAAGATATATATATTGGCATTTTTTTATCTTTACCAAACAAAAAAATTTTAACTGCTCGGCTTAAGGGGTAAAAGCGAGACCTTATTACTAAGGCTCCGCTGTGTTATCGTTAACTACATACACTCTGGGTTGCCTGAGGCTATTATTGTCGGCCAACTCGTTTGAAGACTAGAGAGTGGATTCATTTATGTGCCGATGGTGTCTGAGATCCTAAGAAGGAATCTTTAGATAGTGACGTGTAATTAAGTTCAGATTCAGTTAAATAAGAATATTCTTCTCAGAGGATCTATTTAAAGGGAATGCTTGAAAGTAATTTCAAATGCATTTTTTATTTGACTGCTTAAGCCAAAATCAAAAGATTATAAAAAAGTAATGTTATTACTTCTATTCGCGATGACAGCTCTCTGTACGCTTGCCAAAGAATGCTCTCAGAGCGCCAAGCTTCTCCAGGAGGCCGTCCCCGTCTTGAGCAGATTTCTGTAAGTGTAGTTAAAAAAAAACTTATTACTGTTTACCAATTATGGTAAATCGCGATAGTAAATGGGATGAATAGATAACGATGGTTTAGAAAAGGGTAATTTGTAATGATTATCTGTCTAGTGTAACATTTGTAATGATTATCTGTCTAGTGTAAAATACTTAAACTGGCATTCGCTAAATGCTGGCGAGTTTTATTTTTTGATATTAAGTTCCTTCAATTACTTCCTTAGTACTACTGGTACTTCCAGCACACTATCATAAATGGACGTCGTTAGTCCTCTGTGCTATAAAAACTTCAATTTTCAAAAAGGACTACACAAATAAACTCTTTTTATGTGAACATTTTTGAAAATTGAAGATTATTTTATAGCATAGAGGACAAAGGAGTAGTGGAGGCCATTTGGTGTCTAACGACGCCCATTAACGGTGGTTGACCACTCTGGACTGTCCATCTCGTATATACGGACGCTTCAGAAGGTCTGCGATCTGGGGTAACTATAGCGCTTGAGGCTCCTGGTAAATAAAAACGATGGATTCCCTCTTCCGTCAATGAAACTCAACCAATTAATGTGCTTAAGTCCACCTTGACCCCCTGCCCTCCGGCACTCGTGCCATTTTGCTGCATTTTCCTATTATTACGCCACTGATGCAACATCACAATTTGATAGCTTCGTTATGAGACCCTCAACGGCCAATGAGGCATGCTGCCAACTGTACAACAGAGTAGGCGTATATAGCACCGAATTGCGGAAACCAGCTCCATCTCCCAACATTAATCATACCATAAGTTTATTAATGTACGTTTATTATGTATTGTTTTGTTATTTTAAGTGTTGTTGCCACTGTATGTTTATTTAAGAATGTGTAAAATAAAAATATAAACTGCACTAAATATTGTTCGTGCCACCGAAAAAAATGTACATTACTTTTAATGTAAAATTTATTCTATATTATTGTCTTAGCTGAAAGTACAGATAATTGCGTTTAACAGAGATAAATAAATACATACATCCAAAACGCCACTCTCAAATCTTAACTCATCTCGTCAATCCAATGTTATGTGTTGCATTAACTTTGCTAATTATTAACCGCTATTTTATCCGCGTTAAATATATCCCAAAAACTCGGTTTTTAACTGGATAAAAAGTATGTAACTGACATATTTCTATTCAGTTCAGTAGTTTTTGTGTGAAAGAATAGCAAACATACATACAAACTTTTACATATTTTAGTATAAGTAGTAGGCAAACGGGTAGTGAATCTGATAGCAAGTGGCGGTAACGCCGCCAGATATTTGCAAAACGGTAGACCATACCCAGAACACTATACCAAAAACGATCCTAAACGTAAATGGAAAAAAAAAGAAAAATAAAATAATAGATTACATAAAATGTATTATTAAGTATGCAGTGTCACTCCGCGTCATTAAGACGAATCTAACCATGTTTTATAGGCTAAAATCCACAAAGCTGTTCAGGTTGTAGGACAGAACTTGGAAATATACATACATACGCTCGTAGAACATGTCCTTCCTTGTTGTCAATTGATAGCAACTCCTTCAATGATCTTTGATAACTGATCCCAGTAATTGAGACGAACGGTGAGAACGTTCTAGTATCCATTAATCAACTTACATGCTATTAGACGAGTAAAATTTATTGTGATAAAATGATCAAAACGTTAAGGAACCATCTTAACAGCTGCTCTTAGATTTACTGATTTCTTACGTTTACAGAACACTAAGAACAGTATGAAAATACACTGGCGATTTTTTTCCCTCCTAAACTCTAACTCTAATCGAGTAAAAAGACAATCGGTATCTAACAAAAGGGCGCGAACAATCTATCTAATGGAGCGTAATTTGAAATTGGATTTGTAACAAAAAGCATCCTTCCTATTTCCGCGTTTATCCACTTACTTATCTATATAAAAGTCATTTGTGTGCAATGTTGATCAGTATTGGGGTGAGCGTCACCCCTTACGGATAAACCAAACAATCATCAGCCTCTCGCGGTGAGTGTTTTTAAATATACGTCACAGTAGGTACACATACCTAGAAAAAAATAAAAAAATGTATTTATTCCTTTTCGATATTATTTTCAATTTTTAATAACTCTTTTCTACTTACTTTCTCTCAAAATTATCTAACATTATTATTATTATTATTATTATTATTAATCTTGTCTCGATTTTATTAGATTTTTTTTAACACTTGCGTTGATAATTTGAATAGACAACAAACTGTAGACAAAAAGCTATGTTTGCACTTGTAAATGGGACACGAGGACATTATGTCCAAGGAAAACTGAACAAAATAAGAAAAAACTCCTAATATCTTGATGAGCCCTGTATGTTAAAAGTTTTCCTGGGCTTTAATTATTTCTTAGCACACAGAACCAGTTTATTTTGAGGAGTAGCGTGTTAATTTTTTTTGTATTTCGTTCACTAATGAGATTTCACAAATATAAAAACTAATTATCCCCGGCCGTAAGCCGTCGGTTCAAAACATCTTTTTAATATTGTATCAAAAAAGCTTCTAGGTCAACTTCATGTTAAAAGTAAACTAATAACGTAAAGTGAAGAATTAATATTAGAACTCCTTATGTGTTGACGATTAGGAAGTGTTGTATCTGCAAGATTGCTATTTTATTTCTGCAGGCTTTGCCAATACTAATTCTAACTGAATTCAAATCAAGTCTTATCACAATAAAGGGATCATTATTGTTTCCAATCATAAGTTATCTTTCAATAAGCAATTTATTAAGACGAGGAAATACTAGTTTTTATACTACTAATAAGCAGCAGGAAGGTACTTGTTGGAAGAACTTGTAGTTGAGGTTCTCGGGTTACACTTGATAATAAGTTCACACGACCGCTGTTGCATTTTGTACTTGCACACTGTATTGATGCAACTGAATAGAAGCTGATGGTCGTGAGGAGAAGGGGCGGACCAGGAGGTGTTGTTTTTTTAGTTTAAAATAATCCAAATGGTAATAATTCAAAGTCGGAACATTGGTAGTGTTACTTACACGGGTTTCAGAGATCGCGTTATATCGTCACTCCTGTCCCTGATTTTCCTCCCATGTGGTACCATCCCAAACATTGCCACCATGGCCTTAATACCGCTAGGGGGCATTATTACGATGCAACTGTTTACTTTCACTTTTCTCCTTTCTTTCAATTCTTAGAACACTTCTGTAACAAAGAAGGTTTTAAATGTATCAGAAGCGAACACAACAGTGTGCTAGCCCGATCGAACTGGATCTTAACATTGAAGAAAAGTCAGTGTATTAAGTAGCGGACGAGGAGTCTGATGGTAATGATGAATATTATGCATTTGATAGGACAGTCTGGTTAGTTGAAACAATTAGTAACATGATATACGAAGGAGGGTTGTGTAACAGTCCGGGCATTAGTTTTGATTTACACTCGCAGTAACGAGAGCTGCTGCTACGAGTCAGGGCTGATGGCGTTATGTGACGCCCGTCTCATGACTACACTGTTCACGGCATATGTATACGTAGTAGAAATTAGTATCGATCTATATTTGTACTGAAGTTCAATGGATGGACTATGATCAGGTTTTCTAATAGAACGAGTCGTGTGAATTTCAAGAGGAACGTCGAAACTTGCTTGGGACTCGAGCTAAATCAGTGAGAAGCAAATCAGTCTATTGCATTTCACCTTGAGATTTGAGACCTCGACTTCTACGGTAGAGGTAGTTTTGATGCTCGTTACAAGTTGTGTTATTGTCTGGGGAAAATGAAAACAATGTGTAGGTACATTAACACAGTTAAGTATTATGTACACTTAGTTTTAATCCAAATGTTGTGTCTAGTAGATGAGTATTGGATAGACTAAATGTAGAAATGATAATGTTATCATTCCTATCAACGAATTCACTTTCCGTATACCGTGATTCCGTAAATACTACCGACAAAACTAAGCGATTGGCAGCGAACTTATCTTGATCGACCGATGTGGGTGTGTGTTAGGTACATGTAGTTTAATAACACGTAGTAATATGAATCAGACATTTTGTTATATACATTTTCAGAAATTTCTTTTTATAATCTCAAACAGCGTTGCGCTTTTGTTTTTTTCTTAAACAAATCCAGAATTAAACATTTTTATACAGTAAAAGAATTTCTCAGAGCCACTTCATATAATATGAGTGCCTATAACGCATTCCCGAACGTGTGTAATGTACCTATATGTGTCACATCTTTATATTACTGCTGACTGCTTATTATTTGTAGCTGTCAAACGTAGGGATCCATTGACATAGGATCATATTTTTAATTCAATGCGGCATTGCAGATGGTTATAGGCTACTACTTTATCCACATATATAGCTGGTAGACACATATGATGCCAAAATCATAAACGAAAGTTGAGTAAGATCAAATGCAACATAAAATATTTCACGTTATAACGAGTTTTACGAATGAAATACTGCGACGTTAACAGCGGCGTGAAACTGTTATCGCGAACAACGATACAGCCTCGTTACGTTTTCCTCGACGACACGTCATGCATTAGTGATTATGAGTTGTACAAGTAGGTACAAACGGCACAAGCATGTTTCAGTATTTGATTCTTATATTGTCAATGTTTTATTAAACAGTGGTTCATTTAAATATTATTCGCTCCAAGTAGCATTAGCGCGCGATATTCAGTAACGTAACAAAATAAATGTTAAATTATTATTAGCTTTTAATAAATAAATTATGATAATTGCAATAAAAATATTAGTCTCAAACATGTCAGGTCCATAGAAAAATACATGGAACTTTGCATCTGTCAAAAGGGGTAAATGGGTCAAAACGAAATAGATAAAGAGGACATTGAGATTTATTTGCAGATTTAAAATCGGCAAATTCCGCTATAAAAATCATTTCGACACTTTCAAGTTACCTATCAAAAGTGTAGGTGACACTTCTGTAAAAGCAATATAAATAATGAAGATAAAGGTTGCAACTTTTATATAAATTTTGTCCAATTTATGAGGCAACGAACAACCGACTAAAAAACTAATATTTAATAATAATTGTATTAACTAAAAAATTATAATGTTTCACGTAGTATGAGAGGAAATGAACAAACGACACAGAAACCTATTTACAGGTTTGCCTCTGTACGTTATAAATCTGTCGTCTCTGTGTATGGTTCACTCAATGCCACGTAACGCGATCCGTCGTTAGTTCCATAACGGCGGGCATACGTGATAGCTTATCGTTTGGTTCCAACGGCGCTGCGCACGCGTTCTCGCCGGGCTCATTTTTAATATTTTACAATCGTTCAACACAGTTACCTGTAAGTTTTGCTTTTATTTCACTTTTGAATTTAGAACATTATTATTTTGATTTGAACTTGATTATTGATTTTATTAAATTACTACGAGTATGTTGGCTACATGCAAGGCGTGATTACGAAAATAGGCTTTTGGGCACGTGGACGAAAATGGCTTAGGATGGTGATTGATGATGACGACATTTCGTAGGTACTTGTCGGTGTGGATTTTGTTTATTTTAGGCTTAGTTTTTACTGTTTACATTATAGTGTTACTTATTCGTTACAGAATTTAGACGCTCGTTGCGTTCTAGAAATATTTGTTCGGACGAGAGTCTAATTGTAGTCTTGATTTTAACTTTTCTATATAAGCATGTGTAGTTGACAGTTGACTGCAATGTTGATATTTAATAAACTAACACGTCGGTGAAGTTATACCCTTACTTTCATAACAGCTGTGCCTCGTGGTTTCAAAAATGTAAAATCCATCCTATTCATTTTAATTTTGGGATAAAAACTAAAAATATGTAATTACATTTTTTTTACTTTGACGCAGAAACGACTTCTTACGTACCAGTAGTTTTTGTGTGAACAATAACATTCACACTTACAAACTTTCATATTTAAAGGATAGAAGAGGTGGAAAGTAGGATAGGATTACTAGGACTATGTGAAGGCAGGTTTTTATAGTGTCCCCCACACTACGGCGATTGGATCGAACGAATATCGTTTCGATCCAATCGACGCCCAATAGACCTGCATATTGTTACGTAGATGCGTTGCCCTCTTTTCCAGGTCCCCTACAATGCGTCACTGGTTACGAGTCAATTAACTCGAATTTTTATAGTTAAGTAGTTTTAGTAGAACGACTTGTTGCGACAACGGGAAAAAGCTTATGTAGTAGGTATATCTATAAAAAACTTATGTAGTAGGTATATCTATAAAATTTAAACAAAGCAAACTTTTTACAACTACCGACGCTCATGACTGTATCGAGGAGTTGATGACGAGGTGATGATGACGAGGTGATGATTCTTTCAATGGCTCTTTTTCGGCTGATTTCCTTTACACGTATGCGCCAGAAAGATGGAAATGTAATATGTACGTAGATTTCTATTTACGCTGCTACAGCTTGACGTATATTAAAAGTATAGTTTTTTTAAATTAGATGTTTAGGTTATTCTTTATTTTTCCTCATGAGAGAACAGGACGGTAGGTGTGCTTTTTGAGCAAGTAGTTCTGGAAACAGAGTAGTTACGTGTCGTGGGTTTTTTCAAAATATTTATGTTGTAGAAAGCTATGAAATATAATGACACCACATTGTGCTCACCACTGCCACAAATTTCACATAGACAGCCGCGGTTGTCGTTGCCTACAGGATTGTAGTATAATAAGATTGTAGGATTTCCTCGAATGTGATGGTTATTTAGTTAAGTCATGCTGTTCCGGAGCTGAATTGGGCCAGCATGACCGGGATCTGTGTCCGTCTTGTCTGTCACCAGTCTGTCATCTGTGAACATTTCAAATGTCTTCTTTGCTAATTTGCTTCCGTTGGGATTCGAACCTGGAATCATCTCGTATAATCTCAATAAACACCATTTTGTAACGATGCTATGTTGCAATGCAGCGGGATGGGGCAGGCAGGACAAGGGAGATATTGTCTTAAAAGTGATAGCTATACAGTCACGTTTCGTGCATACATGCAAAAAAACGAGTTGTCTAAAGTCGGTCTACGAACGACACAATTTTACGTCTCTCTGAAAGCATCGCCCGTTAAAGTGCAAGAGATAACAACATGCTCCGCCCATTCGCAACATCACTATGTCGTCATTTTTCTTGTGCATACTGCTGGCATTACCGGGTTACAAGAAATACGTTACAACGTCAAATGAAAACTAGGAAGGACTTACATCTGACCCACACATCCACTTCACGTTAAGATGAAAGTGTTTCGATTACAAATTAGAAATTACCTTCACCGGATATGCCTGTCATAAGGTCCCTGCAAGAACAAGTTTGTAAAAACAGTGAACCACGTAAGTATAAGGTCGAGAAAAATCAATACCCATCATAGGCTTTTACATGGTAAATCTTTTGCTACGTTATATTCACAGACGCATATTTAAATTGGCTTAATCCAATAACCTCCATTGGCTTCCTGACGCCGTTGCGTGCTTCTACGTGACGAGTGTGATAACATTTACTTAAGATTACACGATCGCATTCACGTTTATGGGATTTTTCACCCGATTAGATGATGTTGTGTGGCTATGTAAATTAGGAATCACACGCGAGTAATTACTAATTATAAGTGCTAAAGTGAGTTTGTTTGTTTGCTAAAGCCTGAGCACCTAAGGAGCTGAACAGACTTGCATAAATTTTTGCATAGAGATGTGGCGCCAGAGGATTTTTTAACCGACTACGATGACGTAGTGTTAAGTTAATTAGTAACACGCAAGCGCAGCTTCGCGTGAAAAGTTAGTACAGAATACTAATTTGGACGAATTATGGTCATGCTCTTAACTTTATACAAAGCTTTTTATTTGATACAAAGCAGTACGTAAAGGTTAAAGACATTCTCAACGAATAAAAATTGAGACATGATTAGTTATATAAAATCTAAGTAAGATCCGTGCATTTATCGCAAAACCGGAAAAGTAATCCATTGAATTTTACAGACAATGTAGTATTAGTGTACCTACGAGATTTTAACGGATTTAAATGGGACATTGTCACATCAACTTACTTAGATATTACCGATATCGTCCAGCGAAGTGGGACGAGGTTCTGCTAGTTGTATAATGGTTATAACGATGCAATGTAAAGTTTATACATCACACTGCATGTTTATAAACATCGGTAGATGATTAGTCATCGCAGAAGCATTAAGGAATTGCTCATATTCAACTAAAATCATACAACACTCAGTACGTGTTACCTGTGACCCGCTCCTCGTGCCTACCTCGTCGATGATACAAAATTATCATGATCTTTCACTTCGTTCATTCTTGAGGCCAGTTATCAATAGAAGCACGCACTCTTTCCATGGGGAAATTCTTCACTGGCGATCGTACGGATTGTTTTAGGAACTCCAAATTATCATGGCATTGTACACTCTAAAACTCACAATAACTCATAATCCAGCCGATAAAGGTCGGGACTACATCAAGTCTTTTAACCAAGATTGGGTGGTGTTATTAAGGGGCTTAACTACCTTTTCAGGAATGGTATCCTAATACACTTATGCCGATGTTTTGTACCATCTCATTGTACCTCTTAACAAGCCCAGCACAAGAACACTTGACCAAGTGTTTGGAGATTTTTAAAATTAAATAAAATATGCGTTTGGATCCATACCCACTTTGTGCCGTGCAATCACAGCGATTCTGTTCTCTTTAACACCCCACTCCATTCTAATATCGCAAAACATTGTACAATGTATTGGCGCAAACAGTATAGAAATGACAGAATCTAAATTCAAATGTAATATTTTTCTATTTTTAATTGTAACAATATTTATGGCCAGGATATGTACATATCCACGCAACTTGTGCAATTTATTACACCTATATTTAAACATGGTGAATATTTTTTCTTCTAAGTCCCTATATCTGAATCATATTACCACATTTCAATAAGTTTATTTTCTTTAACATCATGGGGACGTATTCTTCATTGCCAGTGTAATAAAGACCATAAACTACATTATTATTGCCAATAACTCGTAAACATCGTATCTGAACCTTAATATGGAATGTTCAGGCTATAATGTCGCTTGAAAGTAGTTTAGAAATGAAACCGCGTCATTTCGTTTTATAGAACTTCATCCACGATTTTATTTGCACTAATAAATATGGCGGTCAGAGGTTTTGATGTGTGGAATGTACCTTTTGCAGATGGGTGGAGGTCGAAATATACTAAACATGTGATCATCTGTGCCCTTTCCTATAAAAGAATACAATTTCTCTTATGTTTAATAAAAATTTTGAAAATTACGAAGCCTTCGAGTTTTTATTTTATATACGCGGCACGCAGAAATATGATTATCACATTTATAAAGTAGTGTAATATGATTATAATACGTCGTGTAGAACTTATGATATTATTTAACAACATTCCGTGTACAAAATCTGGTTATATGTACAATACGAACATAATTTAAAATATTGTAGAACACATGAAACTCAAACGAACAGCTAGCAAGGGTACCAAGAAGCGGCGGTCAACCGCGCAATGTGAAATGCGCCTTAAAAGTTCAACGTTCTTTTAAAGGACATGTCTCGATTTTTTGTACGTCTGCAAATAGGTTTCGCAAATAGGTTCCATGTTTTTTGGCGGCGATATCCTCGCTTGGGTTTTGTAATATGTTGTTTGTTCCGGTGTTGTTTAAACACCTGTGTGTTTATGTAGGGAACGAGGGTAGATACTACCTGACAGAGTAAATAAACACGTTATTTAGACAAATCAAAAGATTACAAGGACAAGTAAATAATAGTATCATCATCAGCAAAGTCTACTGCAGAATAATAGTCGGCCCAAATTGGCTGCAATGCATCACGGCACTGTCTCTTGAAAATACGCGTCATGGGCGTTTCTTAATTTATTAAAACAAGATGGATTTCCGGAACTTTAATCCAAACTTTATCGGTTATGCGTAAGGGAAGACCCTTAATCCGGGTAACATGTACACAGTGTCAGGATCGTTTGTTGTGCACCTGTTTAATGTTTGTAAATTGTCGTTTATTGTTGTTATAAAGCGAAACAATGCGCAATATAATTGTGTCAGTCGTGCAGGCCATCGTAGTCATTTGAGAATTAATTTCTAGTCGTCTCGTGCTTACTTCGTTGGTTGCTAAAATAATATTTACTCAATTAAACTTATATAGAGACTACGATTCTATCATATGTCCAACAGCGGACGTCTTCTGGCAGCTGCTGCTGCTGCCGATGATGAAAGCCTACTATCTTCTACCCCCGCTGCTTTGCTCGCATTAAACCACTATGACGAACTGGCCTCGGCTTCCAGGTTCCGATCTCTCATACAAGCCCATCAATAGGGAGCATGCTCAAATACATTCCCAGTTACAATAAATTACATGACATGGAAATAAAATGCTAAGACGGCAGACCCTAATAACGACGAAGGCTTCGGATAAGCGCAGCCGGGCAGGAGATGAAGGAGTATGTTACTTAGCCGACTTGCAAAAAACGAACATGAGTCCAAGAGTAACATTTCTCGGAAGGTTCAAATCGTTTGGATTCCACTGGCTCGCGCGACGTTGTGTAATCGTTTTGACAGTTTGGCAGTATACAACCTTGACGCATGAATAATGTACTGAGTAACATCAAGCTTTTGAAATGTTTTGTTTAGTTCGAAATAAAATAACCAACGAAGTAAAGTAAACAAAATATTACAAGTATTCTTCAAGGCTTATTATTTCGCGTATATAAGAAGTGTAATGTTGTTTGCAACGATTTGGGCCGGCATAACCGGCGGTTATCTCCGCAAAGTGACATCTGCCGGGTTCCGTGCGATATGTTAGTTTTTGGTAGCTCATTGGAGGGGAGGAGGAACTGAGATCGTCTTTCATAATCTTAATGCCTTCTTGTAATAGTTTATGGTGCCAAACGAGCAGTCGGAGCGTCACCCATACATCTCAGCAGAATTATATTCATATGTGTTGTCGTCTTTGCCTCCTCACTATAGACACAAGAAACGGGAAAATTTCGTCACGGCTCAATTTGGCAGGCAGCAGGTCACCGCCGCAATTACTTTGATGATGAACGGAAAGTTAGAACTTTGCGTGTCATCATCAACCTGTTAGTCCATTTCCGAGATATCTACTAGTATCCGCATTAATCCGATTCCTGCACGAAGATTGTCCTCCTACGTTGGCGCAACGGTCCACTAAAACATCTCATATGCATGGAATTAAATATATTGTGCAATAATTGATAGAATTCTAGATTTTTCGCGAAACGGAGGCTGTATACTTCGTCGTTTATCATAATGTGAGATAAGATAGAGTTACTTAGAAATTGTCAACAAACTCCCACACGTGAATGCCTTAGGAAATATCGGTGTAGGTGCACTAGTTGTTTTCCTCGGCTACGCACCGGCAGGCGATCCTAAAATAATTTATTATAATAGTATATGACCTCATAACATTCAGGTATGATTGTGTGAAACAGCGATAAAGCGTAACGCTTTACTGTGTTTTCGTCGCTCCCGTCTCTTGCGTGCCTTTCACTTTAGTATCATGTTCTACAAGCTTCACGCATCTTACGCTGATAGTTATTATAATTTTTTAAATTTTAGGGGGCAAACGAGCAGGGACAACGACGTCCACAATCATCTGTATAGACTACACCAACACGTTGCCCTACTTCCTTCTTCATTGGCCACCGGAAAGTCGAACACCGCACGAAACACGACAGCTTAGCTATTACTTACGGTATCGCGTGAGCGAGCGGTTCCTGTCCGGAGGTACCGGTCTTATTCAGCTGCAATACAACACGGCTATGTAACTACACTTATTAACATCCTTGAAACTGAGATTACCAATCCAGCTCCAGGCAATTATGTGTGACGTACATCCATAATCATGGAAACAATAGTACATTACAACTTTACGTATTCACGTGATATGTTATTTAACGAGTTCTGAATGCACTAGGCTATACGTATGTGTGCGCGTAACGAATTTGCTACGCCTTGTCCAACTGCTGTGCCTTAAATTTGTTTACATTTTAATTCTTCTTGTAAAAATGTAAGAATTACAAAAATTTAAAAAGAAACTTTAACGTATAGATAAATAATTATGTTAGAGAAAGTCACAAAATGCTGAAAATGCAAATGCCGTCAATTTTAATATAGCTCTTGAATATCCCACATAGTATGTAAGGATCTTGATAAGTGGCACTCGGTTCCCTCTACCTTACTATGCATTAGCACAGAACACAGAAGAGAGAGAGAGAGAGAGAGAGAGAGAGAGAGAGAGTATTAGTGTACTGGCGGAAAAATGATTATTGTTGTTTAATAATACCGGTAATGTCAAACTTTTGAAGAAAACATCAAGTTTGCCTAACGAACTAACCGGGACCTTTAATTTTAGGTGCCATTATTTGACTGTTTAGTGTTAACATATGATTGTATGTACCTAGTGTACGTACATATTTATTGTTATCACGGTAATTAATCGTTTTATATATGTAATTCAATTCTATGTCCCGTGGGGTGGTGATGACTTGTGGGTGTGGTGATTAATTTGTTCTATGCTGTACTGTCTCAGCTAGCACTTATCATTTTCAACAGTTGAGTTTTTCATCAAACGCTTTATTAGTTTCGTTTCATGAATCTTCATAAGGTGGCCAAAGTATCTACATAACATCTGGTGCGAATAATTGCTCGTTTGCCCCCCAAAGTCCCAAGCAATAACGGATCGATAGGTATATACGACGTCGGTGTATGTGACTATAGACATAACGATAAGTTGGAAACGTATTGTATTAGTCAAACGACAAGAGCGTCGTATAACGGATCCTCAAGAGAAACAGTTCGTTTATCAGCGAGACTGTCCTCGTAAAGATAGGCTTCGTCTGCTTGAGATCGACGGAGGTAGCGAGTTGTAGGGGACATGACTTGACTTTTATATTATGATGACAAGAAAATTTAGCTTTAAACAAAGCTCTTTATAATAAACAGATTTAAGCAGATAGGTACTTACACTCAGTTCCATAAGAGCTCGGGGTATGTGTCCAGGGGTCCACAACTATAGGGTCCCCGTACCCTCCAAATTACTACCATCTTGAGATTGGACGTAAATTACACGAGACAAGGAATTACAAATTTTGTAGTCTACTCGTTATGAAGAATAACTGGGTCTTCGCTTAAATATGGTGTAATTGTTGGTCAGAATTTTTATTACAAACAGAGGCTCGAGTATGACTGTAGTTAATTATACGTGCTGTAAAATGGACATGCGGTAGATTTTTTTTAGGGAGATGTAGTGCCATGCGTAGTGCTACACACTACATACTCCTATGCAACGGAATTGGGCCGGCACGACCGGGGAGGTACCTCTCGTTCACATAATACCGCCGTAGAGTGACATCTTCAGTGTCGCGTTTCGTGCGGTTTGTGAGTAGCCGGTGGCCCATTGGGGGGAGGAAGGTAACGCATCGGCATAGTAATTATGTGCATGTTCATGGGCGTCGGTAGTCGTATGAAAGGCTCTGATTGCTCGTTTGCCCCCCTATCCTATAATAAAAGGTATGACTATAGTTACTATTACTACAAGCAAAACATCTTACTGTAGTCCGATGAACTGTGACGGCAAATACATCAGCATCGCCAACAGCTGTAGGACACTCAGAAAAAATATTATCTTAATCTTATTTTTCCAAGTTCTCTAGATTTAGAAGTTCTATTTGGTCTTTCCGTACAAATAATAAAAAATACGTGTAACCCCGTCCACGATCTGCTAACATTGTTACAATTCTTATAATAATATCATATTACTAGTGGTACCTGGTAGTGCCAGCAGTGCAGTGAGTATGAGCTGTTACATGACACTACGTGCGTTGTAAGCGTTGGCACTAACGACCCACTTGCGTGTCTGCATTTGATGCGACTGCCAATTACTATAAATTATTGTGCACTTTCGTCGTGTAACTATATCATCGTCGGCCTTTGTACGTTCATTGTAAAACCCCGGGGTCTTAGAGTGCATGTTAGACCGTCGGTCCTACTCCAGGTATCTATCCGGTCGTGTCAGATTGCCCTCCTTTCAGAATACTCTACCAGTAGCTTTCTGAACCAACATTAAATCACTTTTCTCATTCTTAGTGCTGAGATCGTATTTCCACCTGGTTGTTGCTCGATCAACGCTGTTCTCCAAAATGTTACTGTGCACGGGCCCTAGGAAATTGATGACCCATGTGTCAAGTGTATAAGCACATTTTTCTAAATGTAGGAAAAATATATTCTGTTTCCCATTTTCTGTGTCCAATTCCCGCTTACAGTGAGTTATGTAACATTCTGAGTTGACAATAAAATATAGTGTTACAACATAGACTACACTTCAGTCGTGTAGGGTACGGTGATATCGCCAACAATAGTAAATTAATTGTGTCTGCTAGTTACGTGTGAATAGACCAAGGTTTACTTAAAATACCTGCCTCCTATTGTGCATCTGCTCGGTAAGTGCTTGGGTATTGTAATGCATGATATGTTTACAAACGAGAACTCGGAGACTTTTTACGACTACCGACGCCCTCCTTAAACAGTTACCATTTTCCAGGGCAACCGTAGCCAGATATCAAGTTTGACCAATCATCATAGTCTACCAGGTGTATTACCTACTTTACTTTCACTTCCTGGTAAGAAATCACGCAGGGATGACCAAATTAATTATTATGAACCTGTTTCATCGTCACATTTCCTTTACAACCTTGTATTCGACTGCAATAATGTTTAAGTAGATGTAGATTAAAATCTTACTGTTAAAATAAATGCGACAGTATGTATGTTTGTTGTTGTTTCACTTCAAAACGACTGAACTGATTGGAATATATTTTACTGGGGAACAATGCCTAACACAGCCATGAAAATATCATAGAATCTCTTCATGTCGCACAAGTATCATATATCTTCTAAAAGGACATACTCAACGAGTGTTCACTTGTTATGTTGATATAGAGAGTAGGAAGAAAATGCCGATAAAAGTATTTGTTTACTCGGCCGACCTTGAGCCGAACTTACATAAGTGAAAGCCAAAGGTTACGACTGCTGGGGACGTCTCCACTCCGAAGGCCATTCACGGCACGTGACTAGGTAAAGTGGTACAATTACCTTTTTTTAATATAGAATAGGGGGGGCAAACGAGCAACCGGAGCCTTTCTACGACTACCGACGCTCATGAACATCCACATAATTACTGTGCCGATGCGTTGACCTCCTTCCCCCCCCAATGGGCCACCGGCTACTCACAAGCCGCACGAAACCCGCCACTGAAGATGCCACTTTACGGCGGTATTATGTGAGCAAGAGGTAACCACCGCGGTCGTGCCGGCCCAATTCCGTTGCACAGGAGGACGTGTGTCACGCACTATTCATGGCACTACCTCCTCCTATGCAGTATGGCACTACCTCTGCCGGTATTTCAATTTGAGTGGCAATATGTAACTAATGGATTTGAAACTTGTTAATTTTTTTCCATTTGCCACAGTGATAATTGTTTTTTAACTCGCGATCACAATGGACAATTCAAGAATACGTCTTCACGCCAGTTCCCTAATGGACTATTCAAATAGTAATAATAATAATAATAATAATAACGTTTATTTTAGACAGACGAGGTATCCGTATATTGTAAGTGTGCTAGTAACAGTTTTATTATTCTCTGCTAGTATTGTTACAACAGTAATTATTTAATCCTTCCTATGACCATCTTGTAATATTAGGACGAATCAACTTGTAACAACTTATTCAGTATAAAGGTTTACTATAATGAAATAGAAGATACGTGCACTCGAGACTGTCGAAAAGCCATTCTATAAATCAAAATCACATACAAGACCGGCAAGACGCTGCGGTTTTCATGGGGTTCGTGTGAGTTTCGAGTACGGACTGATAAAGGATAAAAGTCTAATACTTCATGTTCTCTGGTATATTCGCCTACCGTTTATCACGTTTTGGACTCTACAAAAGAAACGGTTTATAATTTATCTGTTGTTATTTTTATCCTTACTTGATTGGGCCGCCAGAAAGGGTCGAAACTGAATTAATTGGATGGAAAAGTTTACAATACGATTTTTAAAAATTTCTTATTGGACCTTAACCTAGACAGGTCTGCTCGGGAGGAGAATAGATGAAACAAACTCGAACTAACTAGTTTCGAGTGTCTAGTCTAGTGAGTAGTCTAAGGATCATTCCGTGAAAATTGCTACATGCAGATTGATCGCTACATCCATATATGGAACTGGGTACACATGGGGTTACATATGATAAACATGTTTTTATAATGTCGGGTTTGTTGTTTTCATTTCCTAAATCTTATCAACACTCCACACCGGCTAAACCTAAAATCGGAATCGATAAACGTTATCGGTCGGTACACGATTGTGAAATAAATTTGGCAGGCGAAATATACCGGACGTAGATAATGATTGTGCCACTGACCTAAGGTGTTTTCGCGAGGTTACGATGTGCTTGCAGGACGCCACCCGCATCACTTGAAATTTAGATGACAGTCGAGACAATAGGCTGGTGCTGAGGACAACACTGTAGTTAAATCAAAGCGTATTTGTGGGTATAATGGTCGTTACTAGTTTCAACATATTTACAATTTTTTTGTTTATAATAAACTAGCATTCCCGGCTTTGCACAGATATTTTACAAAATATGGTAAATTTATTTACACGTTACCATGACAACAAATTCAATTCATGACAGAACAACGTTTGTCGGGACAGCTGGTTATCAATCGTTGTGATCTACAGCTGCGATATAAGGGTTTACTCTGATATTTTATTCACACTCCTGTCTTTTACCTACTGATCTCTAAAATTTGAGAAGATGTTAGCCTGTGTTCATCAGAGATAATATAGGATTCTTGTGGTAAAATATTTTTCAAATCGGTCCAGTAGTTTCAGAGTCTATTCCTGCACGCAGACCAACAAACAAACAATCAAATGTCTCGTCTTTATAACATTAGTATACAGATAATATTTCTGTTAAAAGGTTAAATGTACGTACTTAGGGAAGATAGTATAGATCTTGTTAAAACGATAAATTTGTCTAAGTATACAGCTGAGCATGCAAGATTCGCTCTACAATCTTACTGACAATACAGACCGATCACATTAATAGGTCCAATATGTGAGTAGCCCGTGGCCTATTGGATGCAAGGAAGGCAAGGCATCGGCATAGTAATTGTGCGGATGTTCATGGACGACAATAGTCGTAAAAAGGCTCCGATTTCTCGTTTACAGGGGGGCAAATATTATGTACTATAAAAAGAATAAAAAATGTTTATTTAGACGCATTAGCGTTATGTCTCCATCTATCTGTCAAGATGATGATAAAAGATGTAAGGAGCGCGAGTAAGAATCAAGCTGAATGTCAACACAAATACCGAGAGCTGCAGTCTCTTGAAACAGAAAGAAACGTACTTTTAAGCCATTGCCATCTAAAGATGCAACTGTAAAAAACTACAGGGTACTTCCCGTTGATCTAGATTCATGAAATTTGGCAAGAAGTAAGAACTCATAGTGCAAATACATATCACATAACACCGCCGTGAACTGACATCATTAGTGTCGCGTTTCGTGCGGTTTGTGAGTAGCCGGTGGCCCATTGAGGGAGGAGGGGGAGAGAAAGAGGACAACGCATCGGCATAGTAAGAATGTTCATGGGTGTCGGTAGTCGTTAAAAGGCTCCGATTGCTCGTTTGGCCCCTATTCAAAAAAAAGAACATCCATAAATTTGTAAAACATACTTAAACCGTTACATTGCCATACAAAATGTGTGCAAGCGCCAATAAGTTTAAGTTTGTAATCATAAGTTGTAATGCTCGTATTTGCTGGATGTGTGAGCCCGACTCGCTCTTGGCCGGTTTTTTCATGATCTGTTAATATATCCACGTTTGGCGCTGGCTCTACCCAAATGTGACTACCGTTGTGTTTGTCTCCAGTCTCTCTTCTATGAAGTATAAGTACTTCATTGCAGCGGGATTCTAACATCCAATTTACAAATTAGCTAGCCAACTAGCGTACGTTACGTGTCGTTGCTCTAGTATTACCAAGGCCGCAGACAAAGGTTGTTAACCTTTAGACATTTAATTGCGCAAAACCTACGACATCGTAATGTCTCATACGGTTTTTATGACAAGGCCTTTGTTCCCCTAGGCATGTCCTATGCGAATATAACTTAAGAAATCACACTACTCAGATAATGTCCCGCCTTTTTCCGATTAAAGGGACAAACGTCAAGCCTGATAGAAGTTTTGGTGAGTGCCGACACACATAGACGTTCACATAATGCAGTGTTGCCCGTCTTCTCTCCTCTCTTTCACTGAGCCGCCGGTAACTCACGAACCGCTCGAAACGCGATATCATAGCTGTCACTTTACGGCAATATCACGCAAGACGTACAACCCCGGTCGTGCCGACTAATTCCTCCGCAATGCAGTGTAACACCACCAGATTTAGAATCGATGATTAGCATAGTAGGCTACGTTGATCGCTAAAATGTCTGTGAGGTCCCTGTTCGTCCACGGTTGTGCGATGAGTCACACTCAGCCTTCCCAAAGCAGTTCCTTATTGAAGATTGATTGTGCAGGCGCCTAAAGCAATTTAAAGTGTACAAAAAATACACAAGTTGTTTTATTTGCATTGTAATTTGTTCGTCGTTCCGTCTCATTAAGTGTTCGACGGGTCGTTTGAGGCCAATCACAGAGACGCACTGTTCTGTGTACTGAGAGCAGCTTTTTGTGCCACGAGTGCACAGATACTGGTTGTATTGTAATTAGGCCTTATCTTTCTTCACCTTATCTTATAAGATGTATGTTGTATGAATATAGGCCGTCTCTATACTATGTACATCTAGATTTGATTATTTTTGATTTACTGGGGTTTTTCTTGTTGTTTGCTCCTTATCTGTATATGGGCTTTTCTGTTATGGATGGCGATATGGATATATCAAAATTATCTAGCTTTTTTTAAAAGCATTTGTTGTTGAGCGTCTGAGATCATTTGTCATCTGTGAAATCTGACTTTTTGTAGGTTATCGATATTATAAGATAAGATTGATCGAATTGATAAGATACCTAGAACTACCTTCGATGCACCATAAACAGGCGCAGTCATTGAATTGTGTGTGAATTTCTGACGTTTTAAATAAATAGTTTCTTCTTCTAGATTTTAATTCGAGAGTAAAAAATAGTTTCTATTGCCAAAGCACTAAACTAAACGTCGCTTTCGGCTACTACATTTAACTAATTGAAGTAAGTAATTACAACGAGATCGACACAAGCCCTGTTCCGGTGCGCGGGCACTCGGGGCAGGTTGAATGCTTGTGTATCGGGCACGAGGTTGAGACGAGGAAAGTCGACCACATGACCACGGCTAATGAACACGTACAGACAGAGGTCCCCCGCTCGTTGCATTACAATTTTAACTTTTTAATTTTACCGCCATGATTCTACTTTTTTCATCTCGCCCGACCTGTACATGATTCCTAAATTCCTAAACGCTAAAACATAGGTGAATTAATTTCCCGCCGCATTAATCATCGTAATATGAAACGAATTTTTCAGTTAATTATTTACCATTAAATGCCTAATTTTTAACCATCGAGCCCTTTTGATAAATAACGCACCCATATATTAGAGTATATTTTGGTGGTTAATTGAACTGCCAAAATTTTTAATATTTATTTAATTTTTAATGTCTTACAAGGATCTCTTATCGTCTATCAAGTTTACCAATTAACAGCGCCCCGCGGTTTTACCCGTGTAACATGATAAAATTCTAAATTATAATCTTATCCCATTAGATTTTGAATTTTTGATAATCCTTCCTTAGCGCTCACTTACGTCACGAAAGGAACCTCTGTACTAAATTTCAAGTTTCCAGGTACAGTAGTCACTTGCAAGTTGTTAGTCAGTCAGTCAGTCAGCCAGTGAGGGAAGGGTTGACTAAATATGTGCACATGACATCAAAAAAGAAGAGATAAGAAACGCTACCTCCATTATCTTTTAATAATAAATTTGTTACCGTTTGTACTACTTTATTTTTGATAAGATAAAATATATTTTTGAACTTGTTTTTGTGTGTTTAGTTAAGAATCGTTATGATTTCATAGTAGACAAATAAAATTCACCATGACAAAATTACTGATGCTTTATAATACCACGTATATCTATGAAGTTTCACTTCTACCGTGCCTTTGATTGCATACATGTTTATCAAATACTGAATGACATTTTATTTGGTCCACAGATTCGGGATTTCAACAAATTGTCACATCTGTAACCAATGCTACGATAATTAGCACAAGTGAGAGCAAGCGAAAATGTCGCACCACCTGGTAACAGTATGCATGTTCTGCCTGCTATGTGCGGCGCACACGTGCGGTTCACACGTCAGCCTGGAGAACGACCTGCACACCGTCGACACCATGCCACAGGTAGAGCACTCGTTCCACCTGGACAAGCGGAAAATAGAGTCCAAGATACGGTACCATCAGAAGCTACAGAAGATACGGAGTAAGAGGGAGGTGAAGAATGTTAACCCTAGCGCGTACGTCGAGCAGATATTCAGGTTGTACGGCGACGCTGGCTCTATGACCATGAACCTGTCGGGCTTCAACAGGATGCTGGAGGGGTTAGAACTCAACACGCTTATTGTAGGAGGCCAGCAGAGGAGTGAGAAGAAGGAGTACATGCATCCAAATGGCGCGCACGTGGACGAAGTTGTTAATGTAAGTATTACACATTTGAATTTAAGAATGATCGCTGACTTTGTTTCGGCTGATCTTGGGTCAGGGCTAAGATTGTACTGCTCCTAGAATAGCAGCTGCCTTCATAAAGCGTAATGTAAAATACTATTCGTTACTAATTAAACATTTTAATTTTTTCGACAAAAGCTGCCAGTGAAACTTGGCTACAATTTCCAAGCAAGTAAAACGTGTTGTAAACGTTTGTTATAATGTATTAGTCCAGAAGCATGCAAAACATACACGATGTTCTGATGCTTTAACGAAGTATCTTGACACCAACGGCCAAATGTTTTTTTTTTTCAAAATCGGGTACAAGCATATGCATGTACAGTGTCAGGATCCCTTACTAAATTCAGCACTATGAATTAACATTAATTTTCTGTAAGCAAATAGCTTTACGGTGTTGATTTTGGTGTCATTCACGCTGATTGCAAAGCGTGGCATTAACTTTAAACTACTTTTTAATGTTTTCAGTGTGTTAGCAGTCGGGACCTTATCCAAACAGTCAACACTTGGTTAAAACCTCACGACCACAACCATGATGATCACAGTGAGCAAAATGGTCATGATTCTGATGATGTAATATCAGGAAACACTCTCGGAGCCATATGTCCTATATTACTGTACCAGAAACTAGCAAACTCCTCCATAGAAAGAGCTGGGTGTCTCAAAGTAATGTCCACAAATTTACCTAGTCGAAGGGATAAAAAGGAGGGCTCAGAATCGAAGAATATGTTCTCAGTTTGGTTGTATTCCTCTTTAAGTATAACCGCGATCAGCGCTTGTGGGTTACTCGGCGTAGCGGTAATACCGATCATGGACAAAACGTATTACAATCACATGCTACAGTTCCTAGTCGCGTTGGCAGTGGGCACTCTGTCCGGGGATGCGCTGCTGCACCTGATGCCTCACGCTATGAGTCCAATGGAGGAGGATCACGATCATGAAAATGCATTAGAAGCGAGGGCTTCTCACGACGACGGCATGTGGAAGGGACTTGTCGCTATGTTCGGGGTGGTCTTCTTCTACTTCACAGAAAAGGGACTCACAGTGGTCGCCGAATGGAGGAAACGTCGTCAGAAGCTAGAGGATGACAAACTTCCGTCTCGCGTTCGGGTGTTGAAGGACGAAACCGTGGATTGCTCGGGGTCTAAATCGCCTACGTCGAATTCCTTTATGAAAATATTCAAAAGGGGCGACAAGAGCGATCCTACAACGAAGACGTGTAAGCACAAGTATTCAGAATATCCTTATTGCTACGATGAGATCGACACAGACACGCATGATGCTCACCACTTGAGAGACGGAGTACCACCCAGTCCAAAAGATACGAAGGGACAAAACAAGTGCGTTAGCGTAGTCTCCTCGAATGCTTTGAACTCTGAGGGCAAAGGAAAGGAACCCACTGCCAAGGACTGGCTCCTGAAGTCCGAAACTCAAGCGGTTGTAGAAATGAATAACATTAAACACAAGGAAGATGGCGTGAACGATGTCAAAGATGGTGATAGCTACACTGTTATATTGAGGTTCGTATGCTTCTTCCGGGTCTTTGTCCTTTCAAATAATAAACCGTTCATAACATGGTGCTAATTGCATACTAGCACCCCGATATCGGTTCTGTCCGCGAACACAGTAAATACTGACAGTTCTCGAGAAAGTCTTATTAGCTTGTCGGGGTGGGAATGATGTTCTACTGTCACATGGTATCCAGGCTACTTAGGCCTGGCTTCACCGGGGCATATTCTGACGTCAACTTGGAAAACTGCTCTTTGATTTAAATTGATGTTCAATTTCAATGAAAAATCATCTTGGAATAGTCCTAAGACCTGCAAATTTAGATACCTATAACTGTTTCGACAACTATACACCACAAATCTAAAGATTAATTTGCAATCTTGTGTTAATTTACATGAAAAGTCACAGAGAGAGAGAGGTAGAAGAGTTCTATCGTATCATCTGCATCTATCTGATTGTACTTCTATAATTATCAAAATTTTTGACGTCTAGGTTAACCTCGCAGCGTAACTTAAAACCGTTTAGGAGCTGTTTACAATATTTTATGTACCGATGAATCTGCCTATTGGGTATAGAATTTTGAAATAACGTCCATACGAAATATGTCAAAATTCTATCTCCAATAGCCTAATCCAACGATATATAAAATGTTTTCATTCATGTTCATGTTATGTTTTGATAGTGATAGTGTCGAGATGTTTAGAATATGTTGTGTATTTTCAGGGAACATTCTAGAGCCCACCACGGCCACTCGCATGCGCATGGGCACGTGCATGCGCCCCCCTCCTCCATGTCTTCTGTAGCTTGGATGGTCATCATGGGCGACGGACTCCACAATTTCGCAGACGGAATGGCCATCGGTATGATTTCTCTTCATTACGTATGGGAAAAACATTTGATTTGATTGAGTTTTTGTTGATCACACGCCGTAATTATCACACAAGGTTACATCATTGTTGCAGACAGGGTAACGTCATACAACAACAACTACCAAAGAATTTTCACAGAGTCGTCATCATCATCAGCTCTGTCAGTGGATAGGCGAGTGCCAGACTAAAGCCCTCGACACTATCTCGTAACGTGTTCCCTTATCAATGCGAGGCAAGTGTCTCATGTCTCCAGGCAAATTTCCTCCTGTGAATAACAGGATAAAAAAACTCCTAAGACTTACGATAAAGCTCGTCCTTCGAGCTAGCTCTGCGGTGTACCTAAAGAGAACAATTGTCATTCCTCCTACCAAGAACATCTTCGCCTATTTACCGCTACCTGCGTCGACGTGAAAGTTCAGTTATTGCGGGGCAGCTGCGAGATGCGCTTGATCAACGGAGCGAGGACACAGACGGGTATCACGAAACGGTCGAATGAAACATTATCTCGCGACTGTAGCAAAAGAACAGCTATGTTTTTCGAGTAAACTGCAACACCACAGCTTCGCGCTCGGTCCCTAATGGCGTAGACATGTAGAAACGAGACTGCCACATGTTACGATCCTTACTCGACCTCGATATTTCCTTCGCTGCCTCCTATTAATTTGACCGCCTACGGACGGTACAGTTTACGGTTTTTCGAGTTGTGTATAGTTTTTTTTTAATGGCTTGATGGGTTTTAAACTATATCTATTCCAGCTTGTTTCTCACAATGACACGTATAGAAAATCAGTTATACTTTACTGACTACAATAAAGTAAAAAAGTTCGATTAACTTACATATATTAACTACTTTAACGGATTTTATCGCGGTTTATTTAGTATTCCGACTTTTCAGGAGCTTTACAGCTACCATGGTCACGGGTGGACTGAGATGACAAACGTTTTGATATTATAAGTTATTAAAAGTACCCGAAGATTTTATATTACTAATTCGCTGTTACAATTAACACAGCAAGCGCCTATTGTAACATGCAGCTGTGAGGCGTTATGTTTGGATTTAGATTTGATTATGTTTATAACTGGGTCCCACGCAGAGGGAAGCACCCAGCCATCTACTCTATTGAAATTTTGATGTTTTTTTTAATTTCAATAGCCTCACAGATAATCCTAGGATGGAATCTGTGTTCTTTCGCGAGGGTTTGTGCTTTGTTAAATCTAATGTAATGACAAGGGCCAACCTCAGTGTGTTCACAGACTACAGATTTTTTTAACGTGTTTAAGGTATTTTCATAAACACGCTGGGAAAAATACCTAAATCATCGAATCATCATCACTTTGATATACGTGTCGCAGTCGGGTTGTCTTAATCGCGGTATTTCATTACGCCTGTCCATATTCTAAAACAGGGACGTTCTCTGTAGTGGCGGGCCCACGAGTAGCCGCATTGTCACTGAGGGACGTTCTCCTATGTGGCAACTAGGTTCAGCCTCTATTGTCTTTGAAAACGTCTAGCCGTAATGTATTACGGCGACTTATACAATACGACTGCAAAATATGTGTTTACGCTATCTGGTCGCTTATCTTGAGGAACGAATTGTGGATTCTTTATGAAAACAAGTTTTTAAAACTTCCATTTGATCAGATGCTTGTAATGCTGACTGTACAATGAAACATTTAAAAATAATAAGTTTGTTGTGTTATGCATCTTTAGGTGCTGCTTTCGCGTCGAACATCGCCGGTGGGTTCTCTACTGCTATTGCTGTCCTGTGTCACGAACTGCCACATGAGTTAGGTGCGTGTTTACATTTGTTAACATATCGGGGTGATAGCACTAATATCGTGTTACCGGGTCTAATAAGTGGGGGGAAAAAAATGAAAAATCTTAATTTACCTATTTAACTGTCTGTCGCTATAACATTTGTATGGGCCTTATTCCCAGGTGACTTCGCGGTACTCCTCAAGGCGGGTATGTCCGTGCGTCGTGCGGTTTACTACAACGCGCTGTCGTCGGTGCTGTGCCTGGGCGGCATGGTGTGCGGCGTGCTGGCGGGACACGCGCCCAGCGCCACCCGCTGGCTATTCGCAGCCGCCGCTGGCATGTTCCTCTACATCGCGCTAGTGGACATGGTACGTCCACCAGTACAGCACGTACAACATATACAGAGGCTAGCCTCGGCTAGTCGTACAACTGTGCGCACTCACACATAGTACAGTCCCGACTTTTACAGTCGCGGTGTGTGCGTACATTCCAACATGATCTACGTCTGCTCTGCCATGCTCATCCAACTTCACTTTTACAGTCGCGGTGTGTGCGTACATTCCAACATGATCTACGTCTGCCATGCTCATCCAACTTCACTCTTACAGTCGCGGTGTGTGCGTACATTCCAACATGATCTACGTCTGCTCTGCCATGCTCATCCAACTTCACTTTTACAGTCGCGGTGTGTGCGTACATTCCAACATGATCTACGTCTGCCATGCTCATCCAACTTCACTTTTTCCAGATACCAGAGCTGAGTTCGTCCCACAGTAACGAGGGTACGCTGTGCCAATGTATACTCCAACTGCTAGGCCTAGCGACTGGCATCGGCATCATGCTGGTGATAGCTCTGTATGAGCACGACCTTAAGACGTTGTTCGGTTAAGTGTAAAGTGATAAGTGTTAAGTGACCAAGTGAAGCGACTACACTTGGGGTCATATTGACCCCATAATATAACGACATATAATGTGATGTACTTAGGTAAAGCTCAAATGTATATTTTCTTAGACCTCATACCACGGCTATCTATTTCTACTTACAGTTAAATGTTAAGGTTACCCAGTTACTCTACAGAAGCTTCTATATCCATGTAAGTAACATATTTGTAATCAATGTAGATTATTCGAGAATTTTCTCTGTTGCCTTTACACTGTGAGAATTATGTTCCTGCTTATATGTAAACCTATTCAATATATCTATATACATTTGCTAAGCATTTAATTTAAGACATACCTCTTATGTTATGTACTTTACTCCAATTGATATGTTAATAGGAATTAGATATATTACAGACTTACTGCATGTATAATCATTGAGCACATAATGAAAATGCAGAGCCAACAGTCTTGAGTAACACTGAAACAAAATATAGAGTGCTTAATGAAAATGCAGAGCCAACGGTCTTGAGTAACACTGAAACAAAATATTGAGTACCTAATGAGTGTACACAGTAGGCAACCTTCCATTCAGTAATTTACTTTAATGTGTTTGTTTTGTATGTGGTAACGTGTTTAACACTGTGTGTCAATAACAAATCAAGTGAAAATGTCTATACATGCAGTAGAAACTTTAAATTATATTGAAGTTAAGTAAACTGTAAATAAAGTGTGTACACAGATATACAAGCTCGGGCAAGTAGCACAGGCTGTCCAACATACAGAGCTATTCAGAGAATTGAGATTTACAATGACTAGTATAGTGATTCTACAGTATGTAATGTGAATATAGTGTGAAAGAGACAACGCTCTACAAAGCCCCTCTTTAAACTGATGAATTGATGTGCTATATTTACTTCTAATTATGAATTGTTAAATGTCAACCTACAATTTTAGCTAGATGACTTTATTGGTCATGGTAAAATTAAAAAATCGGGTTCATCTCATATTCTAAATATACGATTGGATTGCATTCTACTTTAGAAAAATCCCGGGTGGATTTAAACTATAAATTCCGTTATTAAGATTCCAGTCAACCAGCGGAACCTTCCACAACTAAGTACACAAAAAAATCTCCGAGTTCATGTGTGTGAGATTATTGCTACTGTGTCCTAACTAGATTTACTTGAGAATCTTGTCATATAGTTTGACGTAACAAGTATAATTTACAAAAAAAAAATTCGTCATAAAAGTACACTTCTCTTTTAAATTGTTGAAATGTTCTTTAAATCGTAAGAAATATTGTCTATTGATTAACAGTGTGATGAATTGAAATGTTTACACGGAGTAAGCTCTTAAGTGTGTTGTACATACAGAAACAGTGTTAAAAGTACGTACTTACTGCATTTGTCTGTAACTCGAATAATATGTTGTATCAATTTATGCACCATGATATGATATAATATTTCTTTAACAATAAACATGAAATTTTATTTATCTAGTATAATCATTCCTTAACCCTCACCCCGTACTAAATTATCCCTTAACTCTTGAATTCATGGTGTTGTGATGTGCATTGTAATGAAACTTCTTTAACGGCATAAGGCAGGGAAAATAAGTTCGTGTCAGCAAACATGCTATACGTAGCCGTATACGTAGTAGGTAAATTAGTTAATGGCACGTAGCTGCCACGTATAGCATGTTAAATTTTCTCTACTATCGGCATCTATGATCTGACGGCCTGATGCCTTTTAAATATCAAAGAGAGAAGTTTAAGATGTCAAATCACATGATCGTGGCTGCGGCCCATTGGAATCATCACGAATGAAATAAGACAGCCGTTGAAATTCTCAAGGAGCCATTCTTCCGTTGGCGCGCGGAAAGTTACACATTCTCGTTAGAATTGTGTCTGTCGTGTTCTATACTACCAACTTCTGGCCACACATAACCGCTCATCACTTCGGCTGACCTCGTTTTAGAGGTCCGAGTCGCCTGGTATACTGGACCGAACAGGCGCTCCATGTGGATGCGTCAGCTTTTATATACTCACTCGTGGCCAAATGCGTCAATTCTACGTTCTAATGAAAGTAGAAAAGCTACAGCGAAAAGTTGTCCTATCACCGAAGATGATTTCTTCACTAAGTCACTATTTACTTTCACACTGTTCAACGAATCATTCGTAAAGCAGCTTGAACTGGTACAGCATATAAGCGTGTAAATACAAGTCCAAAGATGTCCAAGAGGTGTTCGATAGCACGATGGCGAGTCAAAGTTGACGCCTCTACTTGTCATATAGCATAGGAGGAAGTGGGCAGTCGGAGCTATCTAGTGAATATCGACGCCTATTAACAACCACAAATTCAGATGCAGTGCCCTCCTTCAATGCGCCACCGCCTACTTACAAACCGACCGAGGTTATGTGAGCGCGAGGTACCCCTGGTCGTGTCGGCCCGATCCGGCCGCAATGCAGTATGTGTCCACTGCTGTCACACTACCACGAACAGTAGCAATGGCCAGCATGTACTCACCTATAGCCCCGGTAGGTACAATTTTCACATCCCTCAGTATGTGGAATTTGGACAGTTCCATTAATTTAGTAGTTTATGCTTACTACAAAATCACAAAGTGTACACTGATCATAAAAGGCTTCAACAGTACACAAACATAACACGTGCTCGATTGTGGACCTCCTTTTTTGTCAACTGGTTGCGCATAAGGGATAAAAGCAAAATGAATCTAATAATATATTTAAATGTGTATATTTATAAGGGCGCTTTAAACATTTTATCAAACCTCAACAGCACGTCTGGTTACGGAGTGACCCGTAACACGTTTACAGGTTACACTGACGCAGAGCGTCACCGGTTAGGGCGTGACCCGCTTGGGGTCGCGCGGGAACATGGACGTCTTACGGATGTTGTCGAGTCCCAGGTACAACATCACCACGCGCTCCATACCGATGCCACCGCCTGGGAACAGGCAGTATTGTCATTGGTTGGATGTAGTGGTGAAGGAAGACGTAGTCCACACAAGAAGAAAATGGTAAAA
The DNA here is from genome assembly GCA_017140195.1 of Eumaeus atala. NCBI lineage: Eukaryota > Metazoa > Arthropoda > Insecta > Lepidoptera > Lycaenidae > Eumaeus > Eumaeus atala. The sequence continues at coordinate 359,385 of JAFELO010000804.1, forward strand.
CAGGGCTATTCCTAAAAGATGTGTTACCTAAATTATGTCTTAACAAGTTATTTTTGTTTATTAGTGCATAAAAATAATATAATAAATTAGTTTTGGTGCACATATGTTACAAATTAGGCGTGTAAGTGTAAAAGTACCTGCGTGTGGCGGACAGCCCAGTCTGAACGACTCGATGTACGAAGCGATTTTGCTGATATCTGTTCAAAAGTAATAATAAGTTATGTTATAAATTATTTGTCAAGATGATGTCTTCGCAACTACATCGGGCCCCAAACTCTAGATCCTAATATTTAAGGGGTTACATCCATACCATCTGTCTCTAGCAGCTCGTGAAAGCGAAAGGTGGCCCACCCAAAGGATGTTTGTAGTGACAGACCAAATTAAGTAACAAAATGAAATGTTTACACTAACTTTTTTAAATAGAACACCAAATATTACAAGTTGACTACAATAAAGTTGTGTTGAACTTTGTTTCCATGGCACAGGATCAATAAATATCGCAGAACCTCCTCGAACACAGCACGATACAACAGGGATTTGTATAATTTACTAACTTTAATGCGCTTCGGTATTCACTATCTCATGTTACGCGATTGCTTGTTATTTTCTTATGCACTAAAAAATGATCGTGTGATTTTTTAGATGAGAATACTGGGGATACTCGCTCCGCAGCGCTGATACTGCGCTACTAACTGACTGTTGATATTTTTGACGCTTAAGTTCAGTTGGACGAGACCCTAAATGAGTCTTCATACTTACTTGCTACTTGTATATATATAATCCACCTGCACAGGAGGCCTTAAGGGACCTCCGCTCTGACTGTGAGAGGCATGGCATAACTGTATTGATGTACATTTCTATCGGCATGACAAAATATTTAAAAAAAAAAACTAATATAATTTCGTGTCAGCAAACATGCTGCATGTGTCAGCACGTATCTGGCACGACTTACGTACTGCCACGCGCACTGCATATATTTAAAGATAGTTTTCAGTTTTTACTTCCATAGGCATTTCCTATGACATCCTGTTGCCTTTTATATTTGAAATATCACCAAAAAAAAAGTCTTAACGGTGTTAAATGCAGGAGTTGCGAGCACGGATGCCTCTGAATAACTATGCTGCATTGCAGCCGAACTGATCCGGCACGAGTGTCTCCGGGCGGCGGAACTCGTCAAAAGGCTCCGACGGTTCGTTTGTGCTACATAGTGTAAAAAAATGTTTCGAACTGTTCGGATATCTGTTACTCACCGATGCCGTGATGCATGGCCCTCTCGGTGAGGAAATCCGGGTCGTGTATCCTCTGCGCGCCGGAGAGGATCTCCTCGCCTCGCATGAACATGTCATACGAGTTGGAGGTTTTCTGCGCACACATCCACAACATGTTTTATAAATTCGCATGAGTTTCCATGTAACATATTATTATAACGAAGTGTTGGTCGACCGTTCACCAGGTGGGAAGACGGTCTTCGTGCAGTAGCCGGTACGAGGTGGATGTAAGTAGCGAAAGATCGGCCGTCTTGGCGTTCATTGGAAGAGGCCTGTGTCCAGCAGTGGACCGATAAGGGCTGATAATAATGATGATGATATTTAAAATTCGAAAATAGAGGTAATGTACACTTGGCAAAATTTTTTTTGTCTATAGTGGGCCTACATACAGAATACAATAGAATTCACTTGTTAAATTTTACACAGAGACATACAATAGAATACACAATCATTTCCTGTGCCTGCTATTTTTCTTTTCATTACATTTTCTGCTTGTCCCACCGCTTTTCCCTCAAAATCCTTGTGTTGATGTTATGAAAGGGTCGTAGTGATTGCTGAATTCGAACCTCAGTCTCTACACAGCCTTTGGAGCAGCGGTGGTAATGAGTCGTGGGCGAAACACATAAAACGTAGAACTACCACGAAGGACTCACCGGGTTGTTGGGGTCAGGCATGGTGTAGAAGGGCCGCACTGCGAGCGGGTACTTGTCGAGGATGTAGAAGTCCGTGTCGTACTTGGCCTTCACCAGCCGCCCCAGAAGCTTCTCATCGGGAGTAGAAAGATCGTCTTCCTCGCCTAAAGTCACACCTGCAAGTGCAGAACAATAATTATGTAATCTTTTTATAGTATAAGGGAGCTAACGAGCGGGGAGCAGTCTTGTGATGATTGCCTACACCCATTTTGAGGCGGTATGACTGCTGGTGTATGATCTATTATCAGGGATTTCGGTGGTAAGCAATTAAAATGTTTTGAACACTGTTCTTCATTTGTATTTATATTGAAACAGAAATAAAGTTAAGCATTTTGAAAACAGATGCTTTAAAAAATAGGTTTCAGGTGTAAATAATTGTTACATCCTATAAGGTTAATATTGGCATAAAATACGCTCTGCCTCAATCGCCATCTCTTTCCTTTTAGGCAAAGTAACTGCAATAGCGAATTAAACACAAATACATGGAAAACTATTGAAAAATGACACATACAGAAACGTTTAAGATGTTTCAGGGATAATTCTGTAACATTCAATCGAATGTGTAGTACTTATGAAAGTGTTACATCAAAGTGTTTTTGAATTCCCGATCTATATAATCATTTGACCAAATGCCTTCTGAAACCTGGATGACGTTAGATCATTATGAACGCACACATCAGGGTATCGTCATGTCGAGTGTGGCTTAACGCTCGGGTAACGCACCTGCCTCCTTGAGCAAGGCGATGGCGTCGGGGAACTCCAGCCTCAGCGGCGGGTCCAGGAAGCGGAAGGGCTCCACCCGGTACTGCTCGCCCACGGTCGCGATCTCAGCCGCGTACCTGCACATAACGCACATCTGTTGATAATATGACAAGATAGGGACGGAGTGTCGCGGAATATGAGCGTAGTGGCAGATTTCGAATTTAGTTAAATTGGGCCAACGAACAGTCACTAGCCTTTTCATGACTAATGACGCCCATAGGCATCCGCATAGTTGTATAGGAGTGTTGCCCTCTTCTCCACCAAAGGGCCACTGGAGGGCCTCAAACCGCATGAATCGCGAGAGCATAGCTTTAACTTTCGCAACAGCAGAAGGTTAAAGCCTTAAGCTTTGACGTTTTGTGGAAAACAACTTGTTACAAGCGTTTTGAGGACCTACATCAGCATATATATATATATATATATATAGTGTGTGTGATACTACAACAGGCCACCGGAAACTTACAAACAGCACGTGTTGCGACAGCATATCTGTCACTTCACGGTATCGTGTGAGCGAGAGGTACCGCCGCGGTCCTGACGGACACATTCGGCTACAATGCAGCATAGCCACTACGTCTTACTCTACTATGTCTTTTAAAAGGATCGTCGGTTTGTTCAATGAAAGCGAAGCTGGAAGTATGTTGGGCCTCAGATCACGAAGTCCCAGGTGTGATTCCAGTGATTACAGAAACATTCCCATTGCCCTGTTCCAAAACTTGTAATTGTTAATAGAGATGTAAATGTTATAGAGAGCGAGTAACTGTCAACTGTAGCTGGAAAGTGTAATGTTTGAGTAACACTTGGTTAAATAAATAATATACTCCGAAGAGTCCATTACGGTTTCACCCGCATTCCACCCCCAAAAAGGCACCCTCAGGGCTGGAGATCCGTAAAATTTGACGGAATTCTGCACTCCAAAAGGAACCGACCTGGCAACTTCAACTTAGTTTGTGTCATAGTTTATGAGATTTCGTGATTAATCAGTGAGTAGTATTTCGCCATGATGTATATAGATTTCATAACTCTTGTGTATATAAATTTTATTTCTTTATTCAAGTGTTAACATGAATTTCCACCAAGACATAAAAATACATTTAATCGACAATTTTGGGGTGTTATCTTGCGCTAGTTATTGGTGTTTAACGTAAAAATTTTATATTTCGTTGGTGGCCTTTTAGAATAGGCGCTTGTCTTGACGATTTCTAAGTCGTATCGTGGTGTTTGGCATTCGGCTCTCTCTGGATACCGAACGGTGTGCAGAGACTGGAGACTGAGCAATCAGGACGAAGATGCAGAGGTGCCTTTATAGTATCGTAACTAAGCTTTGTTGCACTCACTTTTCCTGCAGCCCTCGGAACATGTCTGTGAAGGTCTGCCCGATGGTGTCCAGCACCTCGTGGTAGTGGTTCTTGAAGGACATCTCCAGGTCCAGCCCCACGAACTCCGTGAGGTGGCGGTGCGTGTTGGAGTCCTCGGCTCGGAAGACCGCGCCCACGGTGAACACCTGACAAGTAAGTATGATGGTGATGCGGATGATACCGATGATCCGTACCCATTCTGCATTGCAGTCGAATTAAACCAGCACGACCTGGCTAACATGGTTGATAGTTGTGCTATAGCGTTTCGCGAGTAGCCCCATATGCAACATGTCCGCATATTCATTAACCGTACGGACTTTATTGGACGTCGGAAGTCACCAAATGGCTTCGATCGCACTCTGTTCCCCTCAACTATTTAAATCGGTATCGACACGGTGAAGGTAACATATGAAGACATATTACATGACACGCCAGAACCGCGATAGGTCGTTACCTCCTGTGAATGTTATAAATCACTTATAATTAATATTCGCTGCGAATGTCAGGAAGAGACGAATTATCATAGTTTTAAAATTTATTATGAAGATATGTGACGCAGTGATAACGACGAGGGCCGAGGAACGACTCTACGCGCCAGCATGCGTGCGAGTAAGCGTCTGTGGCGATGGCCATTTGCTGCATTAGAGCTGCGGGCTCTGCGCCAGCTTAGAGGGCGACCTGTTCCTATCTTTCACTCTATCTCCGTCTCACTCGTGTAAACTAGCCTAGTCGAAGTCTGCGGCGATGGCCATTTGCTTGTAGAGCTGCGGGCTCTGCGCCAGGTAGGAGGACAACCTGTTCCTCTCTCTCACTTTATCTCCGTCTCACTCGTATAAACTCACCTAGCCGAAGTCTGCGGCATTTTTTTTTTTCGGAGGGACCTAATACTGGTTGGCGGCGCTAGTCCAGCCTCAACAGTTCGACTGACTACGAAGACATTTTTGTCTTCAGGTTTAGGGAGACGATAGGGGGACAGACCCCCCCTCTTTTCCCGCAGATGGGAAGACATGTACCGGGTTGATTGTAGGCGTACCCTATAGTAATTATTTTTGGGACCGAAAAGGGGGAAGCGGTCCGCCTCCCCACACTAGTGGGACGGCGCGCGCACGTTGCCGTTTGAGTTGCGGTGTCGTGGATAAGGATAATTGAGCTCATTTAATGTTTGGCTTATCTGAGGAGGCCGGCCTCCTCCGCCCCCCCTCTGACGGAGGGGGTCGATTTGCGCTACAAATCGGCAAAAGCCGTATTCTTAATTTATTTATTATTAGAGCTCTCTAGAGTCGCGTTATTTTATTTCTATCAATCTAAGCTCTCAACTTACGGATTCGAACCCGGGCTCGTTTCCGTAAGCGGTGTGTAAGTTTGACATTCTGTCACTCATTTGTTATAACTGTGTCACTATATGTAAGATTTCATCGCTCGACCGGTTCGAGTGGTGTATATCGTATTGGTTCTTGCAGGAAAAATGCATTTACGCACCATCCAGCCGACCCAAGGGGGCCTGAAGTGTGTGTCGGGCTCAGGTCGAGAAGCGATAGCTACTACCGACTAGAAAATGCTATCCGTTAGTTGGCCCTATTGGCATTTTACAGCGGGAGCGTGTCGTGGTGTTTCTTTGTTTGTGTTCTTGGACGGACTTAGCTACTGCTATCGCGATCGCCAGAGGCCGACGGTAACGGGAGTCGATTAATAGACCCGACGTTTGAACGATTAATTTATTTTTGTGATTAAGGCACGGTCAAAGAACTTTTGAGACAGCTCTTTGAAGTGTCCTTTTATCGAGGTCAATTGAAAGTTCACAACGTAGGTCGATGTTTCGGAAATACCACGGGCATCCAGTAGCCATGCGTAAGAATCTATTTTGCATTCTCTGCAATCGTTCTATTTGGGTAGGGGATATGTGCGCGAATGCTGCACTGCAATACGACCAGATCGGTCGAATGCATGTACTCGTAATATACAAAGTGAGCTTATGTCTATACGCCATTTTGCTCTTTTTGTTTATGAGAGGATAAAGTTTAAAAAGGACATATCGTACCTTTTTCAGGACGTTATCTATGTGATTCTTGAAGCTCATCTACCTATCGAGAGACACTCCCAAGTATTTCACCGTCTCTGCTCTAGGTATCTCGTTACCGTAGATCAGGATAGAAGGCATGTTTCCTCGTCTATGCGAGGGGTGGTTTAGGGAGAAGAGTATGGACTTACTCTTCTCTGAATTAACCTCTATTCTCTATTTTAAGAACCATTCACCGAGTTCGGTGACGGCCTTTTGGAGTAGTTTGGCTCCGTAGTTGGGGAGGTATCTAATGTACAGTGCGGTGTCATCCGCGAACATTGCCAGCTGGACGCTGGGGTGTCGCGGTATGTCGCTGGTGTACAGATTGAAGAGGGTGGGAGAGAGAACCGATCCTTGCGGACAACCGGCTCTGAGGGGACGAGGGGAGGACAGGGTGCCCTCCACTCTGTAGCGGAACTGCCTGTTCGCTAGGTAGCTGTTTACTATCAGTACCAGCCTGTCAGGCAGTCCTAACTGGTATAGTTTGAAGATGAGGCCTTGATGCCAAATCTTGTCAAACGCCTTTGCTACATCAAAGAAGACAGCGCCTGTGCCGCGTGGCCGGCAATGTCTTTTGAGCCCCGATAGTACGTACTCCGTGAGGCGGTGTACTTGTTGTGGGCAGCTGTGGCTGTCGCGAAATGCGAACTGCTCGTCTATGAATAGGTTTTTCTCTCTTATCACGGTTTTAAGGCGTGCGAGAATTATCCTTTCATAGACTTTACCTAGCGAGCTTATGAGACTTATGGGCCGGTAACTAGTTAGCTCCACCCGGTGTTTCCCCAGTTTGTGTATGCCGATCGCTATGGCTTCCTACCATACGTCTGGGAAAGTGCATTGCGCCAGAAGGGCGTTAAAAATGCACACTAGGGGGTGTATAATAACGGGAGGCAGCTGTTTCAGCGCCTTATTGGTTATTCCATCGGGTCCAGGTGCCCTCTTTGAGTGAAGGTTCTTTATTAGATCCTTTACTTCTTCTGTGTCCGTCAGACGTATGATCTCATTAACATCATCCGGTGGCACAGCCTGTCGGGCCGTTACTATACTTTCTACCTCTTTTATATGAGAGGGGTCTGTGGGGAGGGAGCTAGGAGTGCATTGAGTCTCTAGTGTGTCGGCTAGACACTCCGCTTTTCGTCATCCTCTAGTGCAGGTAATCGATTTTCGCGATTTAGTGGTGGCACCTGAGCCACCGGTTCGGATTTCATAGCCCTCGCTAACGGCCAGTAGGCCGTGTGAGATGAAGATTGTTCGCTGACGAAGTGATCCACTTGTTGTGATGGCCATTTGCTTTTAGAGCTGCGGGCTCTGCGCCAGGTAGGAGGCCGACCTGTTCCTCTCTCTCACTCTATCTCCGTTTCACTCGTGTAAACTCACCTAGTCGAAGTCTGCGGCGATGGCCATTTGCTTGTAGAGCCGCGGGCTCTGAGCCAGGAGCGACCTGTTCCTCTCTCTCACTCTATCTCCGTCTCACTCGTGTAAACTCACCTTGTCGAAGTCGGCGGCGATGGCCATTTGCTTATAGAGCTGCGGACTCTGCGCCAGGTAGGCTGACGACTTGAAGTAGGACACCGTGAACACGTTGGCGCCACCCTCCGATGCCGCAGAGATGATCTTCGGCGTGTGGATTTCCACGAAACCTGACCACCATGGACACTAGTTTTATGGGGGAGGAAATAAAAAAATGGATTCGAAGCTTTTTGATGACTATCGATCATACACATACGCATATTTGAAATGTAGATTCCTTCCTTCATCTCCCTGCAATGGTTCAACGGCAACTCACAAGTCACACGAAATATATAATGCGGCAGCATAGCGTTCATTGTAAGGTAACGACATGTACCTATTCGACCGTGCCGGCCCAATTAAGTTACAATGCGGCATGGCACTGCCTCTTACTAAAACCTTGACAGGTAAAAATGGATAACAGTATAACGGTAAACCTTGTTTGGTGAGTATGTCTCTGAACAGCCTGCACACGCCAGCCTCTATCCTGAAGATGGCCTGGTTGGCCGGGGTACGCAGGTCCAACACTCTGTTGTCCAGCCTCGTGTCCTGGTTCACGCGGATCCGCAAAGCCTCCGGGTCCTGGAAGACAAAATACTCATCATATAGCTTACAACAGGAGCTTTATCGTATAGAAATTTCTCAACCCCTCACTATGATATAGTGTTTTAAAATAGTAGCACCCCTAGATAAGCTGTGCGTGTATACCCCGAAATTAGAGTTTACTTCTCAAGAGCGAATCTGATTCTGAAGTGAAATGAGTATTTGAGGAATGAAATTCATATTATTACACTTTATCACAATTCAAGAAAAAATTACAGATTCAAAAAAATCACAGCGTCAAAGTTCCGGCACAAACTTTATGTCACATAGAACCAGAAAGTGAAGGTTATGATATCGCATTTCGTGCGGTTACTGAAGGATCTATACAAATAATAAGTGTATAACCATGCAAATAATAAGGGGCATTGGTATTAATTAAGTAGTTCAAAGTGTACGTTTCTCTCCCTAAGTTATAAAAATAAAGTACACAAAGCTCACGTCAGTCTTCTCAGGTCTTGCAGCATCCTCGATCTGTAATGGCAGCTGTGGTTTAGCCGCAGACACCACCCAAACCTCGGAGCCCACCAGCTCCACGTTCTGAATAGTACATGACTCCACTGGGGCAGCGGTTTTTACCACCGTCGCCTGGACATCTACTATTGATTCTTTCGTTATGCTGAAATATAATTTCAGACACTCAAACCGTGTGTTATTTAAATAAGGAACCTACCTGTCTCCCTCACACTTTCTTGAACCTCCGAAAAGCCTATCCATTCCCACTCTCGCCACTTCCGCGGGCCGAATTTTGACGGCTCTCCGAGGATAACGGGTAGAATTCGAAAACCGGAGCAAGCCACCACAGAGAGTGAAATTGGTGTGTCCTTAACAATTTCCTATATTTTTTGTTCTGTTCGTCGTTTTCACCTTTTCGACATCATAGGTCTTCAATTTAATCACTTATTTGCAATTCTATTAAAAAGGTTATAATCTGTAGTTCCACCATACATCCAACCGGCGCCTATCCAACCACTATGCAATTCTTGTTGATAATTAATTAAAGCAAAAAATATATTTAGGCAACACTAAATAAGCTGTTTCTTTAATGTTTCTTGTTATAAATAGTATTACTATTTCCATCAGAATAGCTGTAACTTTTGCCCACATTATGTAAATTATTATATGAATGTGCTGCGAGAGGCCCGAAATTCATTACAATGCATGAAATTACAGGGCACCACTTTTTGTGTAGAGACTACCAGTGGATACAAATATACATGAATCACATTGTTCACAGCAATTACTGCACACTCAACCTTTTTTCTCAGAATAATTACTTACTTGCCAGTGAATTTCACCATCTGTTTGCTGACCTTCCTCTCGTCATTCACACTCACCAGGAGTTGTACAGTGCTTGATGTTTGCCTCAACACTGCAAAGCACTGCTTCCCTTTGGCTCTAGAAGTTTGGAGACGAGCTAAAAAGTATTCAAGTGACATAAGTTTATAATTTTACTATCATCATTCACATATTACAATCATCATAGAAATCTTAGCAATGAATAGAAGGCGGGTGTGCAATTGCTGTTGATCTGATCAGTACATATGACTAGTATTTTCTATGCATTATTGTAAAATTTAAGTATTAATTTTATGCAATGCAATAATATAGGAATAACAACAATAAAAAGTGAGAAAAAATATTGAGCAATTATTCTTTTTGAATGTCTCTTACCCCTTATCCATACAACTTTTCCATCCATTTTCACATTTAAATCACTAACATCTGTGTAAATCCTATCACGATTTTCACCCGAAGATTGAATCAATTTTCTTGTTCCATACCTGCCTTCGGAAGTGTCTGGCTCTGATGTCTCATTTTGTATTGGATTTGCTCCCTAAAATGATTATTCATCATTGATTAATATCGACTACTGTACCTATATCACTTAATTATAATTGAAACTTAAATTCCTTGAGAGAGACAAAGTTCATTGATACTATAGTGTAACATGCTTGTCAGATGTGCTACAGGGGTAGCACAATATTAAAATTACATCATAATTTTTGAATTTATTTTAAATTCTTTTTCACCAATGCCAAAATTATTTTGTCTGTCTGGTGCAACAGGCACATCTGCAACCAAATAATGTTACTATTACTAAGTGACATATATAGTACTCAACATCATGTCATGTCTCAGGCAATATTTCACTTGTGCATTTAAGTATAAAAGCTTCACTTACATTGTGGTTTCATAAAACCACACCATTATTTCATTACTCTTTAATCACAGGTTTACTGTAAAAAAAAAAAAACATTTGTGAACATTAGAAATTTACAAATTTCATAATGGTACCTTGTGTTCTGCTTTTTTCTGTTGTTTTTCTGCTGCTTTTGCTGCCTTTTTGGCAGCTTTCTTACTTTGAGTTTCTTCACCTTCAACAGGTGGCTGTGTTTCTTCTGATACAACCATTGTTGAATGCTGGAGTTAAAAGTTACACTTGATTTTTTCATTTCCTTTATTGTTAAAGATTTTTTTATGCTACTGAAGTGATGCAAAATAACATCAATCTTTTATAAATATGCTGCCACAAATTAACTTACGTAATATATAAATATATATTATACTTTTGACTTAGATAAACAAATATAGGCTAGTATGAGCACTTCAATTAAACAGGTTTATCATTGTTACACAGTAATAAACTTTTAATAACTTAACTGATAATATAAGGATTGTGATATCTGGTCCTCTGCTCTGCCTGCCCCATTGGGGAATTGGTGTGAAGATGAGTTATTGTTGTATAAAATATGCCTAAATTCTATATTATTACTCTACTCTAGGTAAACAACCATACAACATAGTTTGGTGTACATTAAAAATATTGGACATATTCCTTTTTTTTCAGTTTATGTCTTGGGTCAATATTATCAAGTTAAAAAAAAAATCTCTACAAATTTTCTCGTTAATAAAAGAGTACAAATGAGGTCTAGGTTAACAACAAGTCATTCATTATTGTAACCAACAGGTATCCACCAAAGATTGTAATTTGTAAATAAGTACAATTCTCTCACATCATTCGTTGGCCTATTTAAAAAAGGTTATCTGAAATGTTATGTGCACATACTATTCATAAAGGTACATAGAATTCATGCAATGCTCAAAATTACAAAGTATGATGACAAATTAATATATTTGTTCGGTCAATTAAATACAAATTTCAGCAGATTTGAAAATAAAAGATACGCTAAATAAGTAAATGTGTTTAAGTAAATTACATCTATATAATAATTACTATATAATTATGTATAAAAGTAAGTTCTTAATTTTAGACTTTAGTATTATTATATTGACAGTAACAATTACTTTATTTTTCAATATATGTTCATTATCTCACCTTATGCTATATTATGAGTACGTTAGAATAAGTTTAAGATAAGAACTATTTAAACTTTAAAACAGATAAAGTATCAACTAGGTTAGGGATTGCTCTTTGCACAGGTGACAAGATGACAGACGTATTGAGTATTGCTGCTGCTGACATTCATGACACTGACAGCTGATGATGCTGTCATATGCCTACTTTTATAAAATCAGTATGTCATTTTACCAGTGACAAGAGCTTATTAACGATGCATGGAACTCTTATTAGCTAATTTATAATAAATTAGCTAATAAGAGTTCCAGGTACATATCGAAAAGAGTAGACTTTCACAAACTTAACAATAGATATTGAAGTTGAAGTAGACTTTAGGTCTTTCGCATATAATATAATAATAAATCGGAATATTTTGTATGTAATTTATTTTAGACCAAGTAACTGCTATTTGTGTATAACAGTGTAGCAATAAATTAATACATATTTTTATTCTTTAGTCACTTTTCATTAATTGTGTGTCTAATCCAGATATATAGTCGGTCGCCCAGCTAATGTTAAACTAAATAAATATAATATAAATACTGAGTAAGTGTTTTTTTTTCTATCTGTTTCGGTGGTGAGCAAAAACATGTAGTCTGCATCGTGAATACGGAATATGTACCTGTGATCGTCACTGCCAACTTAATAAATTTTGTCATATCAAAATAAAACTACTTTTACAGATCTTATCACGGTTTATTTGATTTTTAACGAGCCCGACGTTTCAGAAGCTTTACAGCAGACTATGGTCACGAGTGGACCCATTTTCTTTATACGACAAATTTTAATTCCATAATACTCCCAAAACGATAGTCTAATCTAATGCTGGGTATACTTAATATTACTATAAAGATAACAATGTAACGACCTTTTTTATAGCATAAGGGGGTAAACGATCAATCGGAGACTACCGACGCCCATAGACTGATCGCATGACTGTTACGCAGATACGTTACCCTTCTATCATCCCCCCCCCCCCC
>JAFELO010000804.1:377291-394769 GCA_017140195.1 Eumaeus atala
AATCAGCAAAACCCTAACCCCTCCCCCCCGCACCTATACCTAGTTTTGAATTTGTACAAAAGCATTACATTATAAAGCATATTGCTGAGGGAACGTCCATCTTGTGGCTCCAGGATCTTGTCATCAACGAAAGCCCTTTTCGCCGGAGCAATATTTGAATGGCCCCAAAGAGAGTTATCTGCTATTTTTATACATATCATTATTAAAGTTTTTATTATTAATGCTATTGATATAAATGTCAATAACAATTGCAATCTTTTGTTATTGAAATACAATATTTATAACGAATAATGCAAATCATTGGATTTAGGAAAATATGTATAATAAAACGAATACATGAAATAAATATAAACACAATTCAGGATAAGGGAACATTATAAAGTGTAAAGGATACTAGATAGAACAGCCAAATTCAATACGCCCGCACCCGTCGCTCGCCTCGGTTAGTTGGTGGTTTATACATTTGCTACGTGCCATTGAACCAAATACAAAAAAATCACTTTCATCATGATTTCACACGATCACACCATTATTTACTTGTAGAATGTCGGTGAACCTGTGCGCACAGGAAGGCGAGGAACCCCGGGATGTCGTGCTGCACTTCGACGTGCGCTTCCACAGAGACAACATCATATCTCTCTCCAGAAAGAACGGGATATGGATCGGGAGCGGCAACCTCGATACAAATTACAATATGTTTGTGCCTGGTAAGTTACAGCAGCAGGCAGGCTTATCACCTCATGGCCACGTGCGGCGACACGTGATTAAACAGATGAGTTGCTCTTCTTTCTCGAGTGGCGGCCCCGCACCGTAAGACGGAGTGTGGCACGGCCTCCTACACGATGGGATGACGACATGGCTAAGGTGGCGGCGAGCCGCTGGATGCAAGTGGCTCGTGGCCGTGACCTGTGGCGCTCTGTGGGGGAGGCCGATGTCCAGCAGTGGACGTCGACGGCTAATGATGGTGATGATGATTATGTTGTTGTTTTTCTTGACCATCAACAAACTTCATGAAATTCTACAACACGTAGAGAATTTTACGCCAGGCTTGTGTGTGTGTGAGCGAGTTCCTTGGTCTTGTCAAACTCTTTCTTTTTCAGTGCACCAATATCACAATCTCTAACAAGTTGCAGCTTATCATAAAGTTTGCGATAGCAGTTTTTTTTTTAATTTTTCAAATCCTCGCTCACCGATCCGCATGTGTTGACTAAATAAGCACATTTTAGAATTTGAAATAATGCACAAATAGTATTCACGAAAGCACATACCTACGCAAGAGCCTGATTTTTCTTTGTAGGGTCTAGCACCATGCTACGTACGTAAGAAGTATGAGGTAATACCATCAGTGCTGGATTAACCATGTAGCGAAAGTTAATTTATACGGGATATAAATCTTACGGGATCCAAAAGCTTCACCACTTGAGAAGCGAACACCTTACTTACGAAACTATCAGCATGGTTAATCATAACATATTCAAATTACCTACTCATATTGTATCTTTTAACAGCCAACTAAATCCATCTCTCCCTTATCTACATTCACCAGGTACCATCTTCCGAATAGTGTTCGAAGTGAAGGACACAGATGTGATCACCATCTACTGCCAGGGGAAGTTCCACTCCAACTTCCTGCCCAAGATCCCTCTCAGCATGGCCAAGTTCCTGGTTGCCTGGGCAGACGTTGACAGGATAACACATTGTTACTTCTACATAAATGAGCATGTAAGTTGTTGGATATTGTGACACAAACATCACCTTATTTATACTACTAATATGTATGTATGTATGTATGTATGTATGTATGTATGAACGCGCTGATCTCTAGAACTAATGGACCGAATTAAAAAAATCTTGTTGTGTTGAATAGGCCATTTACCGTAGGCTATAGGCTATATACCAATGACGCTACGACTAACAAGATAGTAATTATGTGGATGTTCATAAGCGTTGTGTGAAACTGACTCTGTTAACAAATCTGTGAAACTTGCCAGAAGTGAATGGTCACTTCTGTATCATAGGTAGGTATTTAATATTCACTAAATTTAATGTCCCACTGGTCTAGTCGCATTCGGTTTACCATTGGGCCAATGTGAGAATGAAGGCGTCGATGAGGTCGAAGCGTTGGTCGACCATCAACCGAGAGAGAATAAGATCTCTGAAAGCTAACTGTGGACGGATGAGGACTAATTATGACGATGATATGATAATATATAATGTGTATCTCATAAACATTTGTTTCGTGGATTCTTCTCAGGTCAGGGCTAGGGTTGAATCGGTAGTAGTGAAGCAGTGACGTTCAAAAAGAGATTTTTAAAATCCTATTTTTTTTTATTATTGTGAACCTTAAATTTGATGTAGCGTGTTGGAGACGATCAAGGTAACAACGCAGCACCGCAGTCACCGCGCCTTGGGGTTCCGCCGCCGGTGCAAGACGCAAAGCGGTGGTAAGGTTACAACTGGACATTAATAATAATAATAATAATAATAATAATATGTGAGGACTTATCACACCACGTTGGCCCGGTCTCGTAGTAAGTTCCGCAAGGACTTGTGTTACAGGTACTAGACAACGGAAACATTTAATATATTTTTTTATAAATTTAAGAAAGTTTATATATTTAAAATTGTTATTACAGAACATATAAGACATATAGAAACATCCATGACCTAGGCGGGATTCGAACCCGCGACCACTGGCGTAACACGCGGCCGAACCGCCCGCGTTACCAACTAAGTCAGCCGGTCGTCTTTCTTTTTAAATAACATCTGTGAACCTATCACGTTAGCCTTTCATATTCAACTGTCACTGTGAAACGCCCGTGGCTCTACATAACACATTTTTTTTTGCATTGTCAACCTAAGTCGTTTTTACAATGCACATTCTATTTAAAAGGTGTGCAGAATTGAAACATATTTCCTGGAAAAGTTAACCTTATGTTACGCGTGTGTTATTACCAAGTGCATCATTAGACAGTTGCACATCTTTTATATGGACGGTCCTGAGACGCTCGCTGTATGTCTTGGTATTTGTCTAAACCATTTCCATAAGTGGTAAATTGGCCATCGGAACGCTTACTGTCAATTTGGTACGCACCCAAGCAGGTTATGTAAATATTTACCTTTTTTTGGTGACATGGGGAAAGGCATTTACGAGCCATCATTTGCCTTGGGTGGGATCCAGTGGTGTGTGGGGCCCGCGCGCACACACGGTGGTTTTAGTGGGTATTTGGGACTCCAAATACACACTAAAACCGCCGCGAGTGATGCCTTGGATGCAGTGGCCGGGAACTGCATATCATCAGGCCTCTTCGACGGCCAGTCAGTCCCATGGGGGACCGGCACCACCTCCACATATGGGATTGTCTCTCACCATATAAACCCACCACCTTGGGAGCAATGCTATGGGCTGAGGTTCCTACCCTCGCCCCTTGCCATATGCGCAATAGCATTTCCTCTTCTTTCTCTTGTAAGATGGGTACAAAGGTAGTCCCCTCCTTCTACCTTCAGACCCCTTTTCTTATAAGAACAGCGCCTAATCAAATGTTTACATTCCTTTAGTACCTTTTGTATAACGATGGAGACGTGGAACCATGTAGGCTCATACGCAACTCTGAAATTCAGACGACAGAGCCAACATACTCTACCTAGGTCACCGATATTAGACATTTACGTATGGTTGGTCTCGAGGTCGCGGTGGTTGGCTGTTATTAAATAATAACTAAATCTGGTCTCATAGCGGTCTGGGAGACTCGTACGGGTCCCCGACACGTGAGCCGCTAAACATCGTTTTACAGGAATCGGATTGTTCTGATCGCTTCGTGTAGAGCCCGTTCAGTGCATCCTGCGTCTGAATCCGCCCGCCCTCATTCATCGTTTCACAACCGCGCGGAACGCCCGTGCCCCGAGAGTCATGCGTTATGAGTTAGTATCTCGTGGGCGGTTGGCCCGTACGGACTGTGAAATCAGCCTTACACATAGAAGAAATAACACCTAATTTGCGTGTTTTAATCATAGAGTTAAAATAGATGGAGTAGGGGAACCAGCATAAACCACGACCATCCATGTCAAAAGTGACAGAAAATGTAGTCTCTCAATCTCTGTCTCTCTTTTTCCATTCATTTCTATCTACACATGCAAGCGTAATGCATTCCCATCTTCCTTCAATATTTACCAAGACGGCCAGTCGTCATAACATAAATGCATATGGCATCCCATCTCTGTCTAAATTATCTTTATGGTTTGACATTATTAAATAATATATCTTTTTTTAGCACGAGAGGTTTAAAAGAGACGGTCCCGTGCTCCGAAACGAATGAAAGTTCTGAAGATGATCATACTTCAAACTTACGAGAAGGCCAAAATGTTAGATCGTATTTTTACGAAACGCTGATGTGCCAACAGCCAGAGAAAAAATTTGGTTCACCACAATCGTTGAAGTGTAGAAGGGACGAAGGTAGATCTGAATATAAAAAGTATAAAGAATCGGATTCGGAAAAGAACGATTCCGATTTCTCAGAAGACGTTTCGAGAAACATCGCATCATCTGTGGCTGAATCGGAGGAAGCTGTGCCCGAATTGAAAAAAAGAACGAGACGTGGCAAATTCGCGCCACTAGCGCACGTTGTTAATTTTATGGACAAAACTAGACGGAAAAATTAATTCCTTTAAAATTATTGAATATATACAAATTCATATTTACTGTCTTGTCTTTTTCAATAAAATATCCAGTAGTAAGTTATTTCGATGAGGGTGGAATGTTGATTGTTTTATTGAATTTAATGGATTCGTCTGTTGAGGAATACTTTTCCATACGTTCTAAATAAATGAGGCTAAGTTTATTTTCTATTTTCTGCGCCCACTCGAAGCTATGCCTAAAGAAAATATAAGTGAGTATTAGTTTAGGCCCTTGTAATCATCTTAAATACAATGTTTAATCACTAAAAAATCACCCCATAGCGAAACGGTTCTTATGTTTTTCTTTGATTTGTCTCCTTAACTTGTTTCGGTTATTTTAGAAAAAAAGTACTACTTTTTCAACTTTAATTGATTCATTGACCATCTCTCGTTAATCATGCCACCAGTACCACACATACGAAGGCACATGGATACAATTGCAGCAACCAGAGGCATTACTATGATTCAAGAAGGAAGTTCTCAGCGTTACGTGGATTTGCAGTTGGGTTTTCTCTCTTCAATGTATAAATTAAAATTAAAAACTTTAGAATTACATTGTTACATTGTAAATTACATTATTTGCAATATTAAAATGAAGTTAAAAAGCGAACAGAATCGCTGTGATTGTATTACACAACGTAGGTATGGAGCCAAATGCAACTTTTGATACTCTCCATACACTTGATGTTATATATAGTCCAAAGAAGTTAGGGAAAGAATTCGAAGAGATCCTGTCCGAAAGCAAAGTATTTTTTCTTGGGAAATGAAGACAGCACCTAGGACCATGTCGCGTATTTTAAGAGATGACTTAGGACTTGCTCATAACCGACGCATTGGTCACTTCTTAACTGACAAATTAAACATGAATCGGGTGGAACAATCGAAGCGACTACTGAGGCTGTACGCAAAGGGAAGTCACAGAAAAGTGTTGTTACGGATGAGATAATTTTTACAATTGAGCAACATTTTAACAAATAAAGTGACCATATTTCTGCTGAAAGCCCTAAGGAAGCTTCCCAATTAGACAACAGAGTGCAACGTAGGCATTATCTGACTTCCGTGGGGTGTTAGCTATGATGCGTATGGAGCCAAATGCAATTTTTGATACTCTCCATACACTGGGTGTTACTCAAGTGTTTGTGTACCGGGCTATCAATAGGGATAAAATACTCATAAGCCCAGAGTAACACTGAAATTGTGATAAAGCTTGAAAAATTGTTGTCAACACGAGGTCCGTTAAATTTTAAATTTGGTTTTGTTTTGTTTACACTGTTTCCTACTTTCCTTTATCATTTTGTGTGTTTAATCGCGGATTTAAAGCGGTAGTATTGATACGACCGAGAACACCTTGTTCACGGAGACAGCTCCTTAGGGATGATTCGCGTAATCGTACCAGACATAGTTCCCGAAGGTCCCGCGACACAGTAGTGATAGATCGAATCGCAATTCGAACGATAGTCGTCGTATTTCACGAGATGGCTTGCATGTTCGAGGTCGGCGAGATTCTCACTGTATGAATTACACCGGTCAGGGACTTGGTTTAGGAGCGAGTTGCTTGGTAGGGTCTGGGGATCGAACTCGCAATGATCACCGTGTCAGATTAAGGTTACGTCCGCGAACGGTTTCGCCTGTCGAGGCGCGTTCGTCTAACGACAAGGTTTGCTCCGTGCTCAATAACTGCCTGCGGTTGCGAATATTGCGAACGATAATATTGTGCCAGAACCACACTCTATAGGATCTAGCACCCCTTGGTCTGAGGCGTCTACCCTCGCTCATGCTTCGTTGCGAGCAATTAAAGCTTTACAACCCTTAATGGCAACATTATTATGTGTCTAACTTCGACCCATCGACTAACAACATCGAAGCATGGTGTGAAGAAGTGGATCGCGCACGGTTGGAATGATAACGAATGTCTATCGCGCGCTGCGTCATGTCTTAAGGGTAGCGATATGGTTTGGTTCGGCGAACGGTTTCGGCGATCATATATACTCCTATTTTAGACGTGAATTTAAACCCCTGGTAATTTGGACTATGCCAACATATTATTTGCAGCAATGAATACATCTTCTGAGAATTATTCTAGTTACGCTGATATGCTCGTCGCAACTTCTTACGTACAAAGATAGTTCAAGGGCTAAGCGATGATTTGTAAACACTTATAATAAATAATACGATAATGCACAAGTACAAGCTGCCGCCGCGAACGCCAACCTGACACCCGACAATATTGTTTCGTTTCTTTCCATTTACACAAAACCGTTAGCAATGAGACGGGACAGGGTTGCTGAGTATAAAAGGCATTTTCAAACTGAGAAGTCAGTTGGTGCGTCGATTGTGAAATGTTTTTGATGTAACCAGTTTGGTCACGTTAGTCGCGTCTGCAGACGACCCAAGTATAATGTGCGCAGTAGCCGACAGCCGTATATACATCCCGGATTTACTTTTAACGTACAACCGTCGTAAAATAACACTTGCAAGTCAGAGCAACGTCACCAACTTAATGTAAATCTGTGCTCCTATTGATGTGATATTTCATCATGTAACGATATAATTCCAGCAATCGTTGATAGTATTCCAGTAAAGGTACTCATTGATAAAGCGGGCCCTCGGCGTATCCTTCATATCTTCTAGAATTTTAAAGTATTTTATCGTGTCGGCCTAAGCCGATGATGACGACACCCTTACCGTAGAGTTCAGTGACATCTCAATTGAAGTTGACTTGGTAGTTTCAGAGTCTTTCATGAATGCGCCCATCATAATCGGAACCAAAAAACGGAACCGTGACGGGATCAATTTCATTCGAACTAATTATGAAGAGAATCATACGCGTACCAACACGGTTAATAAGCATGTTGATGTTGTTGGAATAGACGAGCATTTTAATTAGTTTAAAATGCTCGTCTATTCCAACAACACTTCTACAGAGCGTGGAATTGAACGGTGTTATGTCTGTCATAAATTATTTTTTACATTTTTTGGCGAGATGAGATAAGGCTAACAAAATCATCCTCCGTTGTTTACAAACCAACCAAAATTCTCATATTATGAAAAATATTCTGAAAAATATATAACCCAAGATCTTTTGGAGATTAGGCGGTCTAATTCGGAATACGCGAGTCTAATCATACTCTTAAGGAAACGCGATCTCGTATGTCTTCACACTTGAATCCAAGGGTCAGCATCAAGGGAGATCCGGGAGTCCACTGGAAGGATCGTGTTCGAATTGTATTATAGGGGCACTTCCACAGAGCGAACTGGGAACTGTGTATGGAGCTACTGCTGTGTTGGCCCTATGGACAGATGTCGACTCGAACGCCGTGTTAGTGAGAACAATGGTTGGAGGAAAAAGGGATGTGAAGGGGCTCCTGAGCAAGAGGTTTTAGCCTCTGGAGAAGCAGCGGGCCGTAATCTTGCGGGAAAATGGCAATAGGGTTGCCACTCGGCACTGTCCGTGTGAAAGCTATAAATGACGTAAGAGAGGTACAAAAAAAGTACTTTGCAGTTGTATAAGTAACAAAACATAAAATAAAATCAGAAACAAAAAGGTATATTGGATATTGAAAATAAAATGCTGTAGTCTTCTTAGATACACAAAAAGCAGTAAGGTAAATAGAATTAGTATGAGGTAAAAGTTGTAAAGGAAAAGTAAGCATGTATAGAATAAATTATTAGGCCAATCTACTGGGGCATAGACCAATTAAAATATGGTGAATAAAAGGAAATGTAAAATGTAAAAAATATAAAAGATCTAAAATGGGAAACATAAAATAAAATTGGTGAAACGGCTAAAGATGATAAAAGCTATCCATAGCCTTGTCTCGGCGGTCCGAATCTATCCGGGAGACGGGCGTGCCAGGGCACGAGATTCCCCGCGATCCAGATGCGACCGCCCTTGTGAACCTATTGCGCGACATCCTGCCGACAAAGTCACCAAAGCTCTCGACACATGCCTCCAGACGATTCGCGAATATCTCCGCTCTATGTGGTGCTCTGTACCTTGGACAGCCGTCTTCGTGGCTTAATGGCCTTATTTGCGCTTTCATGTGTGTAGTGTGCATGTTGAGGCACGTAGAGCCGGCCAATCCTCGCCCGCCTTCTCAATTCTTCTCGATCATCAGTAAGATGATTCAGGCGAGTTTTGGGTGAGGGGCAGCGAGTAGACTTTCACCTTCTACTGGTAACTCTTTCTCTTCTAGAAGGAGTTCTATGCTTCAGGGCAATTTGTCCTTGCCTCTGGAGGCTGGGAGTAGGAAGAGTGGAGCTGGCTTTCTTTAAGGCGGTACAGATTAAAGTCTGCACCTCTTCGACTAGTCTCTCGACGTCCTCAGCGGAATTTATGGAGAAGTTTGGGATGGATGCGTTTAGGCATAAGGCAAACTCTTTCCAGTTTACCCTTTGCCTAGGGGGAGAGTTGTCAATTTTCATGCCTCGGTGTACGGTACGGCTAGTACTGGCATGTGGTCAGAACCGAGGTGTTCCTCCAACACATCTAATGTGAAGCGGCCCTCGAGGTTCTTAGTAATAGCCACATCCAGCGCGTCTGGCTGTTTGGTCTGTACGTCCGGATAATAGGTAGGGGACGTGGGGCCGTGGACTTTGTATTTCATCGCCTCAGCATCCGCCAGAAGTCTCCTGCCGTTAGCGTTTGTGAGGCGAGAATTCCAAGTCGGGCTCTTGCATTTGGGCAAGTCCAGTACGTCTCCCGTAAAAGGGCTGCGAAAAACTTGGTTGGCTTAATAAGGAAACACGATGGATCGGATAGATTCTATGTAGATTTTAGAGCACTTACTCGTATTACAGCGAACGGTCGCTACCCCCTTCCACTAATTGATGATCATATCGGCAGATTGGGTGGCTATAAATTCTTCTGCCGTCTCGATGTGGCTAACGGATTCCACCAGATCCCTTTAAAAGTGGAATGTATTCACTTAAACGGGTTTGTGATGCTAGACGGACACTTTGAATATGGCAAAATGCCTTATGGCTTAGTTAAATTCACCTGTAGTTTATCAGCGCATTATTAATAATATTCCTCGTACACATATCAACATAGGTAATGTGCTAGTTTACGCTGAATATGTGCTCCTTCTTAATAATTATGTAGTCGACGGATTTGATTTGTTACGTAGGATACATAGGACACTCACAACAGCTGGTTTTTCTATTAATTGGGGCACAGGTTCTTTTTTGGTTACGGAAGTTGATTATATGGTTAGGCTTATAAGGGAGGGTTAGATCAAACAGTCAATTCATTCATCATTCTTTGTCGTAACTTGTTGTAGTTACATGTGACACTCATGCGTCATTTTCAAGATTTTTTTCACACATCCCGACTCAACGAAACATTTTATTGCCTACTTTAGTCGATCTACCCAAGGAGCCAAGAGTAATTCTCGTATCATTCCTATGAATTGCAACTCTGGCCGTCGCTAAAGCCCTCCAAAATTTTCGACTCTATTTAAATGGCTTAAAATTTGTGGTGTCCACTGTGTGGAAAGAAAGACCTTGTGCCTCGGCTAGCAAGGCGGTGGATGTACCTTCAAGATTTTAAGTTAAGAATAATGTTACATCATGCAGACTATTTAAGTCGCAATCCCACCTGTGGTAATCAAATTTTGAAGCCTCGTAACTGGGTCACGTTGCACAATCAGTTGACAATGAATATTAAGAATTTATTAAAAAAACTGCATGAACGGATAATAACCGCTATAAGATATAAAGTGGAATCCTTTACTATCAGCCCCTCCTATAGTAGGTCAAGAAGCAAAGTTGCGCTGTTACTTACCCAAAGTTCTCAGTCTGTTGAGAGCATTCATGACGAGCATGAATATATTAATGCAGAAAAAATACTTGACTTTATTTTCGGATACTGCTAGAGTTCCCTGGTCTCAGGCAATTTGTTTCCAAATATGTATCCCATTGACTTGCGTGCATTTTCCAAAAGAGAGCCCCTCGAGCCCCTTTTAAAACCATTACTTCTTGGGAAAAACCCGACACAACATCTAATACAGTTCACGTTGACGCTTTAGGACTTTTACCAGTTTCAGAAGGATATAAATTCATTCACCTTATTGTAGATGCTTTTACCAAGTTCACGCTTTTTTACACCATTCACCTCCAAGATTCTTCGGCACTAAAGCGTGTCATCACTCAAGCTATCTCTTTGTTTAAGGTGCCTAAACTGATGGTCAAATGCAAAGGGCGACCCCTTCGCAGGGGTACAGTCATTTATTACAAGAGGCTCCATTATCCCGCTCGACTCCCTATTTCTAAGAAGTCAAATCAAATCTAGAAGTATTCCTTTGTTGGCTATGCATGACGGGCCATCAGCCCAACACTATAGTCTTTGCATATCAGACAAGTTCATAGCCACTTCTAGGTAGCGAACTGCACGCTACTTTTGAAAATTTAAGTGTTTAAATAACAAATGACCAATACAATAATTTTAGCAAACAGGCAGTTTCGCTACGGAGTAGAAGGAACCCGTAACTCTCCTCGTCCCTTCAGAGCCGGTGTTCACCAAGGATCGGTTTTTACTCCTACCCTCTTCAATCTGTACACTAGCGACATTCCGTGACTCCCCAACGTCCAGCAGGCGATGTTCGCGGATGCACTTCCGTTTTCGTTCCGCACTGTGCATTAGATACCTTTCCTACTACGGAGCCAAACTACTCCAAAAGACCGTCACCGAACTCGGTGAATGGTTCTTCAAATGGAGAATAGAGGTTATTGCGGAAAAGAGTAAGTCCATACTTTGATTTTATTTTTGATTCAAATTGTAAATAAACGGTTATATTTTCGGTGCTTTTTACATAATCAAAAGAACCTCGTGGTATATGTTTATTAATTCCATTAGAAAAACCAATGACATCCCCCAAAAAACAGTTTCACTGTAAATTTGCAGCCAAGTACACGCTCAAAAATTTATGTATGCACATATAAATCACAATTTATCTCTTCGATTATTCTGATCATGCCCTTACGCGCAGGAACAACAGGATTTTTGTTACATATTTATATATATTACTCATCATCATCATTATCAGACCTTATCGGTCCACTGCTGGACAAAGGCCCCTTTCAATGAACGCCAAGATGGGCGATCTCCTGATACTTGCATCCATCTTGAACCAGTTACTGCACGGAGATCGTCCTCCCACCTGATGAGCGGTCGACCAACACTTTAGTTTTCTTAAACGCGGTCTCCAATCCAGAACCTCAGTGGCCCATTTGTCATCTGATATTCTGAGTGTGTGGCCAGCCCATTGCCGCTTCAGTGAGCTTATCCTTCGCGTTATATCTGAAGCTTAATTCTCTGCCCTATGACTTCATTACGAATTCTGTTACACAGAGAAACACTCAACATAGCACTTTCAATAGCCCGTTGAGCTACCGGACCAGTCCTAAATTAAGAGGCCATGTTTCGGTCCGGGTCATCTCGGGGAGAACGCATTGGTTGAATACTTTCAAGCTCTACGGTATAGGCGACGTGAGAATGTGACGAAGCTTCCGGAATGCTGCCCAACCCAATGGAATCGTTCTATCGGCTTCCTTCTCGAATTAACTTCGAGAAGCCGATAGTAGCCTAATTGCAATAGTTGCCCGAGGTAGACGCATCTTCTACTACTTCGAGAATAGCGCCATCAACGTTGACGAAGAACGTGTTCGTTGAACATGACCTTTGCCTTGTCCAAGTTCACCATAAGGCCAATACGAAAAATTTGTAAGGGTACTTACTATTACTACTACTACGTACTATTTAAAAAAATATATAAATGTGTTTCACAGAAGAAAAGAGCAAACTATTTTAAGACTTTATTACACATAGTTACAACATAGCAGTCGGCCATAACTCATTTACAACAGGAAGACAAAAACAAGTCTCTTAAAATAATAACGCTTAAAAATACATAATAACTATAAATTATCTTCAATAATTATATTCAAATATGCCACTAGGAACAACAAAAGTTAAAAAAGAAATAATACGCAATTCGTTAAATTCGACATTAAGATTATCAGCTATATTATAATACATTTGAAAATATTGAAGTGCCTGTGTGGTGGTATAATACAAGATCAGACTTTATTAAAGATACGACACAACGGAAAAGGATGAAAAAAACTTTCTACTCAGGTCTGCGAAGAACTCTTAAGAGTTTTATTAGATTTTGGAAAGGAAATAATAACATAAAATATACCGACTAACATACACTCCTCCTATTTTCTAAAGTCTATTATAATAATGCTCTTAAATTAGATAAGTATAGTGTTATCTGTTAATTATTATATATTTAGGATTTTAAGAACATTTCAATATTCTTCAAATATATAATTAATAGATAACAATTGGAGAGTCTATAGAAATTCCGCTGAGTTCAAGATACTGATCTAATTTGGCTATATTATATTTACAACAAAGTGTACGTATGCTCATAACAAAACAGGCAAATACGGAATATAACTTAAATGGGGTTTTTAATTTGATGGTCTTCGCACTGCCGTGAGAACCATAGAGAGGTTGGGGGGGGGGGGGAATTCTGCATCAGTTGAGTGCAGAACACATATGGTATTGGCACTACTTATACAACAATACATTTACTATCATATATAGCATGAATTTGATTAACTTTCCTACTTAAAATATAAATTTAATACATACAATAAAGTTTATATTTTTTTAACAAAATCGCAAATCATCGACGCATGCTCTTCGCTAACTCCAATCCTTGTAAGCTGGGTTTTTGATACGAGGAATAGTGATTCTCCATCAATTTCGTGGTCTTGTAAATGTGATACAGTTTCTTCCCATTCGAATTTACTCAGGTGTTTCGATAGGTCATTTACCGTCCACGATTTAACGTTATTAGGATCGACATTTGTAAATGGGTTATCTGTAAATGATAGTGTGAACATTATATAAAAAAGAAAAAAGTACATTCACGCCTGCTGTCCCCGAAGAGGTAGGCAGAGGTGTGCTAGTACATTCACAGCTCGTAAGTCCAGTAGATGCACTAGAACACCCACGATTAGCCAAGGTACTGAGGACAATAATGCCATAGGTGGCAAGCCTTTGGGCACATTCCAATCCCGGACAATGTAATGCGTGCTCGGAATAATCTGAGAAACATTTAATAATAGTTGCCCGACCTGGAGATCGAACCCAGGACCCCACTCGGCAAACGGTCTTAACAGGCAACACCCGAAAAGTTACACCACAGAGGCGATTTTATCAAATGTTAAGGATTTATTAAATGGACGATAGGTGATTCCAATGACTTTCGAAAAATTGATCGAACCGAGATATACAAGTAATGAGAGGAGATATTTTATGTGGGTTGTCCAAAATGTAAATTAAAAACAACATAACAGAATATGTGCGCATCGGTATAACTACTATAAATAAGTAATATAGTCTAGATGTCTGACAGTACTGTCAAACTAGAAGATGTAATTGGGTTGAATTTTTTTTGTTTGCTGTAAAATTTTCAGTTTCGTGCTTTTAAATCACTAATCAAGGTTATTGGTATTTACTAACTGTACATTTTTTTAAATTTTAAAAACAAAAAGCGTATTTTTTTTAAATTGCAAAAGAACCACATGTTGGATCTCTTGCCTAGCTTACGGTATTACGAACGTTGAGCAAAACAAAATTTGAAACGAGCAGTTTAGCGCAGTAGTTTAGTAGAAAAGCGAATTGGTAAAACTCTACATTATCTATAAAAAGTAGTTTAGCATTACCTTTTTCAGATTCTGGTTCCGATAATTCTGCAGGCATATCCTCTTTTAAACGAAGACGTGAAATATCCAGTAGTCTTTCTTTCTCTCCTCTTGCATTTTGTTTAATCTTAAGCACGTCTACCTTAGGTTCTTCCTTAGGCTCTCTCTTTGGCTCCAGAACTTCACTAGTCATACGCAGTGTCTTTTCTTTAAGGGGCCTGCGAATCTGTTATTATAATATTTATGAAAAAATAATTTATTTATCAAGGGACTGCAGTCAAGGAATCGAAACTGTAGCATGCAGGTAAACATCCTCTATTACGCAATGCAAACATAAAATCTAATGAGACTAATGATGATAAAATACAGAGACGGAGTGACATACACATTGTAAAAATTGAAAATAATCTCAGGAGACGTTAATATTCTGAAGCTGAATAACTGAAAGTGAAAAAAAAAAGGTAGCTTAGATATATTTTCTAAGCTGTACTTACAACCTACCTCTAATCTACATGGAATATGGACTTAAGATAATAATATATAATATAAGGTATACTAAGAAAGAATTTAGTAATAGATATAGTTCAAGTATGGATACTTACAGGAAATGCCATATTTGACTCCTGTATCACATATCCGTCCAGTACGTGGGTAAGCAAAAAGCTTTTCTCGTCTTTTATTCGGGTATTATCTACATTTTCAGTCTTTACTTCTTTAGTGTCTTTGAGTTCTTTCCTCTCTTCGATATTTTTATCTTTCATTTCAGTCTTATCTTCACTAAATGTATTATCAATATTTTCACTTTGTGCCAAATTTGTGTCAATTTTAGCATCAATATTTACAGTCTGTGTTTGTGTTGTGTTTGGTTGTGATATGACTTTGACTGGTTCCTGTTCTGTAATTAATCTGCCCCTTGCTTGGGTATAGACAGTATTTCTGATAAGTTTGTCTTGAACGTTTATATTCGATAAATTTTGTATCGCCTCTACATTATTAATCATTTTTTTTCTAATCATTTGTTTTGGTTCCAGTAGTGATAAAGGTTTAATTGGTTTTGCTAATTCCTCCTTAATTTTTGGATAATGGGTATCTATAGGAGTAATTTGTAAACTGTTCAATAAGATTTTATTTTCAACTTTCGATACGGGCGTAGGATTAGGAATTATTTCTACAACAGGCTTCGATGTGGTTTCTTCTTTTATAATGATATTGTTAGGATTTGGTATAACAATTTTGTTAGGTATTTCTTCCGGAGACTGGCTCTTTCTTTTTCTACTACTATCAATTTTTACAAAGTTTGGAATTATATTTTGCGTGTTTACAGTATTATTAGCGGTGCTTCTTTTAATAGTATTCATATATACAATATTTTGACTAGGCACTTGTTGTACAGGCTGGTTATTGAATTGGTTTGGTCTAGGATGAATCGCTCTGTAAATAGGCTGCCCATTTCCGCTGATAACTTGATAATTGGTTTTCATTGGGGGAACCTTCTGTGATACAATAGTTTGAAAATTTGGTTGCAGACTGTTAGGGACTTTTTGTGGCGCTACGCTTTGACAATTCTGTTGTATATTTGCAGGAAGTTTTTGGGGAATTATGGGTTGATAATTTTGTTGTATATTTGGAGCAACAAGATGCGGCTGGATTTGTCGTATTTGCATGTTATTTTGATCTATTTGTGGCAATCGTTGTTGGATGTTGCCAATAACTGGTAGTTGGTGCTGAATTTGCAATTTTGGCTCGGCTTGGTATACTGGCATTTGGTGATTAATGGTTTGATGAGAAATGTCTTGCGATTTGGTAAGTTCGGCATTTATTATTTCGTTTGTTACCAATGTTTTGTCTACTTGAATGTTTTGGTTTTGTACTTCGCTAATCATCATTGGATTTGAACTAGTTCCAATATTTTGCGTTAGTGCTCTTTGATTTACATTAATATTTGGCACAAAATTGGCAGGTATCACTTGTAATCTTGAGTCTTGGGGCGCTTGTACCAACATTTGTGGTACATTGTAACCATATGTTTGAAACTGGCCTGGATCTATTTGTTGTTGATAAGTTTGAATATAATTGTTTGGCACATTCTGTACATATATTACTTGGTTTTGTACTTGATTTTGTATCCACGGTGGCGGGTTTTGTGGATTGATAATGTATTGATTCTGTTGGATTTGTTCACCTAAAACATTTGTAGAAATATACGGTAAAACAGATTTTTTTATTGCTAAAGGAAAAAATCAAACGGATCACTTTGGCCTCCTATGCAGTCCAAAGTTATGCACAAATGCGCTGATTCTGAAGACATTTTCTTCCCAAACTAAAGAAATTATGTTAAATGTATTTTGTACCTTGTTGCATAAACATTTGTGTGTCGTATAAAACACGCACGGGACATAGCATCATCTGTTGTTGGAGTTCCGGTGTTCTGTGGAACAAAAAAAAAATAACAAAAAAGTAGACCAAAATATGTCTAGAGCTAAGTACTTAATATATACTTATATTAGTAGTATATATACGTAGTCTTGGCATAAATATTGTAACAATTTTGTAAATTGAAAATAACATTTATTACTTTTACAGTGTGTTAGTTTAACACATAAATGTAACAAAATTAAAAACGTAATAGCTATAAACATAAACTTTGAGGCCAGTTATCAATAGAAGCAGGGACTCTTGCCATGCTGAATTTTTTCGGTCCTTATGCTGTGGAAGCGAAGATGAGCCCAATACAGCTTCGTCGGATTAGTTTTGGGGTCGCAAGAGGGACCGACTTCCCTCTCTCCCGCAGATGGGTGAGATGCATCCCGATATGAGAGTGTTTGTAACAACTAATTTAACTATTATTATCATAGCCAGAGGGACCGAGAGGTCTCTCCTCTCCCGACTTCTGGGACAGCTCGTGCGCGGTAGCTAAAACGGCCTAGGCATTGACATGAACGTTCGGCTCATAGTGAGTATCATTTTCTTTCTTTGTAGAATAGGGAGGCAAACGTACAATCGGATCTTTTACGACTATTGACGCTTATGAACATCCACACAAAAACTATGCCGATGCGTTGCCTCCTTATCCCCCCCCCCCCC
>JAFELO010000804.1:400437-411622 GCA_017140195.1 Eumaeus atala
TCGACGAGAGCTCTCGCTCTACCACCCCTTTCATATCCATTTTGAATTTCCAAATGTCCCCTGATCGTATACTTGGCCGACGTTGTGATCAATAAAAAGGGAAACCCTTATTGTAAGGGCGACAGAAGTTAGTATCGTACTCCTATTCGACAGGATTATATGCTGAGGTAAATTAAAACATATATAAAAGGGATAGGTCTCAATTTAGCTTGTATACTTAGCGGCTTATTCCCCTTTGCTGGCGGACATTTTTCTTTTCGTTTAGTGCTGTTATCGCAATGTTTGTATCGATATACATTTATCGAGTGCATTTATTCGTAAAGAACAGAAAGACACGACTGTTTATAATACAAAAACAACTGAAGAAAAAAAGGAAGACTAGGTAGTTAGCGTCCGCTTAGTAGTAGACTCAGTGTTTAAATTATTATGAAGACTTAAATCAAAATGAAAATTAAAAAAAATTAAAAGAAGCGTATATTAACTGTGTAGTTTTCATTCTCATCTACAACTTTTGTATTTTAAACAGTCCTTTTTTTAAATATTTTTGTAAGTTGTTAACTAATATCGTAATTTCCTCTATTTGTTGAACGTGTTCATACGGGGTGGACTTTTCTGAAAATTGGTGAAACGTTGAATGACGCATATCTCTATAGGTTACTAAAAAGGAGTTTATCATTTCGACATGTTGGTATGAATGCAATTCAAATTGCATAATATTCACATCTGTAAATATGTAAGACAAACCAAACAAATACACAAAATGCTATAGCTTGTATGTACATATACATTTCAGAAATCCACATATATCCACATATATTTCAGAAATGAAAGACCGGATCATTGATTTCTTATTTATATAAATTTACTTAACTGAGAGAACAGTGAAGACTTCGTCAAAGTTGGGTCCTACTGACCTTTTCGAAGTAAAAAATATAAAATAAAAAGTAATTAAAAATAAAGAAGCCGACTTCAAAAACTTTATTACCTAGTCAAAACTGTGAAATTATTTTATTTTTGAGGACGATGTCGACGTTCAAAGGAACTATCTAACGTCTTCCCAGGCACCAATCTTTTTAATGTTATCAGTATGTTTGGTACTAAACGATTATCTTAACTAACGATATACTGAAAAAAATTATAGCAAGAATATAATTTTGAACTCCCTATTAAATAATACCCCACTATAAATAGTTTCACGGTTTTTTTTACACAGTGGCTTTGCTGAGCTGCCGTGTTGTATTACCTATTTTTATTAACCTACAAAAATACTCTTATAGATATGTCAATAAAACTTGCTATATATTTAATAATTTTAACTAGGGATATCAACCATAACAAAATAAGAATTAAATACCTACCTAGGAAAATGGAAATAGTGTAACTAACACATGTTATTTTGTTTTTTTTTTTTTGTTGTATACAATGCTGTAGAATATTTTAAAAAACTTTTCAACACTTACATTTCTATACCTAGTCTAACCATAAATACTGTTACAATAAAAATATTCCATTTTTATATGATTGTTCATTGTGTTTTCTTATTCTGGCGCCAATACATTGTACAATGTTTTTCAATATTAAAATGGAGTGGGTTGATAAAGAGAACAGAATCATCGCTGTAATTGCATGAAATA
Source organism: Eumaeus atala (assembly GCA_017140195.1). Lineage (NCBI taxonomy): Eukaryota > Metazoa > Arthropoda > Insecta > Lepidoptera > Lycaenidae > Eumaeus > Eumaeus atala. Next base: position 402,072 of record JAFELO010000804.1, read on the forward strand.
GTAGGTAAAGAGCCATATCCAAGTTTTTAAACTCTCCATACCCTTGGTATTAGTCATATATTTGTGTACCGGTATGTTGGTATGCTCAAAGCTCTAAGAAAGCGTTCCAATTAGTCAACAAATTTGCAATGTTGTCACTATCCGACCTCAGTAATGGTTTGGTGGGGTGTTAGCTATGAAGGGCTGAGCTGATACTTTTGTGAAAAAGTCAACACATCGGCGCAAGTATATCAAGATGCCATTGTTGAGAAGGTATTTAAGCCCCTTAGTAACACCGTGTTGAATAACCAAGTATAGTCTTTCCAGCAAGACCCGGAACCAAACCATACAGCTCGGTCCACCCATTCTTGGTTAAAACGAAAATTCTGGACTTGATCAGAGCTATTATATAGAAATTAAAATAATAGTATGATTTTATGTTTTGGTAAGTACTTAATAATGATTATATTTTTCGGGACAGAAATTAATTAAAAATAGCACTATGAAAATAAATTAAAAACCTGTAACATGTCTGTTAAAATAGACGAATTATTATAAATAACTGCACGGCTCTTTCTACATGTATAAATACGGGCGTATCTTGTAAAATGATTGGAATAATTTCCTTGGACCTCTTAACTTCGACATTATTTCGACATTTATCGGACATTATTGCATTTGAAATTTTAATATTTTCGCTAATAATTAGTTTAAATATGTGGATTTGATGAGAAGAGACTGTGTCGTCGATTTTACGAGCGAGTATCTTTCATTGGCGTGTTCGAGCTGATGTAATAAAATATAACTATCGACACGGTGAAGTTACAACCCTAGGGCGAATGTAGAGCGCTCCGGGGGCGCATCGCATCTCGTGCAGACACTATAAATAAGTTACGAGAGTGACAGTGACAGACTTATGTTAAGATGTACGTGCTAGACAAGGACAGGTGATGTCCCAGTTTTGTGATACGCGTTTGGAAGTGGATTTTAGACTTTATAACTTAATTTCAAACAGCAGTAAACTATTAAAATGATTTTTTATATAGATTGCATATAGTGTTATACATTCATATTTTATAACTAGGTAGATATACCATTATTTCTAAAATAATAATAATAGTAAAATAAAATAAAAAAATATATTTATAAAATAAAATAAAAACATAAAAATCGACACATACTATCATCCGTTATCAGCAATTATCCGGTGGATAAATCTCTTTTAAATAATAGGAAGTTAATCACTGTACTATTTATTGGCAATGGAATCCCAAAAACCAATAAAAATACTGTATACAAAATTCAAGAGCGCCATAAAGTCATAAAAAAACAAACATGTCGTCCGTTCCGTCCTGTGACGTCACGCCAGCCCGAGATAAGGCCGCACAAACAGAACAATAATACAATACTACAAAATACTAGGTCTCAAAAACATATCACACGATAAAAATTAATATAAAACCATGAAACAGCCTCACCATTTTTATTTTCCTGTAGATATCACTTCAAAACAGTCTATAAACAGCTGTAATCAAATCACAACGTTCCAAATACGCTCACTTCGGACATCTTACTAACGAAATGGCTGCTTCGTTATTACAATACAACCATCCTACATCCAACCACCTCTCTACCACGAAGCGCCGAAATGTACCAAAATAACGATAGTGCCGCTCTCTGTAGAGCAAAAACCCGAGACTGGTATCGATTTTATAGCTCACAGCCGCTTGGTACGGGGACGCTGTAACCAATGATAGTATTGAGAGTACGAACGGACCGCATTGGTGCTACGTGTTTCGAAATTCAAACGCGTGCCATGACCCCGTTTCAAACCAGCATAAGGGGCAGAGCCGACGATGGATATGCGTCTCTTTCTAGCGCCGTTCCTTCTCTTTCGCAAATTGAAAGGCACATTGTTTTTTTTTCAACTTTAAAGGTATGACAGAATAATAATCTTTGTTATTTTATTCATACCTATAATAAACCTTTAGACACTATGTTAGGGTATGAATTCGTTTGAATAATCTTGAACGTTAAATGTTGACATCATCAAAACGGAATGGCCGATTGCAATAAAAATTATACATTCTACTCTTATTTTGTGTTATAAGAGACGGTATATTTAATTGTATATAACAGGCGTTATACATCTAATTACTTACCTTATTAATTAATAATTAGGCAAATTTATACATTGTGTGAAAGTTTACCAAGGTGAATAAGTTTTTTTATACTGCTGGGTATGTAAAGTCCCCTCTCTGGGACTGGTCGGTCGAAGGTGACGAACACGAACAAACCGCACACCACATCTTCTGGGAGTGTAGTGTTTGGCAAGATAAGCGAAATACAATGCTTCACAAAATTCGTAGAGTCAGTGGATTCAATTACTATGGCGACTCTGTGGCCAGTGTTGAGAACTTTTGTGGCAACTTTGTCATAAATATTGGTGGCAGCAAATTAAGAGGTCAACCATATTAATGTTTTAGATAATAACGAAGTAAGGTATAACAGTTGCTGATTAATATATAATATTATTTAATATGTATCCGTGGTATAAAACACAACCATAAATAAGTATTTCTCTAATGTTCTTACTAATTACAAAATGATTTACAATTTAGCCTTTAAAACTGTTGTTAACATACAATTAGCTGATTGATAAATGTTGCTATAGGATTCGTAATTGGACCAATTTTTGTTTTACGAGTTTCGACATTGCAATCTTGCGCTGTCTCGGCTGGGAGGATTGCCTTGATTTGGGCGGAACATTGGACAAATTCCTACTCCTTCTCTCAACTACTGATTGAATACGTTGCGGGTTCCTAGGCCAAAATGATTTGAAACTATGATGATTTCATCAAAGAATCATAAGTGGTTTCTGTTCTCAATCATAGAGACATAGGCGCAGCAGTAATGGAAATGATTGGTAAGACGAGCCCTAACAAAAAGATCCGCATTACCAGAGGATGTGTTGATGCTTTGTCCACGTTTACCAACCCTCCCCGGCGTGACACCCTTACGTACCCAGGCAACTCTCTGGATAGCAATGCAGTGGTGCAGTTGCAGTATTACCTATATTAGCTAGAGGTTCTGCCTCGTCTTTGCCCTCTCGAATATTTATTTATTATTTTATTTTTATTTATTCGGAAAACAAACAGTGACATATAACAATTAAGATGTTTACAGATAAAATTAAATGTTTTCACATACAAATAGCTATCAAATATCTTGCTCGTCGTTCTCAGAGAAATTAAAATTAATGAGTGTAACCTTATGTGCCTACTTACAGTTTGGTTTCGTACATAATAACTATCTTGAGTTATAAAAAGTAGTTTTATTAGCCGAAAGCTATATGTTAGAATTTGTTTGAGAGCCGTGAAATCATAATTCGGTCAAAGTAGTTTGGAAACCTCGTGCTGTAGAGGAGAACAAACCATGCTGCGGAGAACGCACTACATTATTTAAGCTTCCTGCGGCACGATTAAGAAAAGAATTCTGTCTGTTGTTCTATAAGATCTGTGGAATATCCAACCATGTTGGTTGCCTAATAGTTTCGTATGGTACCTTCGGGTTAATCTTCGAGAGTAAGTGTGAGTGGTGAGTCTACACGACTTCGAAAGATTTTAACCAGAAAAATTATTTCGGCGATTTCTCGTCTTTTATACAACGGTAACGAGTGATGTCTGCGGCACCTTGCCTCGCAATTGGCGTCAATAATCCTTAGCCCGCTTTGTAATTTCTTTTGAAATCTGCGTTATATGGATACAATTTTATTCATATAAACGTTGTAACGGGGATTCCATACTTGTGAGCATCATATGCGTTAAGTACCGATGGCCAACCACATCAACTACATCTCACATACATGACTAACAGGCAGGTACATACGAGGGTGGATCTAAAAGTTCTAAGCCCGACCAAGAAAATGAAAGAAAAATGGATCTAAATTTATTTTTATTTTTCGACATAATCTCCATCTAGTTCTACACACATCTTCCACCTGACCTGCAACTTGTTTATCCCCTCGAGAAAAAAGATACCGGAAGGTCGGCGAAATAATCGTTTACTGCGACTATCACCTCATCTTTGGTCGAAAATTTCGAGACACCCAAATGTTTTTTAAATTTGGAAATAAATGATAATCCGAGGGGGCTAAATCCGGTGAATAAGGTGGGTGGGGCAGCAATTCGTAGCCACAATCATGGATTACAGACATTGTTTCAACCGAAGTGTGAACACGTGCGTTGTCTTGATGAAACAAAACTTTCTTACGCAACATTCCCGGCCTTTTTCCTTTTATTTCTTCCCCGAGTCTCCGTAAAAGGTTACAATAATGCCTAGAATTTATAGTTTGACCTTTCGGTAAATAATCTACAAAAATAATGCCCTTCGCATCCCAAAAAACAGAAGCCATGACTTTGTTAGTCGACAAAACGACCTCAGCCTTTTTCGATGTAGGAGAGTCTGATCTTTTCCACTGTTTGGATTGTTGCTTTGATTCAGGAGTATGGTGGTGAACCCAGCTTTCATCAATGGTAACAAATACAGACAAAAAGTCCTCGGGATCAGTCTCAAAATTTCCAAATAGTCTCGCGAAATTGTGTATTGAACTCGTTTTTGTTCAGCTAAAAGCAACCTCGGGAACCAGCGCGCAGAAACCTTATGGAACCGCAACTCTTCGTTATTATGTGTTGCACCCGGCCGTAACTAATGTATGTTATCTCAGCTATCTTACCAATGGTCAAACGTCGGTCACCCAGTACGAGATCACAAATTTTATCGATGTTTTCTTTCGTGGTAGAGGCTGTAGGCCTTCCACTCCCAGGATCATCTTTAATGCTCTCACGACCGCGCTTAAACTCAGATACCCACTTCTTGACACTTGAATACGATGGAGCAGACTCCCCCAAAGTGCTCACCATATCTCGATGGATGTCTTTTGGTGATAGGCCTTTTTTATTGAGGTACTTAATGACTGCACGCTGTTCAATTTTCTCCATTATTGAAAATTGCGTCAGACTGCTTCAAACAAATAATCACAGAAAATTTATATTGTGCAGTTTCGGAATGAAACTGCGCACAATAAATTAGTATGACACATACCAACAAATGACGGTACATTTAAAAAGATGTCATAGCTCCATGTAGGTTAGGCCACGAATTTTTGGGTCCACCCTACAGTATATCAAACACAACAACTTTACAATTTTATCTGCACTTAGATGAATTTTTTAAAGCATTTTTAGGAGGAGGTACTGCCAAGACACTGCAGCAGTTAGCATGCTTCATAGGAGGAGGTAGTAGGTACATCCTCATATGCAACGGATTTGGGCCGGCACGACCGGGGAAGTACTTCTCGCTCACTTGATACCCCCGTAAAGTGACAGCGTCGCTGTCGCATTTCATGCGGTTTGTGAGTATCCGGTGGCCCATGCGGGTCTGATTTCTCATCTGCCCCACGCTATAAAAAAAAATTTGGAGGAGAGCGGGACTGAAAGTGCCGACTTTGACATATCCTTCCATCAAGAGCGTAATTAGTATTATCAATGCCTGGAAATTGTGGTTTGGTATATATTTTAATTTTTTAATTTGATTATTGTATAACATCAACATAATATAACTTAAATAAAAAATATATTGTTTCTACTATTTCCACAAATTGTAAAAATTAAAGAATGTACTATTTCATTACAATAGAACTACTTTTACGGATTTTATCGCGGTTTATTTAATTATTTATGTAGCCCGACATTTCAGAAGCTTTACAGCAACCATGGTTACGGGTGGACTGAGATGACAGATGTCCTGATGTACCAAGTTTTTAAAAATACCTGAAGAATTATAATTTAAGTTGTTCTGATTAACTCAAACAGTACTTTTTTTATCTTGCTGTCTTTAGATGTTGTTTAGTTTTTGATTGCATTATGTTCACTACTGGATCCCAAGCAGAGGTAAAAACATGTATGAGCAAATTATCCATTTTCGGAGATTTTCTTATATTTGTACTGTAAGTTCTTACTTCCGTGAATTTTATGGTTCCAGGTCGGCCGCGACTACCCGAGGTTCCAGTTTTCTCAAAAGTATAATTTCTTCAGGGCTTTAGGATGTTGCAGATTACATTTCAGCTAGATCCATCCAAGCGTTTCCCAAGAAACAGGTACTGAGAGACATACCTATAGCCGGACAGGCAGACGGACAACTTTGTGTTCCTGTAATGATTCTATTTTATCCTCTTAAGGTACGGAAACACAAAAAACAAAGTTTCACCGAACACAGTTTTTCAATATCAAACGTGATGTTAATAGTTAAAAAGCAAATGGCATCTGTCGAATAATTTGAAGATAATGATTGGGGTGTGTAAGAATACTGGTTTAAGGAACGAGGTCGTACAGTATTCCTCAAATTGGCCATGATAATAATAGTTAAATTAGCCGTTACAAACACTCTCATATTGGATCTGCAGGAGAGAGAGAGAGAGAGAGGTCGGTCCCTCTGGCTATGATAATAATAGTTAAATTAGCTGTTACAAACACTCTCATATTGGATCTGCAGGAGAGAGAGGGGTCGGTCCCTCTGACTATGATAATAATAGTTAAATTTGCTGTTACAAACACTCTCATATTGGATCTGCAGGAGAGAGAGGGGTCGGTCCCTCTGACTATGATAATAATAGTTAAATTTGCTGTTACAAACACTCTCATATTGGATCTGCAGGAGAGAGAGGGGCGGTCCCTCTGACTATGATAATAATAGTTAAATTTGGTGTTACAAACACTCTCATATTGGATCTGCAGGAGAGAGAGGGGTCGGTCCCTCGGACTATGATAATAATAGTTAAACTCGCTGTTACAAACACTCTCATATTTAGTCCTAGACCTAGTCTCAGGCGAGCACTCTTAGCAATCCGATGAAGCTGTATTGGGCTTATCTACGCTTCCACAGCACAAATTCAGGTCCGGAAAAACAGTGTTCGTGGAATTATAGTTAAATTAAACAACAACACGCCATTTTCCTCATGGAATAATTAACTAAATAATTTATAAAGTGTTCTCCTAAATCATAAGGTATCTTAATAATTAAGCATAGTCCTATTAATCAATAGGTACCTCTCAAAAGTATTTTTAGAATATAGATAGATGTCAAACCGGAACTTCGTTGGATGACGCATCAGGATAGTAACTATGTATAGGTTAATAAGCGATGCGATGAGGTAAGCGCTCTTCATCTTCAGTACATTCTTATATTTGCTACATTTTATGCATTTTTGGAGTAAAAAATATTTCTTGATTTAGGGTAAGCTCGTGGGTGCTTGACGAGGGCGTTATGGAAGCTAACAGTAGCTGAGGGGGAAATACAGTTCAGTGAAGATAGAAACAATTGAATTGAATGCAATAGGTTTATTAGGCATTAAAATAAATAACTAGTACAAGAAAGAGAGTGTTGGGTATGTGCGGATATTTTAAATTTTCACTGTACCGGCTCTTGTCCTTCCTCCCTTCCTCTAGTTAGCAGCGTATGAAATAATGTTAAGTTAGTATTAAGCTTTACTTCTGTCGTGTGCTCCAAAACACGATTGTATTATATCCGGAGGCTAGTTAGGGTAGGCGTTATATGATATGACATACAGTGTAATTCTTTTACAATATGCTAGCTGGATTGAAAAATATTCGGCCTAACACAGATTAATTCAATTCTAAAAATCAAATCTACCCACATTATTTAGTTCAGTTCAGACTAGTTAATTGCATGAAGTTCGAAACGTGTGGGATAATTGGTTGTGATTTTATAATCTTTTTAACAAAGCAATCGGACATAGTTTCTGCAAATGGAGCAAATCGAGCAGCGTGCCGTCACTAAGTACCTGTATAAGAAGGGGTTGTGTCACCGAAAGCCATCCATGATGATATGGTCAGTACTCTAGAAGACTCTGTTCTATCTTATTCATTCGTTAAAAAATGGATAGCATAATTCAAGCGTGGTAGAGAGAGTGTGAAAGAAGAACCCCGCTCTGGTAGGCCTTCGACGTCCACTGCTGACGAAAATTAAAAAAAAATTACTTAATTTAATTATGAGAGACCGCAGATTAAAAATAGGAGATATAGCAGAGATTATAGACGTCTCTTATAAACGAACTCAAAACATCACAGTCAACGGATTAGGTTTCCACAAAGTGTCTGCGAGGTGAGTTCCGCCACTGCTTTCAGTTGAGCTAAAAAGGACGCAGTTAGCTATATCACGTGACTGTTTGCAGTTATTTGAAGCCAATGCAGATGGTTTCTTGAATCGGTTTGTTACGATGGAGGAAACGTGAGTCCATTACTGTACGCCAGAAACAAAACAAACGAAACAGTGGAAAAGACCTGGTTCACCACCCCCTAAAAAAAGGCTAAGGCGATTTTGTCGGCTAATAATATTTTCTCAACGGTCTAAATGATTTAAATGGAGATGGCAAAAGTGTACCGAACTCGATGCTGATTATGTAGAAAAATAGAAACATAACTTATTTAGATTTATAATTTATTTACAATGTGTTATTTTCTTGGTTAGGCCGAATACTTTTCAATCTACTCTCGTATATTACTGGATTTAGCTAAAAGATGAAATAAAACTTCATGATTTAGCTAAGTGCATCACAATGGCAATTTTAAAGCAACTGTGTTTATGCATGAACATATTTTTTACAAAGTCAAGCTTACGCGCATGATTTTAAAATGTCTTTACAAAGTGTATAATTTGACAATTGGGCATAATGTTTTTTTATACGGATTATTTGTGAGACAATGTGTATCTTGATATTTTTTTATACGGATTATTTGTGAGACAATGTGTATCTTGATATTTTTTTATACGGATTATTTGTGAGACAATGTGTATCTTGATATTTTTTAAATCAATGAACCTAATCCATTCCCCTTTGAGTTTTCTACTTGTTACATTGAATTCTGTCAATGACAAATACCTATCTACGTAATACAGATTAAATAAAAGCCAGAAAATGGACGCCATCCACGCAAAACCAAAAAGCTTTCTTAGAAACGTCCGCTGAGTACTGCCCTTCCTATCATCCTACCTTATTTTGTAGCGGTTCAAACCATACACCTTTTAAATTTCAAAGACACTGCACTCATAATATCAGAGTAAACCGTGTTTAATACACGGACGGACAGAAGGACACACAGACGTATAGACAGACGGACGGACTGACGGACATGACGAAATTATAAGGGTTTTCCTTTTTTGCCATTTGGCTACAGAACCCCAAAAAAGAATAGATGGGTACTAACAAGCTGTTACTTTGTATTGTTGCATTTTAGAATCACATTGTATTATTACATTGTAATATGTTCCGATCGGGAATTCGAACCCAAGACACAGTCTGCGGCTGAATATGCTTGCCGCTACACTACGAGGCAAAGCGAGTCAAATTTCATTCATATTTAAATACTGAGGTAAAATCAACAAGGGTCAGTCCCACATTTATGAATATGATACACAACAATCAGATCCGCAACCTCCTCGCTCCCCCCTCGAACCGGCTCCGTGCAGAATGTCGCTCGACAACTCCCCCCCCC
>JAFELO010000804.1:411627-432767 GCA_017140195.1 Eumaeus atala
CCCTACGTCTCACCGATACCTAATGTGAATCAAACAAGTAGACGTTATAAAAAGTGCGTGGAACATTACTCAACGGTTTTTTTTGTTCGAGACTACGCCTTCTTTACTATTTATAATTTGTGTGTGTGTGTGCGTGGCTCTCCTATACACACGTAGGTGTTTGTTTCTACATAAGACTCTCATTTAATATAATAAAAGAAATAGGAGCCTTCTGAAACCGATGTCCATAAACTGATGATGATTTTATTAAGTGCCATGCTGCATAGCAACCAAACTGGGCCAGCGGGACCGGGGAGATATCTCTCGCTCATATGACACCGCCGTTAAGTAATAACTACGCCGTCGCGTTTCGAGCGGTTTGTGAGTAAGCAGTGGTCTATTGGCGAGGAGGAGGTAAGGAAGCCAACACATCTGTGCGATGACAGTTATGCTTGATGCCTATGGGCGTCGGTATTCGTTTTAACAAATTGTCGATTTGCCCTCCTATTACTTATTCCTACACCTATTAAATAATATAAACATTAAATAAGCAAACGCAGTTACATGCTATGCAGATATGGTGCTCTCCTATCATCCTCCATTCTAATGGGCCACCGGAAACTCACACACCGTACGAAAGTTGAAAGCATAACTTTTAGTTTTCGCTTTGCGGTGATACCATGCGAGCGAGAGTTACCTCCCCGGTCGCACCGTGACAAGACGGCAGCAATGCTGCACGGCACTTACTGTTACTAAAAGCACCTTTGTAACACTTAAAGCTGCATAGTCTGCTGCAAACTCCTCTACCTAAAGCGGGGGCTGTGTTGGTGCTTTTCGTGCGGCTTACAAGAGCTATGATTACACAATAGAAAAATAGCATAAGAAAAGCCAAGCGTCTAGGTATGTTTCTGTCCCGATAGGTAGGTATGTCTGTTGTCTATGGGCGGTGCTGAGGAGGTTACCTAATGGTAATTGGGTCATAGGAGTTCCACGAGGTTCCAGTAGAATTAAGCATAGAAGTGGTCGCGCCGGAAACCTCCGGTCGGCCCGTTTCTATTATTTCGTTGTTAGGATCTAAGCCATAGCAAAAACGGATTGATTTAGAAAGTACTGTGCGGAGCGGAGTAGCTAAAAACGACATGAAATACATAGTAAAGAAGGCGTAGTAATTTTCGTATAAAAAGTGTAAACGTAGGGAAAAAATTTTACGATGTGGAAACAAACCTACTAGTACTTAAGATATGATAACTAATAAAAAAAGATAACATTAAGGAAGAACTTATTGTTAAAGAAAGCTCATATATCACTGCTGGTCATTTCCACAGAAATCTGTGGGGGTTACGGGCATCGAGGCTGACCTCATAACCCGGATAGGGGGACGACTATCCTCTCGGTAACGGGGCCGCAATATTTGTGGGTTTGCAATCATGGCTTAGGGGCTTTATGGTGTGTTGTCTGAGCGCGATGTTCGACGACTGGTCGGAGCGCGAAGCTCGACGAAAGTTCGGAGCGCGAAGCTCGACGAAAGTTCGGAGCTCGGAGCTCGACGATAGTTCGAAGCGCGGAGCTCGACGATTGTTTGGGGCGCTAAGCTCGACTGTTCGGAGCGCGAAGCTTGACGATAGTTCGAAGCTCGACGACTGGTTGGTGCGCAGTTCGACGATTGGTCGGAGGGCGAGCTCGACGACTCCACGGAGCGCGCATCTTGATGGCTGTTTGAAGCGCGAAGCTCGACGAATAATCGGAGCGCGAAGCTCGACTACTGTTCGGATCTTGTCTTCGTTAAAGAAAGCTTTTTATTATCAAACTAGCTAATTAAGGACAATACCATATAGAAGATAACCTCGATGCCTAAAATTAAACATTTGCGGGTAGTTCACTAAAACTCAAAGTATAAAAGACGCAGCATTTGATTTTTAATTCACACCAAATCGCGCAATGTTTCATACAAAAATAGTTGAACTTCATTGAACTTTTATCGTTAGCGTAATTACAATTCGCTGAAGTGATGATATAATGATCAATAAATAGGTAAGTACATCTCGCCCGCAAAATACCGGCGTGGAGTATTTATTAAGGTTGTGCTGTCACGTGTTGTGTGGTTACGTCGACCCGGTATGACTCAACGAGCAGAGGCGCTGGGGAGGGCCAACGTGCATAACATTCTGGCAGTAGGTGCAGGCATGATATTTAATACCTTGTGTCACTTATCTATCCGTGGTAAACTAAATCATACTTTGGTTACAGCCGGATTAAGCTCGATGAGGCCCGAGGCTTGAAATTGACTGGGGACCCTTTCAATTCATTCAAAATTTTCTTTTCGAATGAATTGAAAGGGGACCCTCTCAAATTTTTCACTCAAGACTAGTGGAACTCGAGGAATTGGAGCCCTAACACTAGTGGAACCCGAGGCTACCAGCCAGTCCACCTAAGCCTGGAGGGTTCCTGTAACCGGTGCTGATCTTGGTGCAAATTAACAACAAAATTAAGTTGCCGATACGAAAGCTTTATCCCGTAAACCCCTCCATATATAATTTCCAAGAGGTATAGTACCTACTAGTAGCGGCAGGCTCAAGTATACGTAGAATCTTTATTTATAAAAAACTAATGACGCGGTGTTTTTCGGATCCGCTACGGATGTTTCGGTATCTGAACCGATTTTGGTGAAGTTTGACATACGTGAGAAGTTGTTATTAGTCCATACTTTATTTCGGATATAACAGCCAATATCAAGACGTCCAGATATGTCATATTTTTTTCTTCAGTTTAAAATTATTAGGTAGGTTAGGTATCTAACCCTAAAGGAATATATGTAAAAGTGTATATGTACCTTGATATCTATCCGATACTAAGGCTTTGCTTGCAGTTTGACGGCCTGTCTCAGACAGTACCTCAGCTATATGTAGCTATTAATTATAAATCATCATAATCAGCCTGACGACGTCCACTGCTAGACGTAGGCCTCTCCTCTGGAGCGCGAATTATAAATATTGTTATGTAAGACGGTATCTAACTCCTTGTAACCAATCCAACTCACGCTCGGGCAGTCCGCGCCTAGACAGGTGGCACCTAGGTGTTAGGTAGGTGCCATTATCTAGGTACTCCTTTATAAGTGGCCTGGGGCCGCTGGGTGGGGCCATCCCACGTCCTAGCGGAATCAGACTGGGTGGAGTGACGTGTGACGTGTTCCGCGCGCGCCTTTTGAGCTTGAGGGGGCTGGGCTCTACGCAACTCTTGGCGAAACCATCTATTGGGCAACAGGTTGTCAAAGTCTGCTGATGTGTCCAAGGATCATACTGTCTTGGGTGTACCTGGGCGCCTCGCGACTGCCGGGACGGAACACCGTGTGGTTTTAGTCGGTTCAAGTCCTAGATAATCATCTCAGTCATGCTGCTGAGATGGTACCCGAGGGGGTTTCCACACGATATAGAAAAGGTACTCCTTTATAATTTTATCACAATGATTTGAAAGATGAGTGTAAAATTGGAAGTTATGTATGATCATTTTAATGTATGAACTATAAAAGTACCGTATGATGCCTACATATATTCTCTCTCTCTCTTACTCTCATAGCAAGTACATGAAACAAGTTAAGTTCATCTCTTCCCATCTGCGGCAAAAGAGGGCGTCTGTCCCCTATCGTCTCCGTGAACTAGAAACCACAAAAGTCTTCGCTGGTCCGGTGAACTTCGGAGGCGGTTGCAATAGCGTCGCTAACCAGTAGTAGGCCTTTCCGCAAAAAAATCTTAGTAACTCTTTAAATTTCTCACTTATATACCTTTCGCTGGCCCATTGGGGGAGGTGAAAAGGAGAGCAACGCATCGGCATAGTAATTATGCTGATGTCCATGGGCGTCGGCAGTCGTAAAAAGGCTCCGTCATCCGTTTGTCCCCTTATACTATAAAAAAGTACCTACGTTGTACACGCGTACCTGCCTACATCAGTTGGTACCCAGTCATGAAAGACATTTAAGTTATACGACAGGGGTGACAAATCTGGACAATCGGTACGGTCGAATGTTACCTACCCAAGTACATACATATTTTCCTGGGCATTTGAAATTTTTGGAAGTTATATTATTATGGCTATTATACCTATTTTATTATTTTAGCTAACTATCTAATTGTCTTAGTTTTTACATCTAAGTTTCAAACACGCTTCTGACCCTTCGATTTGGTTATAATTTTCTATATCATATGAAGAAACAGGCGTAAATTAAATATCTAATAATTATTTAGTTAAAAGCTTCATCTATTTCAGTTTTGAAAAAATATAATAATACCCTCAATTTACTAGATATTGTGATGTTTTCTATACGGTATTGCTTGACATTTAATAATCGTGTTAAAAGTTTCATTACGTTTTTCAAAATGTCGGGAGAATCGGATATTGAAATGCAATCGGCTTTGCCGAAGAAAAAAGCAAAAAAGCCACCCAAGAGTCCACCAGAAGATATGCTGATTAAGAATCAAGAATCTAAGAAGCCGAGCACAAAGGAGATGATCAACCAGGCCCTGAGTGAGATAAAAAGTAGAAAGGGCATTTCTTTATACGCAATCAAGAAATATATCGGAGAAAAATTTCACGTGGACGTTGAAAAATTAAACTATTTGATTAAGAAAACTTTAAAAGACGGTGTCGAAGGTGGATATATAGTGCAGACTAAGGGTATGGGAGCGTCTGGTTCTTTTAGACTTGCCGCTAAAGCTAAATTAGAGAAGAACACCACAAGCGCAAAACCGAAAGAAAAACTGACAAAGGCTAAACAAGAACAGAAAGAGAAGAAAGAGAAAAAAGATGACAATAAAACTGTCAAACTGAAAAATAAGACAGAAATGAAAATGAGCAGTAAAAATAAAATAGAGAAAAACGAGACCGGAAAGGGAAGAAAACCTAAAAAAGTGACTATGATTGCAAAAGGCCTACAGACTCCCGCCAAAAAAAAGGCGGCCATGATGAAAAGAAAAAGCATTGGTTCTATAATAAAACCGCCAAAAATGAAGCCAAAAACGAGATAAAGAACCCAAGAATGAGAAAGCATGATAAAATAATATGAAGTTTAATTGTAATTATTTTTGTTGAAATTTGAGTTTCCTTAATAATTAAAATGTAAATATCACGAAGTTACTTCATTTATTCACTTCATCATCATCAGTCCAATGCATTGGACTTCTTTTTTTAATCATTTACGCGCTGCCATCGGCACTGGGTAGGGTCCATTGGTGAGTGGTAGGTACTTGCTGCCCAGTGGCGCCGAATACCCAAGCTCCTGGTACTATGGGACGACTGGCGGTTAAGGCGAGGTGAAACGATGGTGGAGGTGGAGGACGACGACGTGGTCTTGTCATAAGGGTGTACAGAGGGCCGTATCGGGACTGTCTGTCCCCTGACGTCGGAGGCCGGAGCCTATCAACATGGGGCGGACATAGGAACCGGAATTTAAGAGTCGCTCGGTGCGTAAACTCGGACTCTGGGGAGCTCCGTCGACCACTCTCCCTCCAGGGCCGCCCTAGCCAGTCCACCCCCAGATAAAGCTTATCCTATTAAAGCCCCAGGTTACCCTATTAAAGGCCCAGCGGGAGGCTGCCAGCGACCAGGAGGGTGGTGGAGGTGCTCGCTACAGCTTAATCGCGCCGGCCCTATCGAGAAACAGTACCCTCATTTTTATTATAATAATACCAAATAGGTTTCTATTTCAAAGTTTAAAAAAATAATATAAATGCAAGAGTAGTTTTACATATTTTTTTTAATAAAGCTAATGATGACAGCACAGGTGGAGCCTCGCTAGTTCCCTTTGGTGTGATACGTAGCATGCGCTGCTACGTGGGCGTAGCAGACGATATGCGTACGACACAGCACTTAAACAAGCTCATACCTACTTCTTTCTTGTCTTCAAATTGTTATCAGTCAACCTATTTAAGTCAAATGTAAAAGTTTCACTGGCATCGTGTATTCATAAAACCACACGAATAGTCTTATGTGATATCTACTTTTAGGGCGTGTTTCGTGGGTTCCTTTGAGAACCTTTTAACCTACTGGGGACTTAAATGGAAAATAAGCTACAAACTGAGGTCTTATAGGTACCGGATAAGATGAAAATGTGCAGTTATCAAAAGATAAGTATGGACTAGCTAGCTGGCGTTATAATCAAAAAATAGTCCCTTTGCGAAAAAACTTTAACAAATAAGTAAATATATTTCTTTTTTGAATAAAATATTTAATATTGCGGTCTCCGTGCAGTAGCCGGCCGGGATGGATGCGAGTAGCAGAAGATCGGTCGTCTTGGCGTTCATTGTAAGAGGCCTGTGTCCGATGTAAACCGATAAGGGCTGATAATGATGATGATAAAATATTCGTTTACCTTATGATGATATATCGAAACCGATCGTAGATGTAAAATTAAATAAAGAAATTGTGTAAAAAGTATGTAATTCTTATCTATTGTAAAATTAAATAAATAAATTGTGTAAAAAGTATGTAATTCTTATCTATTGTAAAATTAAATAAAGAAATTGCGTAAAAAGTATGTAATTCTTATCTATTGTAAAATTAAATAAAGAAATTGTGTAAAAAGTATGTAATTCTTATCAATTGTAAAATTAAATAAAGAAGTTGTGGAAATGGTATATAAATCTTGTGTATTTATTCAAATGTAAACATAAATTTCCATCAAGTGGCGTAAATATAACTCACCAATCATCATACGCTCTTTTACCACAACCTTTGGTTGTGGGCATGTCTATGCATGTCAATAGCTTACCAAAGTACTGCTCGTTCGCTCTTCTTGTTAGTTGCAACGCATCTGCTCCTGCGTCTGTCGATAGGCGACGCATTTAATGATAAGAGATCAACTGCATTACAATTAAGCGGATGTCTATGGGCGTCGGCAGTCATTATTGATAGGACGTCTCGTTATTCCTCTTACAGGTACTAAAAATAGATACTTTTTTATTTGTAATATGAAATAAGGTCTGTCTCGCACTTGAGACTGAACTTTCACCAAAAAGATCGGTGTAGTGAGTTTTCGACGACCGACGTCGAACGAATTTTTTCATTAAAAATTGCAATTACGAAGGTTTAGAAATATTTTAAAAATCGTATACTTAAAATGTTTTATTGATTTAGACAAATTAAAACTTATTAAAAAATAATAGTAACATTAATACGGATTTTAAAATTATCAACAAAAAAAAATGTGTTTATTACTTATGTTTGTAAGGGAAATGCAATTTAAGGCTGATTACACATCTGCGCTTTGTAACAGTGAAGCGAACTGTCACAAGTGTGTAAGCTCCCTTATACTTAAGTCTATATCGTTTGGTACAAAAAAATTTAATCAATTGTAAATGTGTATGTAAATGCTAAGCACGAAATACTTAAATTAAATCGGTTTATATTTCTTCATCTCGTATGCGTCAAATCAAGTCTAGAAATGCTGAATCCATAAAGAAATTGATTGATCAAACTTACGTAGTCGTTAAACATTTTCATCTGCTCGTGAAACTTAATAGTGTCTGCCAAATACGTAAAATGTGACATAATTGACAAGTTCCTTTTCACCTACTCCTACTCGATCGATTGTAATTAAACTTTGCACACACATAAATATCCCGTTACGAAATTTCGTTGACTTAAACGCGCCTACGAGGCCACTAAAGAATAACATGCCCTAACCAAGGACTCTGTTAAGAAATAAAACCGTTTGAATATTATTTAGATGTTTGTGTATTGCTCATCAACAGAACCATTGGACTAGAAAGTGTTGACGCTACATCATATCAACCATCAAATGTACCTTCAATACAGGATGGACAAAGACAGGCGCTGGACCGACGGCTTAACTTACTGTCTGAGCCACGAGGGTGCGACACCGCCACCCTCCTGACTCGGATTGTTGTTAGAAATTGTAAATGCCAATAACATTTTGTTTAGACCCGGGACCTCACGACTGTGGGCGGACATGCTCACCACTAGACCACGAGGCAGTCAGTGCTTCCTCATAGAATATGTACAAAGTGGCTCCGTCAACTAAACATATGATGTTAATGACAGAACGATTACGCCCAATAAATATCATAACAGCCATAGTAAAAAATAGAGAGATATTCCAGAAAACAATTAAAAAACCCTATATTGACGTAAGAACTTAAGAGCATAGACTTACATTATATATCGAGCTCAGAAAGCTTTGGTTAATCGTTTTACGTAACATTTATATAAAGTATCTGTATATAAATATAGAGCTTTCGTATAAAACTACACATCGTCAGTCAAAGATATTCGCTTAAAAAACTAATGGTGGAAAGGTATCCATGACTCGGTGGAATAGCTCAGCGTGGCAGTAGGGGGCAAGTGCAGACGACTTGATAATGAATAAATCCATATAAATGCAGTTAAGATCGTAACAATAAAATCTATATGTTTACTTCGACGCGCACCTGGAGTTTACTCATTAAGAACGAAACTGTTCTGAAGTGAATGGTGCGCAAGGGTCGTAGGCGACGTGAAGTGAGTGTCAAACTGGGTTGCGCTGAACCCGTTACTGTTTCACACGATTCCTGAATTCTCCTTTATATTATAAGTGCAAATTCTCCACAAAATATCTAAAGTGAGATATAAAAAGTATAAAATTTTTACTAATGTGAAACCGTTTAAAATGCCTCATATACGCACGCATTTACCATTCTAAGATAATATCGAAACATATGCGGCCCCCAGATGATCAATTATATGAGAGAATAAAATGTTGTGCAAAAAAATAACTCCCCCAAAATTGCTTTCAATCAGTATTGAAATAATCCTAAACGATAAATAGTGTTACACAATTCGTAACATTACACGACTTGTCATCTATGGATCGCCTTAACCGATAATTACCAGTACTATCAGTTCAATTTTAGGCTAATTCTCGGGCTATTTCGGGACCCTTAATTCAGTCCCTACCAAATATAGCTTTCTCTCTAACAGCGCACGCACAACTTAACGAATGTAGAATTCGTTATGTATATTATGTTACATTGAACATTTAAAAAGATTGTCTCGATAATGTTAGCGCACGGCAGAGGCTGTTTTCACTGGGCAAACTTGACGTTTCCATCAAAGAATTATTTTTGAACCAATGATAAAAGAACATGAATAGTTTAATGGGCAAAGGGGATGTTTCATTTCTGGCCTACAGAATATACATATATTTATAATCGGCATAAACGCGGCAAGCACAACAAACATTTTTCATTAGTTCTCCTGTACAATAAAACATTTTATTTCCGTGTACTGTCATACTAAGCACCAGTTTTATCTGTATGAACAATGACAGATGCCGGACGTCAAAGACGTTTCGTTGACGTTGGACGTTGGTACAGGTAATTAAGACAACAGTAAATATTTTTACATGAGAACTAAGGCTATTTTCTTCATAATCGAGAGTCAATTGATGTCTTAAATTTACGCGAATGTTAGTCATTACAACAAAACTACATTTACGGATTTTATCGCGGTTTATTAAATTGTTTATGTAGCCCGACGTTTCAGAAGCTTTACAGCGACCATGGTCACCCGTGACCAACGTCGGGCTATATAAATAACTTAATAAACAGCGATAAAACCTGTAAAAGCAATTAGAAACTAGATTTTGGACCGCTGATTATATTAAATGAGACCACCGAAATAGGAACGAAGTTCTTTAACATCTGGTCGAACCTGGCAGACTCGAGCAAGACGCAGGATTGTCAGCCGGAATCCATCGTAATTTTAAGAATATACAGGAATGGTAAACTCTCCGATACCAACACGTACATAGACATGCGCGTGACCACAGGATATTCGGATCTCATCGTTCTATGATCTGCACTTTTCAAACCGCACTAAACGCGACAGCGTAGCTGGTTATGCTTTCGCGTTTCCTTCACCCCGAGTTATCTGAGAGGCACTTGGTACACCATATCATCAGCGTTCTCTTTTAAGTTTTATTATTTATACTATTTTTAAATATTGGAGCGGGATAAAGGAGATGTGTAGGACGTGAAGTGCATAACCTGGGACTGTGCGGATGTTTATGGACGACCGCAGTCAATGTAAGACTACCAACAGTTTCCGCCCCATAAAAACATTTTATGACACCTTATTGTTACTGGGTCCGCCTCAACATGTTTAGATTTTATTGTTATTTTAATTCCCAATCCACGCCTCACTGAGTTTCCCAGTCGCTTATATATTGTTTATACATTTACACACAGTGAATATATACTATACGGCATGTATATATACACAGGCGAGACTATATCATTCCCTTGGCACGGCTGTCCGAGACGAACTTCCTGACGTGGACTATATAGTCCAGCATCACGGTTGCGAATGCGGCGTCCAGGACGAATTGGGGTATTTTGCCTGGAAAAATAAAAAAAAAACATTTACTAAGTGGAGGCACTCCGTTCTCTCTGTCAAACCGATTAAGGAACTGGCATAAAACGAATGTCACAATCAATAAGCAAAACGTGTTGTAACGAATAGTCTCTAAGGCAGTCAGTGAACTAACATGCCCACAAGCTGTAGCGGCCATCTCTAAAGAGCCTTTGCGTAAAGCACATTCTATACTATAAAAGAAAGTTACATACCCTTAAGATCACAGCACATGAGCCACTGGAAGACGCTCTTTTCCTCCTTCTTGCCGTCCACATCCTCTATCTTGGACCGAACGAACCAACATCCCACTTTATTGTGTCCCCTGCAATTAAATGTCAAGTATGTGGCTGGCAACCTCTGTAAACGAAGGCACGGGGAGATTCACAAGGCCGTATTATAGAACGGCCCTGTTTTTGGAAATGGCAGAAAAAAAATTAATCATTATCCGCCTTTTTGACTCGTTTTAGTTCCTATTAGATTTTGACAATCCGATTGGGACATATACATACGCTCAAAAACATTACCGGCCTTCTGACGCAGTCGGGTAAAAAGTTAAAAAGTTTATATTTGCAACCTATGTTTAATAAAATTAAACTTACCTTCAGTTGGCGCATTTCCTAAACTACTTCACCTTGTAAGGGGCAGGACCATGTCGTCTTGCAGCCGAATTGGACCGCTATGAACGGGGAGGCACCTCCATACAGATAATATAGATAGAGAGGGGTAAGAGATAGTTAATTGACGGTGAGCGGTTGTCTTGGCTAATACTTAATGTATGTGAAACATCTCGCACGCGCATTGCGCTGAGAGAAATGAATACCGAAGACCGGCTTCCCTTCTCTGTCTATGTTATCTCTGTGGAGGTGCCTCTCCGGTTGTGCCGGTCCAATTCAGCATATGCGCACGATCTATGTGGAGAAGGTGAAGATCCTGCAGCAGGCCATTTGCCGAGCCAAAGAGGAGGCCCAGCTGGAGCTCGTAAGGGATCCCTAATAGGGATCCCTGGGGCCGACCGTACAAATGGGCGCGGAACAAGGTGGAACAAGGTTCGCGCCCCGTCGGCCCCCATCACGGAGATGCTCCAGCCGGACCAACTGGGGAGGATCGTCGGGGAATTGTTCCCCGACACACCCGTGGGCTTCGTGCCCCCCAGGATGGCTCGGCAGACGTCGGACGTGGAGGAGGGTGTTCCGCCACCCGTCACGGAGGCTGAAATGGAGGCGATTCTGAATCGTCTCTGGTGCACGCGAGAATGCTGGCGATCTCTCTCGTGCACCTAGGGGATAGCCTCCGAGAAACTTTTGACCGCTGCCTGCGGTCTGGTCAGTTCCTGGTGGCATGGAAGGAGGGTCGGCTCTGCCTGCTTCCAAAGGCAGGGCGGCCCATGGACTCGGCTTCGTCGGTTCGACCGGTGGTGCTGCTGAACGAGACTGGGAAGGCCTTAGAACTGATTGTGGCGTCCCGTCTCGTTCAGCACCTGGAGGAGGGCGCGGGACCCGGACTCTCGGAGTCACAGTTCGGGTGCTGAGCACACCAGTCGATGATCGATGCCCTCAAGCGCCTGCGGGCGGTGACGAGTGAGGCGGAACAAAGGGGGCAGGTGGTGGTCGCGGTGTCGTTGGACATCGCGAACGCTTTCAACAGTCTCCCGCACAGTGTGATACAGGAGGCACTGATCTTCTTTCAGGTGCCTCCCTATCTCGTGATGATGGGTGTCATCTGCTACAAAGATGACACCCTCGTCTATGCCCGGGGACGAGACTACAAGGAGGCGGCGCGGCTGGCCGAGGTGGGCGTTGACCTCGTGATCAGCCGCACAGAGAGGTTTGGGCTTCGGGTCAGATTAGACAAGACCGAAGCCCTTTTCTTCCGCGGGCCCGGCCGCAAGGGACCCCCACCGGGGGCCGCTCTGCAGATCGGAGAGGAGAAAGTCAGGTTGAGCCTCCACATCAAAATATCTGGGGCGCATCCTTGACGGAGGGTGAATCTTCGGCCCATACTTCGCTATGGTGGGACCGAAGGTCGTGAAGGCGGCGAGTGCTCTAGGCAGACTTCTCACGAACCTTGGAGGATACAGCGCCGCCTGCAGGCACAAGTACTCCGGTTTTTGTCGGAGTATGGCGACGTACGGTGCTCCGGTTTGGGCGGATCGTCTCACTGTGAGAAATAAGGCCCATCTGCGCTCTGCGCAGAGGGTCGTCGCAGTGAGGTCGATCCGTGGATATCGTACGGTATTGTGAGCTGGAGCGACAGCCTTAGCCGGCGATCTCCCGTGGGAGCTCGTGGCGGAGGTTTTGCCGAGAGCTGCTCCTATGTCTCGGATAGGAGAGCTCTCGGCCTGAGCCCCACGCATGACGAGATCCTACGTATTCGCGGTTAAGGGCATGTGGCGTTAATGCAGAGGTGGGGGGAGGACTTGGCGCGGCAGCCGTACGGTAGAGAGATAACGGCTGCCTTGCGCCCAGTCCTCGAGCGGTGGGTGCGCCGTAGGCGCAAACCCTTCACCTTCCGTCTGACGCAGGTGCTCACCGGGCATGGTTGTTTCGGTGAGTATCTGTGTAGGACGGCCCAAAGGGAGCCAACGCCTCGTTGTCACGATTATGACGAGGCGGTGAACCCGGCCCAGCACACCTTCGAGGTGTGCCCGAGATGGGCGGCGTTGCGTCACGATCTGACATCAGTTGCCGGAGGGGACTTGTCAAAGTCGAGCATCATCGTCGCGATGCTTGGCAGCGACGAGTCCTACCAGGCGATGGCTTCCTTCTGCGAGACATCCCATGTCCCAGAAGGATGCCGACAAGCGGGGGAGACAGGAGGCTGCCGACGCAGCCTTCCCCCGCCGACGACGAATGGGGGTACGAAAGAGGCGCTATCTGTAGCGCCTTTATAGTGCCCCTTTGTTCCGTGTCGGGCCGGGATGGGAACCCGGTCCACTTCCAAAGACGCGGCGTCGTGGAGACTATCATAGCGTAGCCGGACAGTCCCCGAGGGGGGGAAGTCGGGCCTTTTCGCCGAGGCCAGCCTGTTGCTGGAGAGGTGTTGCCTGCAGATCCGGAACCCTGCACTAATAGCGGCTGAAGGCTCCCGTAGGGGTTTAGTTGGTATTGCTACCCAATGGCCGAGTCCAACATAGGTCATAACAACCGCCGTAAACTTGAGTAAATCTTTCGGTTTGCGAGTAGCAGGAGGCCCAAAGACGGAAGAAAGAAGGGAGGACAACACGTCTTCGTAACGATTATGCGGATGTTTATGGGCGTCGATAGTCATAGGATTTCTCGTTTATCGCGCTATATGTATATATGTATGAAAATCCCTAACGTCGTTTCCGCTAGCCTCACCTGACGTAGTTCCTGAAGGGCGGGTACCCGGGCACCTGCACGCTCACGCCGCTGTTGATGTACCCGTAGGGCTCCGCGTCCACCGGCCGGCCCTCGCGGGACACCGCGGCGTTGCGGCGCAGGATCACGAAGTCCCTCGCAGAGATGATGCCCTTGCCTCCACCGGCCGTGATCTGGTATGACAGGTCGATGCCGGGCCCGACCTCCTGGGGACGGCAGAGTTTACTCATTACAAAATGCTTTGACGTGCTTGTAAAAAAAATATGGAAGTGAAATCTGTGAAAGATGGTACTATTGCTGCATTGTAGCTAAGTAGCGTTGGCAAGACCGGTGAGGTCGACGGGAGGACGTCTCCGTACACGTCGCCCTCGCATGGCACCGGCGCGAAGTGAGGTCTCCGCACTCGTATTTCATCCGATAGCATAACCAGAGTTCCTTTGATGTCTTCTAACGCTCACGGCGTCAAGATATCAAAGTCTTAACGATTGCTGTTTAGCCCCAAAATGCTATAACAATCATGTCCACGTAACCGAATTACTGATGCGGCTACGCAAGAGAAATCGGTCCCAGGACCAATGGTTTAACGTTCTTAGCTTCCTAACTTCGGATCGTTATTAGAAATTGAAGATGCTGTCAACGCTTTTTGGTACGATCCCGAAATGCGCCCGGGACCTCACATCTGCAGTTGAATCCTCACATCTGTAAATCAGTTTCAGGATGACATATGGAGGGCTAAGTGACAAGCGACTGACTAGGTGAATAGTATTGCGGCAATATAGAATAAGATAAGTTAAGATAAGATATTCGTAAATATGAGTATTACAGAATTTGATGACATAAAAATAAAGTACTGTCACAAATTTTATAATTTACATCCGTTCAATTTGTTGATGTTGATTATAAAAAATCTTTAAATTACAGTTTACAGTTTTTGTTTATTATAATTTATCATTAAAAAAATTCATCAGTATCATAATAAACTTTATCTAATAACAAATTCATTAGTTTCTTCTTAAATAAAATTTCATTTAATTCTTTCCATTTTTTGGGAGTTTGTAAAAAAATTTTGGAGCCATACAGATCATGGCTTTTTCATCATTTCTGTTTTATGATTTTCCAGTTGTAATTTCGTATCATCTCTTTCGTTGCGCTGGACTGAGTCAGTTTTTAATGAAATAAATTAGTATTTTTGTTAACGAACACTGCAGTTTCAAGGACATACAAACAAGGAAGGGTTAATATTACAATAAAACTACTTTTACGGATTTTATCGCGGACGGATACAAAAAAAAAACTACTTTTACGGATTTTATCCGTAAAAGTAGTTTTTTTTAGTTGTTTTGTAATGTCTAACATTCCCGTAAACTTAAGACATCAAGAGCTAATATCCTATATTTTTCAAAATAGGGTCTGCAACTCTTCATTACGCTGTCTAAAAAGTAATCTGATGCATCTTTTTTTACAAGCCACTGAGGCGCACTCATCATCATGGCCTTCGGGGCAGTACCGGATATTGTATGCATGTAGCACAGACATCTGCTGTCCCAGCCGTCATCACAAAACACTACATAAATCTCTTGACAGACCACAGGGCAGTATATGATATACCTAAAGTAGAGTGTACCTTGATAAGTTCGCTCTTGAGTATGGTGGGGTTCCAGTCGGGCAGCTTGGTGATGTTGTCCTTGAACTCATCGTACAAGAATTTGGCCGGGCAGTCGAGGCGCGCCTGGAATGTCAACCGATAACATTTCATTCTGTGCTACGAAAAAGGACTGCGTCTACAGCATTTTGATTGTCAGCTTTGATGCAAAAAGAAGCTGTTCTTACCACAGATTTCCAATTGTTGGAACCACATAACCCCAGAATTGTGGTTCTATAACTGAGTCATTACTATTTTAGGCACTAGGTATTATTACACTGTTGTGTTTCTTCCCGTAGTAGTCAACGTATTTATTGTGTTAACATTTAAAAATATCGTCTTTATTTTCTAAATTTTAAATTCTTTTGTTTGTGTGTTTAATGTATTTTTTATGCTACAAATTTTGTTTCGTAATCACTTTTTATATCTTTATCGTATATTCGTACATACGTACATATAATAACAGTGTACTTTTTATTATCTAAGTAAAGTTATATTCTATTCCATTCTAAATCATGGATTGCATGTGCATGTGCACGAAGACGAAGTTTTATAACTCCACTTTACTACTGACACTATATAAATTACAACAAAAAATTCCTGGTGTGAAATATACTTAATGACCACAGTATGAAGAGATTATGTGTATAAACATTGATTTACAAAAAGACCAAGATACACGGTCGGCGTCTTAAAACTGCCAGAATAAAAAAATTGCCCATGTCATATTCTGCACTTCTTCAAAGTAGGATCTTTTTAAAAACGACGTAAAAACAAGTAAAGTTGACTTTGCAAAAATTTCGTTTGTGTACAATCACTGGTGTGTGTGTGCTTTAGACTCCTCCACAAAACTTCAGTAAAAGTTAATCGTTATCATCATCATTATCAGCCCCTATCGGTCCACTGCTGGAGATAGGCCTCCCGTTTCAATGAACGCCAAGACGAACGATCTCCTGCTACTCGCATCCATCCGGGACCAGCTACTGCACGGAGATCGTCTTTCCACCTGTAGAACGGTCGACCAACACTTCGTTTTCCTAAACTTGGCCTCCACTCAAGAACCTTAGTGGCCCATCTGCTATCAGATATTCTGAGCGTGTGACCAGCCTATTGCCACTTCATCGAGCTTATTCTTCGCGTGATAGCGTCACTTTGGTTCTCTGCCTTATAACTTTGTTACTAATTCTATAGGACAAAGAACCACACAACACAGAACATTCAGTAGCCCGCTGAGCAAACGCAAACTTACGGACCAGTCCTACATTAAGAGGCCATGTTTCAAACTTAATAATAATTTAAAATTATTTATGTTTGTTGTTCCGGGGTACTTCACCAATGGCGGCACTTGCGGTGGTTTTTGTGGGTATTCGGCACTATCAAGTGCCACTCATAATACCGCCGTAAAGTGACATCTTCAGTGTCGCGTTTCGTGCAGTTTGTGAGTAGTTGGTGGCACAATGGGGGGGGNNGATGGCAACGCATCGGCATAGTAATTATAGGGATGTTCCCGGCTCCGATTGCTCGTTTGCCCCCTAGTCTATAAAAAAACAGAGAGTCGGATGACAAAGTTATCCTTCTTGTATATTACTTTGTGTGTCTTGTTCGTCTGTGTGTATATTATTTTGAGGTACGGATACCTCAAAACACCTGACTCACCGTCAGCCGGTACACCTTGCCGAACTCCTCGGTCTGCACGGACTCCACCAGGTCTCCCCTGTGCAAGCCTCGCTTCTCCAGCTTCCAATTCGGCAGGTGGACCGTCTTGAATGCGTTCTCCATAGACTTCTCCGCCATCTGTGTGTACTCGTCTATCTGCAATTACAATATTTGTAGTTAGTGTTATTTTTCTGCACCATTATACCCTCGAATACTACTGAAGTTTACTCCTTAAGAAGGATATTTAAGGCTCTCGGTATAAAAAAAAATGGAGTAAAATCGAGTGAAACTATGATGCGCGCTAAGCGCTTTAAGGCGCTTAAGTCGCTTACGGCTTTTGCACCTCGTTCACTTCAGAACTATGTTCGTTCTTAAATAATAGGCTCCAGACGCGCTTCACATGCTTGGTAATATGTAAAACGTGGCAGCGATGCTCGGAAGGATGGACCTCTCGTTCTCGAGCGTGACCTGTTGTATGCCCGAAAACGACTGGCCTCATACTCACCGAAGAGAAAAGGTGGATAGTGCCGAACCAACAGACGACGGTGGGTGTGAGGCAAAGGCGTTAATGTCATTTATGCCTACTCCCTAACTGCGACATGCGGGGGGTTTGGATGTAGCCTCATAGCAATTCCTCGTGAGCACGTTAGACGAAGTCGTACTTGGTTGTCGGATCAGGCAGTTTTGTACGTTGTCGATCCCTTATGAGGGACCAACCAGTCGACCTGATGGCCTGTTGTCAACATTTAATATCCCGGCACATTCCGTAGTCATCAATAGTGTGAGTAACTTTACAATATTAGTATATTGCGAATGATCTGCTCTTGTATGAAGTGTTACTTCATCGCATGATATAACATTATTGATTTATAGTAGGTATTATTGATTTAAATATCTGTAACAAGGTCAGACGAATTACGATATATTCAATTACTTAACGTGATTGCACCGAAATATTCCATCCAAGCGATTGGACAACGATAACACAACCAGGCACAAGGTAAAGATAACGTACAATGTTGCTACGGGCAACTCACTTACTTTTATTACAGAGGCGAACGGGTAGTACCGATAATTTGTACACTTTCTAATAAAAGTAAATTTTTAATTTGCAATTGATCTACCAGGAAGTGTTACCCACTGACATCCATCATAACGTTTATTTCACTAACTCTGCCCACCACGTTCCCCTATCCTACTGCTGTCCCCAGAATAGACAACAGCCACCACTTGTGATCCTATGATATGATAGCAGGAAATAAAACAGTTTTGAGACCCGCAACGAGTTTAATCATAGAAGAAAGTTACAGCGGGAAGCATTTCGGGATATTTATGCACCATACCATAATAGCATCCATATCCGACCTCCCCCCGATCCACTTAGAAGTACATTAACAGTACCTGGCACAAGAAACGCAACACCATAGTGCCTCAGTGCGCCCGACAGACTCGGCCATACAGCCAGGGTAGAATCAACCATTATGTTACTGAAGATGACGTCGCGGGTACACGACATAAAATGAGACCTACAATGGTTGATGCATTTTAACTTCTCCAGCATTATGTCTGTTGGACGATATTATACTTTATTGAATGAGTTGTACATTGTACCTGTTATAACAGGGGTACAAACAGCGACAGATAAACCGGACCAACTTAAATGTGTGTAGTACAAAACTTCTGAATACTAGGCGCGAAAACTCGCAACTGATGTAGACAGACACACAGTCATAACATATAACAATGCTGTCCCAATATAAATATAGACTTAACATTAACCCAGCAAACTCAGATATCAACTTACACTCAACCATTCAGCATGGAAAGGTCCGTCGATATCTCTATTGAATAAGGTTTTCATCCAGTTGGCTATAGAGAAGCCGAACACGCTCATGCTTTTCAATTTTTTCTCCAGTTCTTCTTCCGTACCAACATTCTCCAACTCTCCCATGTGCTTTTCGTATTCCTTCTCATCGACTTCCCCATTTTCAATTGAACTGGACGCCATTTCGTGCGTTTTATGTACACTTGATAAAAAGCAAAAATCAATTCGGAAATTCACTTTAGTCTTTACACTTCACTAATTTCCAATATCGTTTTGTTAATACTTCTAATAAATTGCAGGAAAATGAAGAAATGTAAAATAAACTTTTTTGTACCATTTATATCTCGGTTACAACATCTGTAGACCTGACGCTGAAGACATCAAGTTGGCACCCTGATACAGTACGCCGACGTGCTGGTGAAGCTGGGCGAGGGCTGGGAGTAAAAATGGGAACAGGCCCCCTCCCCATTCCCACTTTACTTTCCAGCGAGGTCTACAGATGATGTGTCCTGGTAGTGAATTAATGTTTATAGCTGGCTATTATTGACTGTAGGCAGAAATAAGTTAATCTGATCAAGTCAGAAAAGTAGTAAATGTAAGCTAATCACTTTATGTTCGTTGTATCAATTTGCAAGTGATTAAGTAATCATATTTCTGTCATCAGACATTTTAGTTATGGGTTTCGTAGTTTTCAAATTGCTGACTAAACAAAACGCGACTACATCATTTGGTTGTTATAAAATAATTAGCTTCAATAAGATTTTGTTGAACGTCTCGCTAATTTGTGTTTCTAATTATTGTGTTGAGTAAAATTTGTGTAGTTTCAAGTTTCAACATTACCTAATTACTACAAATTTATTATAATATAGCCTTTTAAAAACTATATCTACTACAGAATTATTTAATATCATAACCAAAAGACAAACAACTTTGTTCGCGATAAATAATAATGCAGCCTCTCGCGGTTCCACCGCCAACACGCACCGTAGAGTTCGTTCCCTTAGCGAATGTCTGCAACCTAAGAGGACTTACCCGCCAAATTTAGAGTTTGTAGTCACTATAAAATCTCTGAGAATTTTATATATATATATATATATATATATATATATATATATATATATATATTCTTGGGTATTTATTATAATTGTGTAAGCGCATCAGAAGTAGGTAACTTTATTCAAAATGGTTTGCACATCGAAAGACTGACACTATCAATAAGTTATCTTTTCATTTGGGTTAGATTTCAATATGTCCCTAAAAACAGGCTTAACCAAAAAACGGGTTTTCCGGTCCCTGGTTTGGATGTGTGGATGTTTGACGCTCAATCAAAACAGAACTTTTATATATATTAGAACAAAACAACAAACCAACGCTGTGGGAGTCTTTTGATGACTACCAACGCCCATAAAAATCTGCATAATTACTATGCCGATGAGTTTCCCTTTTGTCCTCCCGTCCATTGGTCTAAACTACTGAATGTACGTTCATAATATAAGTCAACGTGTAGCTTGTATACCACAATAACACATAAATAAAGATAGCTTTATTATAAAAACACGTACAAAAATACTATTTATATAGATAAATAATATTACTATTTACAAAGATAAATAATATTAGAATTTATATATACAAATAATATTAGAATTTATATAGATAAATAATATTAGCATTTATATAGGTAAATAATTTTTTGCACGTGGTTTTTACTGTAGTAGATGTGGACGAAGCAACATATACTCGCATACTATTGTAAAGAGGAAAGATCATTTTGAGTTTGTTACTCACAAGTGTTACACTGAGTAGAGATGACGCAGTCCTGTAACATGACAGCACATCGGCCGCTTCGTGACTACGTGTATCCGCGTACGTTTCAATACACGAGGTCTTAGGTTTTACACGCACTTACAGCCTCGCGTAGCATCTTGCAGTTCTCATATGCTGCACATCTAATATAGTTCATTCATAGCTTATAACTTTCACAAGCAACTACTTGTGAAAATTGGAGAAGGCTTGTCCTAGAGCTACCTTATGCATTAACTGTTATTTTTTAAAGTTAAGTTATTCCTTAAGTTTTACAATTTCATTAATTCATGTAAACCTGTGTACAAAATTAAGTATACATTTTATTTTTCACTGTTGGACAATAGATATTGTATAGACGAATATAGACGAAAGAAAATTTGTACTATAGTACCGAGGTATCTTAACAGACGGACGAATGTAGACAACAGGTACTATAGTACCGAGGTATCTTAACAGACGGACGAATGTAGACAACAGGTACTAGAGAACCGAG
>JAFELO010000804.1:439826-451081 GCA_017140195.1 Eumaeus atala
ATATATATATATATATATATATATATATATATATGTGAGTATTCGAGGGCCCAGGGATGATCTGAAGTGGTACAACGCATCAGCATATTATGCAAATGTTAATGGGTGTCGGTAGTCACCAAGTTAGTCCAACTAAAACCAAGGCTGACTTCTTAGTGGTTTTGCTTGTTGATTATAATGAATGATGTTTAAAAAGGCCTGTTGAGCGCTTCTAAACTCGTAACTAAAGTATGACCGTTAGGTCGGGCCTCTCTCGAGTAGCCTCTGGTTCACAGTATAAAACACGTAAAACGAACAAAAAAGAAACGATAAAAAGGCAGTATAAAACACGATACTGAATATAAATTAGCAAAAGGTACTGTCATGCTGCATTGCAGTGGAATTGGGCCGGCACGACCGGGGAGGTGTCTCTCGCTCACATGATACACAAAGTGACATATTCGGTGTCGCGTTTCGTGCGGTTTCGCGCTGGCCAAATGGGAGGGGGGTCGAGGAGGGCAGCGGCTCGCCATAGTAATCATGTGGATGTTCATGGGCGCCGGTAGTCGTAATAAGGCTACGATTGCTCGTTTCAATAGAATCTGTTCTAACAATAAAACGACTTAACATTATACACGCTAGGTTGACATTACAAAAAAATATGTTTAAGTACAATCAATGATCACGGATGCTACAGAATGAAGTATGAAATCGTATATCTTGTATTTTAAATCAATGTTCTATAGTAAAACGGTCCCTAAATTGTATCATGAAATGACAGGAATTTTAGTTATTTTATACTAACCTGAGCAATTTATGATTCGCCATTTTGTGACGGCTGCCATCTTGACACTACTTTTTAACTACTATATAAAAATGTATTATTTTTTTGCTAAATGCATGATCTCAACTTCCATGACAGTTAAGGTACAAATTTATAGGGTCGTCAATTGTCATGTAAATTGTTAATAATCATTAATTGATTATTATTTAACTAAAGTAGCCGATATCACGCGAAGAATACGCTCGTTGAAGTGGCAAATCAAACAGATGGCAGATGGGTCAGTAAGGTTCTAAAGTGGAGCCCGCGTTTGGGAAAACGAAGTTTTGGTCGACTGTGAAGGTGGGAAGACAAATTAAAATAATAACCATTCATTCATTCATTATCAAGCCACACTGGTACACTACTGGACATAGGCCTCTTTCAATGAACGCCAAGATGGCCGATCTCCTGCTACTCGCTTCCGTCCCGGGCCGGCTACTGCACGGAGATCGTCTTACCAACTGGTGAACGGTCGATTAACACTTCGTTTATCAATTAACTAAATATTAACTTTATAAGTATTATTTTTTTAATTTACATCATTCAATAATAATAAAATTAAGCTGTGCAGTGATTAATTATCTACGACGCGCTGGCTTTATCTATCACGTGCAAATGTGACAACGCACTGATATACAATTGTTAACTTTCGACGTTGCAGTGAATTTCGTGATACATTTTTAATAATTTATTTGTTCGTTTTATAAAGTCAAGTCAAGTTTTGGGACAACAAACCAAACCAAACAAGATGTTTTAGAACCAGAAGTTATGTAGTACCACTTCGCAAACTTCCGGCTCTACTAGTTCCCAGTTCAACACATAATTCACTACACTTTTTCATAAACATTCTATGACATGTTTGTTTGTCGAATTGGGCCGGCACAACCGAAGAGTTGCCTGCCACTCGCTCACCTGATATCGCCTTAAACGGATACCTATGCTGTCGCGTTTCGAGCGGAGCAAAGCATTTGTACATCAATTATACTGATGTCCTTGGGCATCGGTAGTCACTAAGAGGGTTCCGACTGCTCGTTTGCGCCCTTATATTATAAAAAAAACATTACGAGGAAAACTGGCTTGGGACTCGCAATGAATTTATGAACAAAATAGGATTATTTGACAAAAATAAATTTATGGAATTCGTAACTATCTATACTTTATAACATATAAAATTCTCGTGTCCCAATGTTGTAATAGTTACCTCACTCCTCCGAAACGGGATTAACGATTTGTACCAAACTTTTTATGAATATCCGGTAGGTCTGAAGAATCGACTATAATCTACTTTTCATACCTCTAAGTGATAAGGGCTCACCCAACCCAGCAACGCAACGCTTGCCTGGTCAGCTAGGTTATCATAAAACAATGTCCTCAAAAGCTGTCTGTCTGTGTGTGGTCGATTATCTCAGAATCTACTCAACCGATTTTCTTGGGGCCGAGTTGTTACGTTAAATACTTATATATACACTAAAACCTTTCTTAGGAGACAATCTAACCATGAGGGAAATCCGCGTGAATGTCCGTCTTGTTTTTCGTTTTGTAGTATAGGGGACAAACGAGAAATCGGAGCCTTCCAACGTCTACCGACGCCCATGAACATCAGCATAATTAAGCCGATGCTCTGCTCTCCTTTTCACCTCCCCCCCCTTAACGGGCCACCGGCTACTCACAAACCGCACGAAACGCGACACCGTAGGTGTCACTTTACGGCAGTGATCTGGAGGTACCTCCCCGGTCGTGCCGGCCCAATTCCGTTGCATAGGAGGATGTAGTGTTATGCACCATGCATGGAACCTCCTCCTATACAGCATGGCACTACCTCTTACAACTGTGGTCGACCACATACTGACAGGCAGCGTTTAGGAACTGTGTATTAGAACATGTAAACATCGCTCGTCCTATATCCTATTCATCTAGTTTGCCTTGGGCGGTCCGGTTACATTAATGAAACCGCTGCTCCTTGATGAGCGGGTTTTTGATGTTTGCATAGCGCCAACATAATTTACTCATCATCTGATAGCATCATCGTCATAATTTACGGCGGTAGTGCCGTGCTGCATACCAGTCACGTCGGCCTCTCATGTAATAACGGCGTGCTGCAGTTATACCGTCGCGTTTCGGGAGATTAATGAGCCCACCGCCCCTCCTCCGACTGCCTACTAAGCTGGGGGAGCGAAGGAATGCACAGCGCCATCGGAGGACTACGAGCACTCCTCAGGCAACGAGACTAGGATTGGGGTTAGGTGGTGAGGTCAGTCACCCGCAGACGAGTAGGTCGTCCAGTGTTACCATGGCTGGAGAGACCGCGGGGTCCAACGTCAAATTGAGATTTTTGTGGCGAGTATTTAAGGGTTAGCAGTTAAGTAGCAGGAAGTCACGCACTATTCTTTACACCCCATTCCACTCGGAGCACACGCCACAAGTCCTCTGCCGACCCTACGCCGCAGTACCTAACGCAGAGGTAAATCCTACTTACAGATGATTAATCTAACAATGCTCGTAATTGGGGTCACAGCGGAGTTGATCCGTTAATTATTAGCATTGAATGACGGTGCGGTGGACTGGTGCCGATGAATATCATCAGCCTCTGTTGGTCCACACTTGAATAGACACTCCTTAATGAAATCCTCTTTAGTCACATCTTCGGTGTCGCGTTTCGTGCCGTTTGTGAGTAGCTGGTGGCCCATTAGGGGGAGAGGGAAAGGATGGTAACGCATCAGCATAGTAATTATGTGGATGTTCATGGGCGTCGGTAGTCGTTAAAAGGCTCCGATTTCTCATTTGCCCCCTATTCTGTAAAAAAAGCTAGTCGATGTTTGACTGTGTAGTTTTTGAAATAAAATATCTTTACGCACGCTTAACTTGGAGAGTAAGCTGACGAATGCGCGACGAGAACGTTACGAAAATGAAGCCAACGGAAGTTGAGTTACGTTTCGTATATTACTGTAGCGGCAGGAGAGAGGTGCAAGGACACTCCCTTTTCTTCTCATGGTCAGTGCATTAAATAAAGAGAAGTTAGTATTATGTTTCAGTTGTGTGGTCTAAAGCACACTCGTCCTTTCAGAACATACGGGAAAAACATCTGCGTGATTGTTGTGCATACGTGTTGCCCTCCTTCCCCTCTTAAATTT
The DNA here is from genome assembly GCA_017140195.1 of Eumaeus atala. Lineage (NCBI taxonomy): Eukaryota > Metazoa > Arthropoda > Insecta > Lepidoptera > Lycaenidae > Eumaeus > Eumaeus atala. The sequence continues at coordinate 443,760 of JAFELO010000804.1, forward strand.
CCAATCTCAGGAACTACTGGCCCCGAAATATTTTTGTGTTGTAAAGTCCTGTGTTGAGGAAGGTTATAATGCTATATACCATGACGCTGACTATGGTGAAGCCGCGAGTATCCTACACATTCCTATCTAAGCTAATTTTGTTGTTTTTTCATCATAACTGTCGATGATATCTCGTTTTGGGCTGCTTTAACATTGTAAGTCAATTAACACCGATATCCTTTCATTGTCTGTTCATAGATTAAAGAAAGATAATTAATAAGGTATGAAGTTCACACCTTATTACTTCTCGTAAATAAAGAGTTATTATTATTCATATTATTTATAATGAGACAATTTTGAAGCCCGTTAATAATAATTCTTGTCATGGTAACGTCTATTGTTTATGAGGCCGAGATATATATATATATATATCTCGGCCTCATTATTAGCCTTCCCGGCTACTCGCTTCCGTCCCGGGCCGGCTACTGCACGGAGATAGTACGTATAACAGCGTGTTACTAAGTCACCTAACGCCACATATTCTATTCTATATTCATATAATATCATTCGGAGTGCAAACATTATAGTTCCCATCCGCTCCTTGCCCCATACGCAACAGCGCCTCCTCTTTTTGTTCTTTAGTCCCTTCTCCTTATAAGGGGGGTAGTACAAAGAGCTGCTTCCTCGACGGTATTAGCTTCGCTCAAGGTGTCTAGGTTCACACCAGGCTACTGAGCACGATCAGAACAGCAATGCTTGAACTGTGGGGGGGGGGAGCAGTTATATACCTACCAAGTTAGCATGTGTCAAACTTATGATATATATATACATAGATAGAATAGTTACCATGTGGTATCTACTGAAGATGAGATGTTTAGCGTTTACTAACTTTTACACACCGCGTACTTCTAACAGGTATGTAAAAATTGAGGGGTAACTTCGTGTAAAACAGTAACGTAACGCTTTACTTTGCTTACATCTCTTGCGCGTCATTCACGTCAGAAACGTTCTTAAGGAGTAGACTCCAGTCGCGTATCGAAGTTTTTTTAGCTTCGATAGGCATTCAAAGCCGCAGGACAGCCTAAACACTACGGATGAATACTGCGAAAGAACATCTAAATCAAATTTGCACACACGCACATTTTTATTGTACCTTCTAGTGAACGCACTTATTCCGTTAGTCATAATCAATACTTTAAGGCATAAGTTAAACATAATTCCAATAGGTTAAAGTCTGGTTTCGCAGATTACTAATATCATCTAACTAGCCAATAGAGATAGTTCTTAGTACCACTTATATGTTTATATTATAAATAAATAGAATAAAATATTGTAGTTAGTTATAATATTATCTTTTGATTAGAGACTAATATCCGCTCAAAAAGGTAACTAAGTAAGATTTTAGTTGTCAGTTTTTTCTATCTCCTACCGAACTCAAAATAAAAATATATTCAACAATTAAGTTCGTGATAGGCTAATCGAGTTTCGTGGAAAAATACATAATATTTATAACGCTAAAGTAGACAGAAAAAAAATCGTAAATTAAATAAACACACAAGCTGAAATCGCTTCATAATGTATCAAAGATGTCACTAAATTTAGTATATAGTTTCAAAACATCTTGAAAACGGTAACACTTTTATAAGTGTTACATTAAATCCGTTACACAATTATTATTGTTTATTGTACCCAATTTAAACCTGTTTCTACAGTTTTAGACGTATCTGTATTTAATTATTTATTTCGCCAACCTAAAAGTTATTAACACTTATAAAAAGTTATTTTTGAAAACATATTCAAAGTGTTACACTTTAGTTCTATATCAATATAATAAAAGAAATTAAAAACAGTTCGAAACACTTTATTCGATTACCACTAAAGTCCCCAGACTACAAGATACGGATATAAAACACCCTACCGGTGTTATCACCCTATGCAAGATTTACACATTTTGTATAAAATTTTATCAGTGAGCACAATTAGCATATAAGAGAAAGTCGGTACGAGAGGTGGTCCATATACAGAACATTGTAGCTGGAAAAAGTAGTGAAATTAACGCTGTTTTCAAGTACAACTTTCCTTTGAAATATTTTTCCACAATTCGTAAAGTCGTACACATATGGCCCGTAAAACCGGTATGTTACATGATGCTATGCGCCACTCTCAGCGCTGCCGAGTTATTTACAAAGTCTGTCATTATGTACTAACCTGATCCTGCGTCAGTATGACTTGGTCCCCGAGCCTCCTCGGGCGAGGGCTGGACTCGGGGCTCTCCACGGGCGAGAACCAGTTGACGGTGGACTCGCCGAGAGTAGACTGCGGCCTCAGGTGCCTGTGGCTGGGTACCAGCGGGGTCCTCTCCGACACGGGCGCACCCTGGTGGACTGGGGACACTGTATTAAATTACCTATGAAATTGGTGGTTTGTATGAAAAAGTGTATAATATACTACTAGCTTTTCCGAAAGACGTTGTTCTGCCATATATTAAACTTGTTATCATTGTAATGTGTAAAATTAAAAAAAATGTTAAGGGGTGAACAACCCTTATCACTAAGGGGTGTGAAAAGTAGATAGTAGCGGATACTGAACATGCATATAAAATTTGGTAAATATCGGTTAAGCCGTTTCGGAGGAGTAAGGGAAACAAACTACAAAAACATTGTGACACGAAAATTTCATACATAAGACACTGATTTTAGCTAATCAAAATACTGCAAATGCAAGAAGGGAGGATTTCGGAAGAGGTAGAACCATGCTGCATAGAAGGAGGTAGGGCCCATGCATATTGCATGACACTAGATCCTCGTGTCATCCTCCAAAAACTATCGAACGTTTTTGGTGTTTGGCACGAATAGTTATGGATTGATCTGGAATAATTTAAAAATACAATTTATACGGAACAAACTGATAGACTCCATTGGGATAGTAAATTGCGAGATAAACTGATAACATATATAGATGATTATTTATGCTATGATAACATATATAGATGATTATTTATGCTATGCCATTTCGGAACTTGAGGAATACAAAGTGCGGCACCGATCCACCTCGGTCCACATCATCTTCCCGGGAGTTGTGTTTTAGCGCTGCTAGCCGCAGCCGGGCACAGAGCCTAGTCAGCGTGTCCTAGTCTATAATATTAATGGGGTACGATATGAGTTAGTACCTCCTAACACTCACCAATGGCTTCTATAATCTGCCTGGCCTGCAGTTCCTGCGGCAGCACCCTGAAGTCCAGGAACCACGCCTCCACCCACGACAGCGTGAAGGAGGTCAATATTAGAAACACTTGGAACACCGGCTGTGCGGCGTCGGGCCACTGGAACAAATACAAGAATTATATTTGCATCGAGCACATGAGCATACAGAGCTTTTTTGGCGAAAAAGCGCAGCTCGTCATCAGCATTATTGTCATGCAACATTTTACATGATTTAAATGAAGGTCCGGTTTGTGAATTTGTGTCCAATTGCGAACTTCGGTGTCACAGAGTGAGGTTGGAGGTAAATAATATAAAAATGTGTGTGTGATAAGTTTTGAATGTCTACTTGACACTGTAACTGGTCAGAATTGTTTAAACTGAAGCTTTAATGAGAACATGAGAGTGCTGTTACAGAATGATACTCACGTCGTAAACGAACACTTTGGCTATTAAGAAGGCACAGGTGAAAGATGTAGAGAGCTGAAACAATGAAAACAAAATTACTTTTATGTAGGTACATATAATTTTGTGTAGGTATATTGGCCGAATCGTCGGAGAGTTTGCAGGAAATGTTGTACAGCCTAAATGAATTCTCGCGACGTATTGGCCTTAGGATGAACTTGGACATGACAAAGGTCATGTTCAACGAACACGTTCTCCCCAGGCCGGTCAACGTCGATGGTGCTATTCTGGAAGTCATAGAGGAATACGTCTACCTCGGGCAAATATTGCAATTATTAATTGCAATAACTTAGAGAAGGAAGCCGACAGAAGGATTCAGTTGGGTTGGGCAACGTTCCGGAAGCTTCGTCACATTCTCACGTCGCCTATACCGCAGAGCTCGAAAACAAAAGTCTTGAACACTGGTTCAAGACTTTTGTTTTCGAGCTTTTATATGTGCTCGCTATATATGTGCTCGCCATATATGTGCTCGCTATATATGTGCTCGCTATATATGTGCTCGCTACATATGTGCTCGCTATATATGTGCCCGCTATATATGTGCTCGCTATATATGTGCTTGCTACATATGCCCATGCTATGCCGCTACGACTAACGGGACGGGTGCTACGCCGGTGAAACTGTAGGCGATGCTAGCTTACAATAAAATTAAATAATTTAAAAAAATATTTGACTATAGCGACGTTGCCATTAAATATTTTACAATGGGTACAAAATACGTACTGGTCACGTACAAAGAAATTACAATTCCTTACTTTACTTACTCAAGGGGTACACTCGTCGTGATAACACTCCCTTTCATAATGTACTGCACATCAACAAGTGAGGCGGATCAACTCACATTTCCGACGTGTCGGTCGCCTTGCCACAGTAACGCTCGTTGTTGGTGTACAGTAACGTGACACATTCCGACGTGTCGGTGGTCTTACCGCAATAACGCTCCAGTTGTTGATGTACAGTATCGCGTAGAACATGAGCAGCACACAGAAGCGCAGCACGGCCGCCACCACGATATCGAACAGAGACACTTTGATGTCGTAGTGAACTATCTCGCGCTGGAATATCTGGACCAGAGTCTCGCCTTTCATCTGGAAACAGAGAACTCCACAGTCAATTATGCTATTTAAGTGTTTTCAGCAATGCACGCCCTGTATTTGATCTATCTGACGCATGAACTGCCGTTGGCTACGCACGCATAGTATTACTAATTTGGCGTAGCGGATGATTGTACTCGTAACATCGCCCGCCTCGGCTAGCCAAATAAAAGTCTGTACCTACTTATATTTGTAATGTGCATTTATGTTAAATATAATCCCTATATTTAATTTAAAAATATTTTTTGCAGATTATTCGTTTACTTTTTATAGTACATGGGTGCAAACAATTTTTTGCAGGCTATCGACACCGACAGACCTGCAGATGCGTTTCCTTCTTTACACCATCCTCCAATGAGCCGGAGAAAAGTCACAAATCGCACGATACAGCACAGCTATCCCTAGACGCATGTTATGGGATTCAGAGTTATCTCTCCAGTCTTGCACATACACCCACAAGCTATGAGCCAGCCAGCATATATATGCTAGCCACTTAGATATGCCTCCTGACTGTACATTCATAAACTATACTCAGTTCAACGGACGAGGTTGTGACGAAGAGGCCACTCTTCTAGCAATTCAAATTCAACCTTATGTGCTTACTCATACGACTGCAATTGGTAAAATGGAAAAGAACTACAGAAGTTGATGATTTATCGTGTGCTTATGTTCAGTCGATGATAAAGTACGTACCATAACACATATGAGCCACATTAGGCTAGTGAAGAGCAAATCGAAGGTGATGAAAAGGCAGAAGAAGCGACGGATGGAGGACATGCTGCCCTGCGGCCTGTGGCCCGCCACCAGGTCCTCTGACACGAGGTTCACAGACTGAGAGTGATCTGAAACACACAGTTCAAAAAATATTGGTAAACCCACATACATACATACATACACACACACACACACACACACACTGTGGCCTAAGAATAATTATACTTGAGATATCCTAGCAGAGCGTGAATAAAACAGGCTATACAATGCAAAAAACAAGAAAAAATATTAATGATATAGATACCTAAATTTATAAAAATGGGTTGTCAAATAAACCTTTCAAACTGAGGGTATCTCATTACTTAATCTTTTTTTTATTACTTCACAATAAGAATTGATCCAGAGATGAGACTATATGGAGTACGCCACTACTGTCGCAGATGGCCGCAGCTGTCCGTGATCCACGGGTTGGTAATTTGAACGGTGCTATTTTAACAACTACAAATCTCATAATCCAGGCTACAAATTCAACCTGTTGTAATGATTGATTATTGAATAAGTATTGATTATTGAATAAGTAGTTTATATAGGTGTTTCCGTACTAATCGTTTGTATTTCCGACATGGGTGTGCACCCATGAGTCGGAAGCTACATATACTATAACCTAAGCTAAAACGAAGTCTTTTACTTAGATGACCCTGTTTATTCAGATTTTCTCGCTTCACTAACAAAAAGGAGCATATTTGTCCAATTCATTAAGCTGATGTTGTTCGTCCTTTAAATCTCATTAAAGTTTCATTGTATTACTCAATGTAAAACACAATTGGTATATTTTTTTATTGTATCATCTAATTATCAATTATCATCTAATAAGGGATAAGCAAGTTTTAAAGCTGGTCCGCAAGTTTGAGATCTTTCTGGGAGTGGCGCATAGGAAAAATTAATTAGGAACTATAATATAATCTGTAACATCAATTCACCACTATATGCCAATGGACATGAACACTCGACTGTAATCGGAAGGTACTTTCACACACACATTCTCCTCGCATTAGCTATTTAGAAATGCTTACTTAAAGTTCTGTATGGAGGACTAGACACGCTACTTAGCAGCGTCTCTGCAGCTTCTCTTATGTGATAATCAGCCATTTTTTTCTGAAACAATTTGTTAAAAATTATGAACAAATTGGAAAACTTGTTATATTTCATTATACTTCTATTTCCAACAGTTTTTATTACATGTCATGTAACATCATGCAACAATATAAATTGCTGTGTTAAGTATTTATTTATATAATAATCCTTGTACACAGAAATGAATGTAAATTACAATAAGTGAAAAAATACTTTTATATTTTATTACAACAGCTTATTCCTAATGAGAATCTCCGCCAGTATCCAATATTCTAATACAGGAGAGGTTGCAATTTATACTACAATATCAGGTGTACGTAAATATACTTTAACTTAAATGATGACCAAGATGCACACATTTAAGATATATACTATACAAGCACATACATAAATACTTATAAATATACATAACTACGTCCAGCAGTGGACTGATAAGGGCTGATAATGATGATGATACATAACTATTTATCTTTAATTTATAATATGTACATATTATAATAATAAAGTAATACACAAAATGAATATTATATTAAATACATAAATAAATATATTTAAACAATGTTGGCCAGTAGGCTAGGGGGACAAACTTTTAATAATGTGGAAATCACAACTTGTTTCTTCTTTGTTGTTAAAAAAAATATTTAAACATATATAATGGAAAGGTGTGCTTAAAAGTGTAACTTATCATTAATTTAACATAGTGTAATTATATGACTTTTACTATACACTAGAAGTA
>JAFELO010000804.1:451433-469750 GCA_017140195.1 Eumaeus atala
AAATATCACAGAATACCCAAAAAATAAAACAAAGGACTTACAAATTATTTAATTCACTACACTATTAAACTAGACAATGCATAGTTAAATCCAACTACACAAGCGACACACGCTGGGGTGGTTCGTTTCTTTGTAAAACATTCAATAAACATACATTGTTCATTTACAAAAAATAACAACTCAATTTTCAATGATAACAAATAAATAATAAACACAGAAGTATGCCATCGAATTTGATGGCAGGATGTCATGTGTCAATAAATGTCATTTGTTTTGTCAATTTCAATATTCCATTACAGCTTTTTTCTTTTTTATTCGTCCTCACGGATACATGAAGATCATATGACCATACCGCCTAATCTCTAGTAGTTCCAAGACAGCTCTCAGATAATGTCACAAATATTGTCGGTACACTACAACAGTCCACCCGTGACGACGAGACCGTCCGACCGAGATGTTTGTTTTTTAAACAAGTTAAATAATTAAATAAACCGCGAGAAAATCCGTAGAAATAGGTTTATTCTAATATTACTATTTTTTCTTTTAAATAAAAAAATGTTAACATTGATTTACAAATCAAAATAATCTAAGACAAAAATACAAGATACACAATCAGATCATTTAATACTAAATCATCCGTGGTTATACAATAACATGTTTTTTTGGCAATGTCTACCTTACGAACATGATTTTAAGCTGTTCTCACAAAATGCATAATTTGCACATCTTGTTACACGGACGGTTTTAATACGCTTCCTATGTATCTTGATATTTTCGTAAATCAACGTCCACTTATCTAATAATAATTTCTTGGAGTACACATAATCAATACCGTAGCACTGGTATTGACACAGACCTAAATAATAAAAAAAACATTAAGTTCAGAATGTATTTCAATGTTCAGTATATAACCTTAGATCATTTAACATATTCCTACCCATAGTAAGTAATAATAATGATAAAATGTCGTGGGTGGGGCCGTTTGTTGGAGTATTTTGGGGACTATCGACGCCCGTAGACATCGTTATGCAGATATTATTGCTCTCCTACCCTCCTCCCTCCAATGCGACCCCGGAAAATCACAAATCACACAAACACAGGTGTTTATACTACCATGGTAATCGGTGTCATGTAAGCCTCCCACCGTTCCAATCCGGCTGCACTGTAGCGTGCCACTACCTCTATATATATTTCAGTTAAATCCTCTGTCATTAATAACAAGTCGTGTTGACTTTATGTATATTTCATAGTCGACAAGTACTCTTATTATCACAGTTAGAAGTATACACAAACAAATCTTCGACTTAGCAAAGAGTAGTATTTTTCGCAGCTACAATAAGCTATTTAAACACATTTAAATTTATTAGTCCCAGCTGCGTATACGGATTGCCAAATATTAAGCCTCTATTTACGCTTCCTAGCATTATAAGTCGTTCCTAGGCTCGTTTCGAACAGTATGGCCTATTAATGGCCAAAAACTTTGAACATTCGGACTCGAACTTGCACCCACAATGTAAATATTTTAATAAATAGAATAGTGTGGTAGGCCAACGCCCTCCTCGAGGGTTTCACCTTCCCAGACATATGACAGGAAGCTACTGTGATCGCTATTCTAAAGCCAGGCAAGCCAGAAACTTGCCAACCTGCGGCGGTATCATCTGCGAACATCGCCAGCTCTACCCTGGGATGGTGTGGGATATCGCTCGTGTATAGGTTATACAGGTTGGGGGATAATGATGTTTTAGTGGACTCCTGCTCTGTGTGTGCTCTCTACTCGGCACCTGGAATGATGTTTTGGTGGACTCCTGCTCTGTGTGTGCTCTCTACTCGGCACCTGGAATGCCGGTTAGACGTGTAATCCTTAATGTTAAGACTAGACTATCTGGCATTTCAGGACGATATAGTTTGCAAATCAGGCCTATGTACCAGATTTTGTGAAACGCTTTTGCCACGTCTAAGACGGCGCGTGCCAGGTGATTATTTTTATGGTTGAATCCGTTCAGTGCATCTTCCGTGAGGTGGTGGTGTCCTTGTCACGGACAGCTGTGAGCTTCGTGTTCTGCGAAGCTCACAGCTGGTCTATTGAGAATTCTTTATCCCTCACGTAAATCTTTGACGCGTCGGAGGATAACTCTCTCATAGAGGTTAGCCAATAAACTGCTCATCAGTTTTTTTCAACAATCAGTTTTAGCGCCATACTTCTTTCACCCGTCTGAGGCTGAAGGGGGTACGGTTCCCCAGTCATGATCCACTCCATGAGTCAAACGTGTACGTATGCGGAGAGGCTATTTTAGATATCGCTCGCGAACTGCCCCAGACGTCAGAATCGGGGAAGGAAGGAACTCCCGGTCCCTCTGGCCGTAGTAATAATAGTTAAATTAACTGTGAAACCACTTTCGTACCGGGATACATCTCCCAAGCCTAGTTCCATCGTCAGATGATCACTCATAGCAATCCGATGAAGCAGTATTAACTTCTCTTCGCTGTGAAAAGATTTAAAAGTACGGTAGGGACACGGGAAGGGACTGTATCTTTTTCTGCTGTATAATGAAACGTTAGGTCGTGATAGTTGTTATAAATTTAATAAACATAATTGTTATAAACCATTTACTTATATTCATTAACAAACACTTAATTATCACAATTACACCGACACGAAACAATAATAATAATTAATTAATTTTGAAAAATTATTTAGTAGGTATACATAATGATAAAGCCTAAGGGTATGAAGAATACGGAAAAGTCAATATATCTTTAAGTAAGTCCTTTATTCTTATTAGTTATATAAAATATAGTTTAGCTAAAAATATATTCGGATTTAGATTCGACCGACACAATAGTTTTAGTTATTTAAAAATATTTAAAATTTCTCATTATACATGGGTAGGTTGTAATGAGACGCTTTAAAGGAAAACTATTTGAAAATGTGCCGCAACGTTATGCATCCCAACGCCCTGAAAATAAATGGTGTTTTCTTCATGGCATTGGGATCCACACACTTTTAAAATTGTACGTACTTTCGGTACAAGTTCAAAAACAAAATCACACTAGTGGTTTAATTGATGAGCGAGCAACGAAATCCTTCATTCTAATTTCATCTTCAAAGTAACAACAACAGTGTTTCCTGATTTTACGACTGAAACCGACTGAATATGTTGCTATTCCTTTCATAACTATACTTATGTGTATTGAGCCAATCTAAATTGTACTGCCTTGCAAAAGTGGCGCCCCCTACGTAGATATTTGTAAGGACACATTTTATTCACGGTGGACGCTCTTGAATTTATATAATTTTTTCATTGAACTTTTTGTCAACGGTACGTTTGACTTATGTAGTGGGCGTTAAGTATTACCACAATGGATATAACAATATGTATTGTGGTAATACTACTATATAGTTTTAAAGTTCCTTCTTTTGTTCTTTATTCTGCTAGATTACTTTTTTTAGTAATAAACCATACAAGTACATGTTACACCATAGTTATAATAAATAATATATCAGTCTATATTTAACAATAAATATGTGATCATTCGTAACCTATAACACTATAAAAGAAACACACTACATTTCATTATTTAAAAATTCGTAGAAATTGCTAAAATTAGATGGCACCACTGTAGCCCCAAAGTAAGAACAAAGAGCCTAATGCTAAAAATCGTAAAGTAATTAATGAGAGAACTATTTGTTAAAGCTTTTTACAAATTTATCTATTGTTAAGTGGAGCCATATAATTTAAGGCGTTTCGTCGGTATATCAAAACTTTATTCACGTATTTGAAACTTTCTTTAAAGAAATGCTTCTTTTATATTCCTGGTCAATGCTACTAAACATGTTTCGATAGATACTATATATCTTTTATGCATAAAATGCAAAAAATACATATTATGTAACATAGCAGATAGCTACCAACCAGCTGTTCACACGATGTTTTTTACGCCTTTATCTATACATTTATATTGTATGGACTCCCATATGTTTAATATTTAAATCTTTTCTTTAGCAAGCGTTAAAAAACTCTCGTGCGAATAGGGCCTTAAAATTACACTACAAGTAAATGCATGCGGTGGGTGACTGAATTGATGCATAGGCGTAGGTATTTTCATCTATCACAATATACTTGCTCGTCTTTTCAAACGACCTGTGTCAGATAAATCTACTATATCGACAGTTTGGAATCCAGACGTTCGACTTTAGACATGTAGTAATAATCATACAGTATCTAATTGATTCGTTCCAGTTATTTTCAGCGACTATTGATGCAGACTGTACATACGGACATCTATCAACGCGACGAATCCACAATCTGTTGTTTTCATTTAATACCATCTAGCTGTGCCCACTCTGTTGTCGGGTGGGTCCCTGGCGCAACAGTACGACGCCAAAATGCCAAGTGTTGCCAGGCCTAGGGACAGGACACTGATGGCGCACACCGCTCCAGATGTAATGTCGTTCATGGGAGTACCAGGTTTCGGCTCCACCGATAGCAATACCAGTAGACCAAAGGCGCTAAGTAAAGAAAACGTGGAAAGAACGATGTAACCTGAAAAAAAAATTATATGTCACGAATATGTACCTACAGAATAGTCGGAGCCTACTCCTAGACCAACCACCCAAATATCTATTCTCGTTTGCTAACATGTGCAAATTTGTATTATAAAAGCAGAATGTAGTGCCATTGCTGCATTGCATCCAAATTGGGCCACGACCGGGGATTTTGTCAATAGAAATATTAGAGGGGAACACGGAAAAAGGGTAAAATATTTGAATATTTTTATACGCATGTTTATGTGTATCAGTTGTCACCAGATGGCTTCAACTGACTTTTTTCCCTCAGCTACAAAAACGACTAGAATAATTTTTTACTAAGCAGGTACTTAAAATACATTTTTCAATTATTGTACACATAAGTAAGTTAAAAGGAATATTTATTCCTTATGTGCGGGCGGACATATAAAAGGCAGGTGAAAGTTTTGTATTGTATCATTTAATGCCGCTAATATACATCTTACATCTTGCGCCTAACACGTGGTCACATCTTAACAAGTGTTTAAAAAGCTCTCGCGCGAACGGGACCTTGAAATCTAGTATTTATATGGTATTGTAAAGGTGATGTACGCATGCAGTAGGTGGCCGACGACTAAACAATATCGTTCTAGTCGAATTCATACAGCACAGGACATATGTGTGCACAAGTGTTTGCGCAGACACAAATGTATTCTACAATTGCGATAGGACGGCAATCCGATGTCAAAATGATGTGGACCAACGGCTTAACGTGCTCTCCGAGGTACGGGGGGAGGGGCTTCTCTTCCTGGGTCGGGGATAGATTTTACGCGAGTAAACTCACTGAGTACAGTCAACTGTGAAAATATGTTGTAAAAACCACGCCTTAGAATATGTATAAATGTTACCTGATATGTAATTCCTGTTCGGTAGCAAATGGTTCCTTCTAGATCTAAGTCCGAGGAGGCCGAGGAGGAAGCAGGTGAAGCCAGCCAGCACGCCGAAGTCGAGGTAATAGCGTCTTCCGATCTACAAAATTATTCAGAAATTAAACAAGGACAAAAAAAAATATTCTTTGCTTTTTTTACAATCTCCCTATAAATTATACCTACCTTATCATTATGATTAACCCTAAGCTAAGCCTAAGAGGAACCGGTGAAGTGAGGATACGTTTTATAAATATATATTACGTCGTAACAGCGTCTGAGAGTGTCTGTGACAAGCTATAGGGCGAGCGCGCCAGACAGTAAGACCAGAACCCATTTTCAAAGGGTACGACTATAAAAAATTCTCTAACGGACTAACTTAGGTCAGCTACGGCTAAGAAGAGGGGAAAGGGGCGAGGCTGGAAACCTCACCCCATTGCACTGTCCCAAAGTCGGTGGGGTTACCATGTAGTGCGTGGCAACCCCATCTCTGGAGGTTGAGTCCCCCTTTGTACTGTCCCAAAGTTGGTAAGCGTGCAGGCCTCACAGATTGTCCTGAAATGCGGGACAACCACATTTGTCGAGGTGGTGTCGGTCCCTTATGGGGCTGACTAGCCGTCGAGGTGCCCTGATGATTGTTGTGCCGGAGCACCTCGCCAAGGGTGGCACTGGTGGCACTCGCGGTGGCTTTTGTAGGTATTCGGCACTATCATGTGCCGCGAGTCCCACAAACCACTGGACCCCACCCAGGGCCAGTGAAGGCGCGTAAATGAGTTTCCCCGCGTCAAAAAAAAAAAGTCAGCTACGGCTAGCAATGTGTACGCCAGTTTAGCGTAGGCTAGTACGACATTGCTCAACCGTAACAACTGAGATAGTGTGGTATCTTCAATAACTTGCGATACTTCCTCGTATCTACCGTATTTCTGTCATCGCTCATGCAAACGCTTCTTGCCCTTTTAATCTGTATAATGAAAAACATTAAATTCTATAGTTGTACTAAGCCTATATTTTTTTAGCGTTTACCTATTCCTGTGTCTATAGTGATGAAATGGAGAAAAAAAAGTATCGACATTTTTAACAAAAATTAAATGCATAATTTTCATTGTTTATTACGTCACACGAACAGCAATAGACGCGTAAAACTGAAGAGCACCTTGTGAGCATTGTACACCTGTCGTTTAGGGTGGCAGGTGTTGAGTAATTGTACAATAAGAATTGCTATGTTTGCACAATAATAATCTTATTGTTTCTGTAATTTTTGTGCCTGTTTTAATCTATACCTAAGCTACTAATGTTAAGCGATATCTATGTTTTCTTTATTTCTCTCCAGATTTTTACTTGTTTTTTACCTACACCAGCAAATATGTCATTATTGTCATAATCACTGTTTAAACGGCCAAATAGAATCTAATCACTGTTATATTATTCCTTATTCAAATTCTACAGTAAGACTGAAAAAGTACTTGACATACTTGCACTCCGCACCAACGCGACGGGAACTACGACCGTGACAACATAAGTAGGTATGTGAGTCGACAAACATAATTTCGCAGACGTGTACACATATTTTGTACAAAATAAACCACAAACATTAGTTTGTATTCTATGATGTCACTATAAAATAACAATTAGCGGGTTTTTTTCCTTCAGGTATGTACTATATTATCTGTTTCTTGTCAAAAGATACTGCAAAATTGCATGGAGCGTAGGACTATTCCCGTACCAGCCACGGAATGAAGGAAATAGATTATATAGCTGCCCTATCATTTTGATAGTTGGAAATAAATGAATTCATCTTAGTTTTAGCATAAGGATTATTTCATATTTCCACGTTGTGCAACTAGACAAATATCATATATTTTGTCATTAATGTCATTTATTAAAGGGCCATCCTGATATAAGACATATTATAGAAAGTCTTGTAATAGGTTTTTACTTTAAAATAATTCAATAGTAAGTGTATGATATGTAAACCAATGACATAAATAATATAGTTGGTTAAACTAACTTATTTTATATTTATTGAAATCTCTGTATTTTTCTTTGTTAATAGTGTAATCGTAGAAAAATCACACTTGTAATGGACCTTTTCACGATTATACGTCAACGTGAAGTACTCTTAACGTTTTCTTTGTAGGGTTTTCTTTTCTTTTGGATGTGCATCCGTCGTTCCCGCGTTCATCGTAAACATCGATATTGAACGAGCCCATAATTAAAATTAATCAAGGATTAATTAAAGTAACAATACGTACACTGTACATCATGTAGAAGGATTAATGAAAGTAGCAATACGTACACTGTACATCATGTAGAAGGATTAATTAAAGTAGCAATACGTACACTGTACATCTTGTAGAAGGATTAATTAAAGTAGCAATACATACACTGTACATCATGTAGAAGGATTAATTAAAGTAACAATACATACACTGTACATCATGTAGAAGCTGAGTCCTGTCGTAAGACCACCGCAGAGTGTGAGCATCAAGGCCGCGATGGTCAGAGAAGCAGCCGTCCCTCCATTTGTCTTTAGGCTTGATATGGACTTGTATATGTCTTCCGAGTAGACCGACGAGGACTGAGGCGCTACCCTGGAGGAAGAAAGTAGTATTTCCACTTGTAGCACATTGGGAGAGATGAATTAACGGCGATTAGGTACAGATTCGAATCCCGAGTAGGACTGAAGGCACAAGTTATAGCTGTGGCCATGATGTTTTCAGTAAATAAGCAGATATACAATTAGCAAAACCAAAAAATTTCCGCAAGATTGACAATTTTAAAAAGTATTTAGGCAATATTTTTATCACAATCATCAGAATTCACCAGTTTTTATCGATGGGTCGATCCACAGTTGGACTATGAACATAAAATGGGCCTCATAAAATGAATGTCAAAATAGCTGAATCCCTGTGCCGTCCAACCAGCAACCGACTACAGCGTAGAGATCATTCTCAGTGATACTCGTACGTACCTATTCCCAAACATCCAATTGTCAATGACGACCGATTGGCGCAGTGGTAACGTGGCGCGTCACGCCAGTGGTCGCGGGTACGAATTCAGCATAAGACATTTTATTTTTATGTATGTATTGTATTTGTCTTAAATTTATAAGAATATGCGATAAATACATTTCCGTTGTCTAGGAAATGAAAATCCTTAAGATACTTTGCACAGTCTTCTAAAATTATTTAATTAAACCTGAATTATATAAATGGGAATATGTTATATACAGTAATTATTTTTGACCGGCCTGTATATGACATAACGTCGTCTCCTTGAGAATCGTATCTAAATGCTTCCATCTCACTTTGGTAGCTATTGACGCTCACAAACGTCCGCAAAACCTAAGGTTCTGCGGAACCATAGGTCACTTTTCCATCCAACTAATGGTCTATACAATTCTCTGGTGTGTATTGTGATGACAGCTATGACAGCTGATGCCCGTGTTAGACACATTCAATATCCAGTACGTCCCCGAAGGCAATGGGATGAGGACACCTGGGGTGTGTACCTCAGTGCTGTGCTATAGCTTGCCATCGTACACGTAATACTCCTCGCCTAGAGTCCATTTCTTAGGATGGTCACACAGCACCCCCCTATGTCATCCTGACGTAACGCACCAACACGTATAAGTATATAACAGCGCGAAAGGCTATAGCATCATACTTGCCGACCGGATTCAGCTGCAATGCAGTATTGCCACTACCTGGTTATAAAACGTACCCAGATAATGACGTATCCAAATTGATTTTTAAGAAATTAGAGGATGTGTAAACAAATCGAAAAACAGCTGTAGGCAATTTTTTTTCGATATTCCTTTTGGTTTTTATAACTTGATCTAAGCATTAAAAAACAGCCTGTTCCGTGAAAATTAATCAACATTCTGGCTGCCTAGTGTATTTTGGTATAAAAAGTGAGTATCGTGTCTTACAATTGACGGGGACGTGAAAACGTGAAGTTTTTTTTATCAGTAAGGAATTCACGCGTCTTTGCAATAGAAATTTAAAAAAATCGTTAATTTTTCATTTGGTCATAAAGTAAAAGCGAAATATTATTTAAAAGTACCTTGGCATTATAACTGCTGTATTCTTATCTTGCCCTACGTTCTTCTTCTTGAAACTCCTTTCCCCGCTTAGATCTCTGCTGTCCATTTCGAAACTTCTATCCCTTCTCTCCCTCGGGCTAGTTACAAACACATCTCTCTCCAGTTCCGGTAGTCCATAATTTAATTTCTGTTGTGCTTTTGGTGAAATAGGCGATGTAGTACTTCCTCTCATCATGGATAGATTGGCACAAGATTTGGAAGGTGTAACCTGTGTTGGCGTGCTTGAAATGATTCTCATTGTAGTTTCAGGATACCTTGGACTTTCTTGTTTGTTCGGCGTTATTCGTATAGATGGCTGGCTTGCGTAGCTTTTTAATTTCCTTGGAGTGGAAAGCAATTCGTGCAGTTTCTGAGTGGCTATTAAATTCTTTTTAGACATCGTCGGAGAAGTGAAAGTGACCTTCTTGTCTTCGTCGTCCGTCGGAACTATTGCGTATCTGTGTACTTTACCATTGACTGTTTTGACAATTTCCGTTGGTATTTCTTTCAATTCATTTTCGTCTGGTCCATCTACATTGTATTCTTCTACTTCGCTCTCGTCAGCTTCAATAATTCTTTTCTTCGTTGGCGAATAATCAATGTCATCGTCGTAGTCTATCACTTCATATCTGTGTCTTCTGGAATCTTCCAACCCGTCGTCACTTTCAGCATTTCTGTCGTATCTTGTTTGTCTTTTCTGTCTAAACTGTGCCATTTCCAGATCCTCACTCCTTGTTCTGCATCTCACTATAGTGCGAGTCGGCTTACATATCATCGAAGATTGTCTCTGAAATTGTCTTTGATATTTTGCTGGTTTCGGTGGGAGTTCTGGTGGCTCGTCTCTATTTCGTCCCGGCGGTGTCATCCTTAACGGGTTATCTGATATATCCGTCCTTACAATCCTATTTTCAAATTTCCTTGGAGAATTCGCGCCTAGCGGCGACATTCTTCTGTTTGGTGAAACAATTTTTGTCATACATGATTTTTGAAAGACAACTTCACTTTGGGCGCAGAAGGCTGGGTTAGAATAATATTTGTACACAATTTTTGGAGACTCCATTTTAAGCGTAGATTTTCCCCAGATCTGTTCGCTTGTTTAACCCAAGTGTTAGTGCATTACTCCTGCGGGCTGTAGAAGGGTGCTTCCCTGAGCGGAACCGATCAGGTCTGGTAACCACCAGAGTTTCTTTAGGTTTGCGCGTTATTTTAAATCATTTAAGATTATTTTTAAATTTACGTATCTACATGTCTAATCTTAACACTACGATATTCACTATTTCTATTTTATTTAACTATGGTCCTTAGCGTGTTCACGTCACAGAGTATAACCGTTAACTGATGGCTCCCTTGAAAAAATAATGCTAGGGTCGGAAATGGCGCGAGCGCACCCCTGTTAGCACGCGCTATTCGAATTCCAATTAAAAAAAAATTCGAAGCATTCAACTTTAAACTGTATTCTTTAGTATTAAAGTGTTTTTATATTATTATCGACAAATATATTAACATTAATTTAAATAGTCTTACGTAGAACAAACATATAAAGTTTAACATTGTACTTTATTGTACCACATTAAAGTTTATTTTCGACTAATTTTGAAATACGCTTGTAATGTTGTGCAATTATTTAATAATGGAACCGGCGGAAGAATGACATTTTTTTTGTACGATTATGTGGAGTTCCGTTGGACAAATGCAATTAAATATTTTACTTGCTTAGTGAAAGTCGAAAAATAATCTTTCCTTTTATTCTTCTATAATATGAACATTATGAAACATTCAAGTTCAGCACTTTTTGCTCAGGTTCTGAGGTGACCACAAACTTGGGGCCTATTTAGATAACTAGAAAAGCGTGCATGTCTCTTTATTCATCATGTACTAGCTGTGCAACATTACTATTTATTTATTCGCTATAAGAAGTACTTTTTGTATTATTCAAGATATATAGACTATACAATATCTTTGGCAATCCATTTAGTACTTTTATAAATTATGTATTAAAATATATACGATGTTTGCATTATAATTCTTTGAAATATAAGAATGATTAGTGCCCGATTCAACATATTGAATAAGGCAGCCAAACTTCTTTTGTACGTGATAGATTTATCTCCGTCAAGTGAAATGTCCGTAAGTGTTGGGTAAGTTCCGTTATTCCCTATTTCCTATTAGTTCCCGGGCTAGGTAATAATTTGCTTATGAAACTGAGTGTATATCATCAGCTATAGTAAAATGAGTATCTAGTCATTATATAGTACATCAGGTAGTGGCTGACGTCACGGAGGGCCGAGTCCAGTAAACTAGTCTGCGAAGTGAGTTCTGAGCACAGCGAGCGAGGGGTAACATTAGTGCCACGTGCCGCGGACCGTTACGAACATCTGCCCTACAGCTGCGCGCAGGGGCGCCGCACTGGGGGCACTGCCGAGTAATAAGTAGTACTAGTAGCCACATATTTGTGAGTCCATATCATATATATTCACATTCAATTTATAATACAATAACATAATTATTTAATTATCATCAGCTCTTTATTCATGTACTGCTGAATATAATCTATTTTTCATTGGCTTTCCAAATTGAAAATAAATAAATACAATTTCCAACCACCCGTTACCATGGTTGCTGTGAAGCTTCTGAGACGTCAGGCTACATAAATAATTTAATAAAACCGCGATAAAGATCCGTAAAAGTAGTTCTATTGTAACAATTTCCAAATTTAAAATAAAACTTTGGATTTTACTTTTTTGTAAGAAACGATTTAGGCAAGCGGTATTAGGCTTAGCGGCGGTATAAATGTAGACATTATAATAATTTTAATACAAACCTCTTTCAAAAGAAAAATGTTATATTCAGCAGGAGGCGGATAGGGGGCTGGTGATAATGAAATAATTAATGTATGATAATAATGTCGATCCCGATATCCTAAACAGCGATCCGCGTGCAAGCCTAACACATTTCTCAGGCGATCACCGCAACATCAGCTAGAGTGAGATTAGTCTCGTTCTTGCGCAGTTTATAGGGGAAGACGCCGGGGAAGGACGGAATTACAGTAGGGCTCCTTAGAGCAGGAGGCGAACCTGTATTAAGACTAAAAAAACTTTTTAATTTTGTCCTTCAGTGGGGAGTACCTCCCAGGGCATGGCTTGGAAGTGACGTTGTTTTGTTTTTTAAGAAGGGTGACAAATCGCTTCTTCGAAATTACAGACCAATTTCACTTCTTGGCAATATTTACAAGTTGTTCTCAAGAGTCTTGACGAATCGTCTCACCACAAAGCTTGACGAATTCCAGCCACCAGAACAAGCGCGATTTCACAGAGGATTTAGCACCATGGACCACATTTTCTTCATAAGGCAAGTTCTACAAGAGACACATGAGCGATTGGCTATACGTCAAAGTACTGAGAGCATTATGCGACGCTGCTTTTATGTCCGTTCTGATTCCAGGATGTCAAACAAGGTCAAATCAATTGCATCGAAGAGTGCGACAGGGGGGTGTTATTTTCCCGATATTGTTCCCTAATGCTTTGGAGGACTTCTTTACGCTGGGCAGAATGCGGCATAAATATTAACGGCGTGTACCTCTCATATCTTCGTTTCGCCGACGATATCGTTGTGTTGGCCGAATCGTTGGAGAGTTTGCAGGAAATGTTGCACAGCCTAAATGAATCCTCTCGACGTATTGGCCTTAATCGACGTATTGGCCTTATTTAACTTGGATAAGACAAAGGACATGTTCAACGAACACGATGGTGCTATTCCCGAAGTCGTAGACGAATACGTTTACCTCGGGCAACTATTGCAATTGTTTAGACATAAATTCGAGAAGGAAGTAGAAGGGTTCAGTTGGGTTGGCCAGCATTCCGGAATTTTCGTCACATTCTCACGTCCACGTCGCCTTTACCGCAGAGCTTGAAGACAGAGGTCTTCAACCTATTCTTCTTCCCCGTGATGACCTACGGTGCCGACACGTGGCCTCTTAATTTAGTTTCTCTGTCCCACAGAATTCGTAACAAAGTCAAGGCAGAAAACTAAAGTATCCGATATCAGGCGACGAATAAGTTCAAGTGGCAATGGGCCAGTATGGTTCTGGCGTGGAGGCCACGTTTAGGAGAACTAAGTGTTGGTCAACTGTTTTCCAGGTAGGAAGACGATCTCCGTGCAATAGCCGTTCCAGGATGGATATGGATGCGAGTAGCAGGAGATCGGTTATCTTGGCGTTCATTGAAAGAGGCAAAAGTCCAGCAGTGGACCAATAAGGACTGTTAATTATGATGTTGATGATAATAATATTCTGCTAATAATGTTATCTACATTTTATTACAAATTTCGCACATTATTCACATGAGCAGGGGATATTTAGGATATCATAGCCCATTATAATGATAATATGATTACGGTTTGATTCAATTAAGAAGGGCCTATCGGTAGGTACAAATTTAATTGACTTCAATGCAAATTTGCAATAAAGTAGCTCTATACACCCCTTAACATCATCATTAGCTTTTATCAGTCTATTGCTGTTTTCTTGAGCTTATGCTGCGGAAGCTAACACAAGCCCAATAAAGCTTCATCGAAATATTACGAGTGCTCGGGTAGAGCCCCCCATAAGATATAGTAGCTAGTGGTAGGAGATCAGCTGTTAATATAGTGTATTTGTTAAAAAAAAAACTATAGATATACAATGTTCTTTGAAAGAGACCTGTTTTAACGAGTGAATTGTTTTTAATTTAAGTTAGTCATAACAATAAAATTGAAATATGGAAAAGGTTGACAATCTCTTTTTAATACAAGGGAGCAATGTCAACTGTATGGTACAGTATAGAGGTAGGTTCATTGATTCTATGATTTTTTTATCGAACGAGGTCAAACACTAAACTATTAGGTACCAGGTGCTAGCATTATCATCGATCTACGGCAGCAGGACAGAAGCATTTTGTTGAACGGCACTTTACATGAGAGGAAAGCACCCCGGGGTGGGCTGCGGACAAGTGTGAGGCTTCTCAACATTTTAATTTTGTGCCAAATGTAGAACTACCACACCAAAATTTCACGGAAGCCCTCAGCCGCATTACGGGGCTGAATGAAAGGTGGCTTACTGCATTGCAGCCGAATTGGGTCGGCACGGTCGGAGACCACCCAAGTCATGCCGGCAGCAGTTCTTACCAGTACCTGGGTATATTTTGCTATCATGATACCACGCGCTTCAAAGGTTTGCGAGTTTCCAGTAGCCCAGAGGAGAGAGATGAGAGAAGGAAGCCAACACATCTGTATAACAATGATGTGAATGTTTAGAGGCGTCGATAGTCACAAACGGGCTCCGACTGCTTGTCCGCTCCCTTATAACTCCTTTAAACTCTTATGTTGTATTATGAACCCCTAATAAAAATAATGCATTCTACTTTGTACTTGATACTGGTAACAGAAATACATACTCTGCGAAAACTTCAAGTGTGTAGTTGCCATGAGATCCGGCCTCCTCAGAGCTATACCGGGGTAACAGACATACGAACAGACGGACCGACGGACACCGGAGACTTAGAAATAGGGTCCCGTTTTTACTCTTTTGATAACATTAAAACATGATAACGTTTACCTACCTTACCTTATTTTTATAAATGTATTTATTTAGATCTGATAACTAGCTTAATTAAGGCTGATGTACATAGTTTATAGAATAGCAGTGAACTTTGAATTTTAAATTAGTTGGTTTAATACTCAAAGGCAATAAAATTACTAAACATCATGACGACATGTTAAAAGTTATAAAAATAAATAACAAAATCACAATTCAAATGTTCCTATGAAAACAAAGATGGCGACGTCACAAGTTTTTATGTTCTTTCTTCTCCTGGCTCTTGTGTTACAGCGTTTCAAGTGGGTTTAACCATTTCTTTCTTCAGCTGGCTCTTATGATATAATGCTACGGCCTTCATGGCCTCTACGTTGGCGTGAGTAGCCAGTTCTCCGGGAATGAGGAGTCGAACTGCCGTCTGTATCTCCCGACTTGAAAGTGTATTCTTCTTCCCGTGAGCAACCAAAGTACCTGCTTCAGCTGCGATCTTCTCCAACATGTCGTTTACAAAATTGTTCATTATCAACATAGAATGGCGGGAGATGCCGAAAGCATCCTTCGTTATACTTCTCAACACTTTAAATATGTATATGGAGAAACTCTGGTAATTCCGCTTTTTCATCTTCTTGGCTTTCGATATTGGCTTTTCTATTTGTTTCTCCATCGATTTTAGTGGTTTCTTAGGTACTTTCGTCGGCGCCATATTGGCGATTTAAAATAAGTATCGTCTCTATAATCTGCAAAAACCTCGTGCAAAAAAACCGCATGCGCTTTTTTCCAGGAGGTGTTTAATAACGAATCGAAGCGCTGAAGCTGTGCGGGGTCTAACAGGTTCTGTTCACCAATAATAAATCATTTTGTACAGGTGGGAATATTGGAAGATACATTACAATCCCTACGATATGCATTTCCACTATTGTGCCGAACTAAAGTAGGTTTAGTTTAAGCAGTCCACTGCCGTCCTCGATAGGTAATCCTACGTAGAATGGGCTAGAGGGATTAGGTGTTTATGTGTGAGTAGTTTCCTCTGCAATGTCATATATTTGTACTGACATAAACAAACATATACATACAGAGAACAAACATAAGTATTTAGATCCATACGAATTAAGTAATTTAAAAACATTGATTTATTATTTGCGACGTCGATCGCTGATAAGCTGTTATTCACTAGGTATTGAGGCGATCCCGACCACGGTTCAAGCCTTGTCGTGGCGTTGGGGCTTAGTATCCTGGGCTAAGTTGGGGCTAGTAGTGAACCGGGACACAGGCAAAGCCAATTGAAGCGATGAGGGGGCTGTCCTTGTTACCCCTCTTACAAGAAGAGGGGACTAAAGAGTAGTAGGAGGATGCACTCTTTGTACCCCTTTTGTAAGTAAACGGGACAAAAGAGCAAAGGAAGACACACGGGGCAAGAGGCGATGATGGGAACCCCACCCCTTTGTACCGTTCCAAAATCGGTGAGTGTGCTGCCCCACAGGTTGTCATGAAATGCGGGACAACCCCATCTATGGAGGTGGAGTTGGTCCCTTAGGGGGCTTAATTGNCTGACTTGTCGTCGAGGTGCCCTGATGATTTGTTGTTCCGGGGCACCTCATCAAAGACGGCACTGGTGGCACTCGCGGTGGTTTTTGTGGGTATTCGGCACTATCATGTGCCGTGAGCCCCACACACCCCCGCCCAGAGCCAGTGAGGGCGTATAAATGCGTTTCTCCGCGTCAACAAAAAAAAGGCCTTACCGCCCATACTATAATTACTACATTAAATTAAAAATAATCTTTGTCACTTTGGCGCTAAATGTGAGTTAATAAACACAACAATAAAGTGCACAACTACCCGCATTTTGCACCCACCGCCTACTCTCTAATCGACACGCGAGGGCTATAAAAGCACATGCACCTGTTCCAGCGCACACTCGTTTCGATCACACGACAATGATAACAGGACGCGGTAAAGGCGGGAAAGGGGGGAAGGGTCTTGGCCAAGATGGCGCCAAACGACATCGAAAGGTGCTAAGAGACAACATCCAGGGAGTAACGAAGCCGGCCATCAGAAGATTGGCGAGACGAGGGGGCGTCAAACGGATATCCGGCCTCATATACGAGGAGACCAGGGGAGTGCTGAAGGCGTTCCTACATAATGTCCTCCGCGATGTCATCAATTATACGGAACACGCCAAGAGGAAGACGGTGACTGCGATGGATGTGGTCTACGCGTTGAAGAGACAGGGCCGCACTTTATATGGCTTTGGGGGATGAGTTTGTAGCATATTAAATCAGTTTAGTGTAGTTTTGACAGTGACAATGGTCCGTATCAGGACCGGCAGTGATCTCTTGTTTCTTTCGGCTTTCAACTCAAATGGTGACGCTCCCCAAATGATAATTGAATAATTTTGTCATTTCCGCCCGCCGTATGTATGTATGTAATCATTTATTACTGATATTATTGTATTACTGTAGCAAAGAAATATTTTTGTTAACAGCAGATATAACGGAGATAACGTGCAGGTAAAATGTACATACGCGTTTATAACATTATAACGGCTTACAGTAACATCATGTGGAAGTGAGGTGCCTCCTCCTTTGTGCCGAACCCATACGCCTGCAATGACAGAACCTCTTAATACGTACTTGAGTTATTTAAAATTTCACGGAGCGCAAGTCATTCATGGCCGGTGCGCCTTGTAACACGTCACGTGACAGCTACGAAGTCACGTTCTATACGATACTTACTGGGTAGGTTGAG
Organism: Eumaeus atala; assembly: GCA_017140195.1. Taxonomy (NCBI): domain Eukaryota; kingdom Metazoa; phylum Arthropoda; class Insecta; order Lepidoptera; family Lycaenidae; genus Eumaeus; species Eumaeus atala. Next base: position 469,265 of record JAFELO010000804.1, read on the forward strand.
ATGGTTCATACTCTTTTATTTTAAAATATGCGATGAGGCTTAGTGAGAGGTAGTGCCATGCTGCATTGCAGCGGAATTGGACAGACACGACCGGGGAAATCCCTCTCTTCTTTTGCTGCATCGACGTTCTAACCCATAAACGCATAATGCTGGGCGAAAATTGTCTGGCAAGACATCGGGTAAATTACTTATATGTGACGCCAAGCTCGAAATATTCTACTATAATATAACATTAAATAAAAGTCATTATGCCCTTCTGTACAATAAAATGGCGTGGAAAAAATAGCAAAAAGTCTAATATCAATGAAAATGGCATTACATTTCATAGGTAAGCTATTTTCATGTGTATAAATTCTGAAAATAATTTGTTTAGAGCTCAACTTGCATGGAAACAATGAGTCTTTTATCATTCCTTCCCTTTCTTTCAAATGTTATTAATCATTGCTACTATGGTCAATGACAATTCACATGTATATACAGCACTGT
>JAFELO010000806.1:0-17683 GCA_017140195.1 Eumaeus atala
TATATTTTAAGCGGACGAAGCGGCGATGCATAATTATGAATGCCTTTGAGCTAAGAAAGAGTACATCCGCGCCTCATCTCTCTCCGAGACCAAATGCTGCCCCATTCAAAAAAGGGGAACGAGGGAAAAGCGTGCACTTGTGTTTGTACTAGCATTAATCGCGGACCAGCTACTGCATGGAGTTACTGTATATATACATATAAGATGAACTCCGGGAACAAACTAGAAATCGAAGCCTTTCTACGACTTCGACGCCCATGAACAACAGCATAACTACTATGCTGATGCGTTGCCCTCCTTATCTCCTCCCCCCCCCCCCACAAATGGGCCATATATACGCAACGCCAGTCTGAAATGGGTATTGTAAAATTATGTACGACGGTGCGAAACATAAACAAGACGGCCGAGGCCAGGGGGAGCTAATAACCACAATTACGAGCGCTGCATCACCGCCGGGATTTATGATGGCTCCGGGCCACCTTCAACTGCCCATTACGAAGCCGTTCCTAATTTGTACCGGGAAAATTGACGTGCGATCTGATTCCACAGCATCGGGCAATAACTACTTACATATAAGGCCACACATTTGTTTTAATCTTGCATCCCTTTCACTGCATATAGACATACTTTGTGCAGATGCAATACGTCTGTCCTACCTCTGGACAACCACGGCGTGCGGTGGGTCTGTGGACTACACGCAGATGAGCTGGTATACGCTGAGGGTCTTCTGAACATAGTTCATGCTGCAGGATTTGCCGCGGTTTTGCTCAGCCTCATTAATGTATGTACAACAACGAACTAATGACTTCTACGCAATAATGAAAAAGCATTTATAGCAAGACTGCGTTGGAGACCCAGCACTATTTTGCAAATCAGGCTGCTTTATTCCCCAAAAACGTTTTATATTTCTATTTGTTCAAATATGATCGTTTATTGTATATTCACATTATTTGACAACAATTCTGTATTTACTTATAGAAATATGGACTAGGGTTGTCTCAATAAAGATATTTATTGCTATTGCTTGTAGGGTGCGCCCAAACCAGAGCCAATGAAACATTATCTACGTCTTACTATTGTTATAATGACTTGGCCACACGTCGGTGGGCACTTGTGACAGAACAAATAATTGCACAAATAAACATCGTCTTTACTTCAATTATATTTAGGGTTGTATTCAAGAACTTAAATTGCTCCTACAGCTATACCTCACTGTCAAATCAAATGAAATTATTAAGTCTGTTATGTTGGCAGTCGCAGTGGATAATTAGTTAACTAAAATTGATCAACTGCTGCCGTTGCCAACGTATTCAGAATTACAAATTAATGTCTCACAATATTAACCATAAGGAAGCGGCCGCAAAATATATCCATCATCAGAACCGTCAGGAGTTTTTTCCAATGGTCTGACATTCGATTAGAAAACATAAAACCCGACTGCATCAAATAGATTTTCATGCACCAAGCGTCATTCGCGTTGGCAAATCTAACGACACCCCAAACGTTGAAGTTCGCCAGCCAAAGAAATACGCCCCTTCCTTCTGACACAGTCGAGTAAAAAAACACTATGATGGCCGGAGCGTTCCTACCCGCATCGGACTTGAACGGACCCCTGCTGCTTGCATCGAAGAGACAAGAGACGCGGATCCAGATAAGGCCCTTTATTTACTTTAAGAAAGTACTCCTTCATAAACATCAAGCGGAATTAAACTACTGATTGTCACTGCCCGACTGTCGTAGAGGTGGTAGTTCTATTTTGTCAAAAGATTAATTAACTACTCTTGTGTTATTAAAATACCCACTAACGCCGTTGCGTATATCTAATCAATACCCAGAGTTTGTATCTAATTTTACATTTTCCATATTTCTGAACATTCAAACTGCTTATTTGTTATAATTTCTTTGACACGTCTCGTCTCGGTACTTTAATTTTCCCATCATAAAGTACCAAATGAAATCTAAACGTCACTGCAATTCACAAACACATAAAGCCAATCACTCAACTTTATAATTTATTTTTAATCTTCGCGCCATCGCACCGTAAAAAATACTAGGAGACGCGAATAACGTCCTTCGGCAGTCGTAAATTTTTCAAAAGAGTTTTTAATCAGTCGTGAAGCAATTTCTAAATGAAACAGGGGCGTGATATAAAGAGATATCACCTAAATAAGTGCCATCAAACGTTTCCACACCACTCCTCGTAAAAATAATATTACGACTTAAAAATTAGGTCTAACACCCACTACTGCTAGTGAATCTGACGTTTCATACTTACCAAGTCCAGATTTACGATCTGTGCTGTCCAGAAAAATAGTAATAAACTGTTTTCCGTTAATAAACTGTTTTCCGTGTGTAAGATTAATGAAACAGATATACACAGCGAATGTGGAAGAATGTGGGTACCGGCGAAGACCCAGACTAACCGGCAACCGGCGTGTTTGTATGAAGAGAGTTATGAAAGTGGAGGAGCCAAGGCAGGTATGTAAGGTATATAAGGAGCGCCACATGGGCTCAATTCACCCTGTCTACCCCGTTAGGGAACTGGCGTAATGATGTGTTGTTGTTGTCTTCCGTTCGGTTTATGATTATCTAAACGATCGAAAAGTAAAAAGAATATTTCCCTGATTCTGTTCTGCCAAAGAAGATACGGGTATTACATTTATCATGACTCCTAAAAATATGTATATATTTGACTCTCAAGGCTGTAAAATGGTTAACATCATCGCCGAGCACGTGCCGTCGCATCACATAAGCAAATGAATAAGCAAGCAGGAGCATAAATTAGAGAGCATCGAGATATATTCATCCGACAAATATAGTTATTGTTGAGTATATAGTTATTATATAGTAGATGTTTGAAAGCTTTGTCTAAGCTTGGAGAAAAATCATACAAAATTTTTGTATGATTTTTCTCCAAGCTTTGACAAAATATTCAAACATCTGCAGTGACTGATGACAATGGAAACAAAGTTTGAAAGGAATATAACAGAGAAGGATCTCCCGCAAAAAGCTCGCAAATTTCGTCATCAATTATCATTATTAGGTACCGTCTACCGAGACTCGGGCGGTGACACGGCGTAATTGAGTTTTATAAATGGCGCCGACGGCTGTCACGACACCACGTGTCGGAGACAGCCGCTATGTGGAAATGAGGAAATATGTATTTGCGCTGGGCGTCACCGGTGGCACGCTTGTACATTCCAAGGTTTCTCCACAATGCACATCATCTGTCCACAACGTACCTGTATATCAATTTTCTTCTTCAAGGTCGCTCAATCCTGACGAAGTGACCGTGGCCATTGTATTATTATTGTATGATTTTTCGTGGCTGTTATTTGTCTCCAATTGTTTCTTTATGTAACATTACTGGTACATTCGGCGAGGGAACATATTGCAATCGTTTTAACAGGGTCTGTCCATCTTACGGGAGATATGCCGCGAGAACACCTGGCACTCTTCCTTGCAATCTATAATAGCATCTCTAAATGATCTGTAAATATCAATACAGATACAGAAGCTTATCTGTCTGTTTGGGTCTACCGACCACTTTTTACACTTGAGTGTATATATACTACCTTCTTCTCAGTAGTCTGAGAATTTCTTATACTTGTTTAATTTAAAAATAAGTAAGTTCCTAAAAAAAATTACGTTTAACGAGAAAGTCACATCATATTACTTGCTCTGTATTATTGCGGACTTTCAAGAAAGCACAGATGAAGAGAAAGAAGAAATGTTTACGGAAGCATAATTATATGTGCTGTACCATCACGTGTGATACAGCTTAGCCCCTAGTGCTAACCTCAGTCCCCAATACACATCTACCCATTGAGCCGCGGTTGGTGCACTGGATACATGCACGTGCATGTGTATGTGCACATGCTTGTGTATGTGCAAGTGTGTGTGGGTATACGAATATAGCCGCTGCGTCGGTTGAATACAACAGGTAGTTATCAACTAAAATGTGTATGTCCTCTTTACGTTCCGTTCCGTTCCATTCCACTCTATTCTATTCAAATCTGCTCTGCTCTGCTCCGATCTGCTCAGTTCTGCTCTACTCTACTCTATTCTGCTCTACATACAAAATCCTAGAGTTATCCTAAACTACTGCAGTTAACACTCGGTCAATATAACGACAAGGCACTTGAACCTATAGATCATTTAAAACTCCTTACCGTCTATTTGCTATCAGGCACTGTCGCACTTACAGGCCGCGATTACGTTCGCCACGACATAACTCATTGTGTAGTCTTGTGCTACACCTAACATACTTTTATCATAATTACCTCTCATTATATTAAGTGCCCCTTAAAATTAGTATTCCTTGCGACTATTAGTGGGTACTGCCTGCGTGCTACTGAAATGATGGATATTTTAATCAGGAGGAATGCTTGCGTATGCCGCAAGTAACAGTGACTGTTCTACAATGTAGCACAATTTCTTCGACTTTTGAGGACCAAATCCCAGTAAAGGCCAGATGGCATTGTTATATTCTGAGAACTACTAGAGTTTTACAACGGATATATCATCATTCTCACCATCAAGATCTCAGGTACCCTGTATCAGGTATGTGCTTGCAGTCTATATTCAGCTTGCGATATGAGGGATCGGCACGCTAAAACTGGGCGGACTACCGAACTCCTGGTGTGTCAGTAATAGTTACGTACGGTCACATGAGTCAATAGTAATTACATTTATTAAAAGATTATATTGATTAACTATTGAAGTACCACACTTACCCACCGCAGCTGCTCCTGTGTCTACAGGATCGACAGTGGCCACCACTTGTGACCCTTTTATATGTGAAAACTGCCACAACGAATTTAAGTAAAAGAAAAATAGGAGGAGTTCTTTTTATTATAAAGGAGGGCAAACGAGTAATCTGCAAATACTGGAAATGTTTCCAGTTTCCCTTCCCAAGCCAACCGGAGACCGTACAGAGCTGCAAGGACTTACAGTTTAAACTGTCAAAAAACCAAAGCGACGACAGCCATACATACAATTATAATTCTACTCACGTTATAAATTCAAAAGTTAAACAGAAGCAGGTTACAAACTGTAAGAAAATAGAAATCCTTTTTTACCGAATATTATGCATGTTCACTTGGGACAGGAAAATTATGAATGTTCACAAAAACCACCGCCAGTACCATCTATGCCGCCTTTGGTGAGGTGCCCCGGAACAACTGATCATTCGGACAACTCGACGGCTAGCCAGCCCCCTGAGGGACGGACTCCACCTCCACAGATGGGGCTGTCCCGCATAAAATGTCCCCACAACCCCACGAACTTTGGGACAGTGCAATGGGGTGAGGTTCCCATCTTCGCCCCTTGCCCCGAAAGCAAAAGTGCCTCCTCCTGTTGCTCTATTGTCCCCTCTTCTTATAAGAGCCAACCCGTTCTTTGAGCCCCCTCTCTTTATAAGTGGGGTGCATGCCCCCCAGTTCAATTGGCTTCCTCAAGGTGTTTTCGATTCTACTCAGGCTACTGAGCCCCACCAACACGACAAGGTTTGAGCCCTGATGGGATCACAGTACGTACCTAGTTCAGGTACTAGCTGTATGTTAAATTGTTTAATCGTTTAATCCCGTTGTTTATTTTCTCATAACTTTATGCCGCTTTTATTTTAAATTAATATCACGTGTCCGAGTGGTGTCAGAATATAAAAGTGTTAGAATAAACACATCGAGCACAACACTATTTAAGTATAACGCAGCAATTTAGATCTGCATCTTTATGCCATTAACAGTTTTACGATGACTTAATTACCAGCCTTCCCTGCGCGGGGAGGAGTCAGGGAGAGCGAAGGCATCAGAGTTACTCGAAGTAAGAACGAGCTATAAAAAAGTATGAGTCGCTTCTGACACACGGTCGTACTGCAGTTCACCGCTTAAGAACATACATGATTCTGACGTGAAATATGCTCAGCGACATTTTATTCGTCATATATTTTCATACTGCGGGTCATGTGAAGATAAAGAAGCCTAACACGAGTATATCAACATCTGATGTATTTTAAAGCCAAGTTTAAAACCACAACCATCAAATTTTAGGAAGAGGTAGTGCCATGCTGCATAGGAGGAGATAGTGATCTGCATGGTGCATGACACTACATCCTCCTATGCAACGGATTTGGGCCTGCACGACTGTTATCTGTCGCTCACATAATACTGCCATCTTCGGTGTCCCGTTTCGTGCAGTTTTCGAGTAGCCCCACCGACTTTTTGTCCCCCACAAAGGGGCCAACGGAAGGAGGGCAACGCATCGGCATAGTAATCAAGTTGATGTTCATGGACGTCGGTAGTAGTGAAAAAGGCTTCGATTACTCGTTTGTCCCCCTAATATATATATAAAAAGCGCGTCACTGATCAGTGTGGAGAGTCAATTTCCTTTGAAACTGCAAGTATACCAAGTCCGATCAATCGGCTCGTTCGCGGGGGGCTTGTTCTATTAAAAAGTAAAGACCTAGGACATAGATAGCTATAGTATCGTAAAACTGATATATTATTACGTAATAAATGAAAATCACAATGTATCCACATTACATGAACAGCGAATAGTTTTTATCGCCAGCCCTGACTCTACAATAACACTTCATTTTAACTGAGAACAATAACAGTTGAATTTACAACGTCGTTACGGTTAAGTGGAGGGATAGGTGTCTGCGCGGCAGTAAACAGCCGGACGGACGGACGGACGGACGATAAGGCGGGCTGATGAATTATAATTATATTGCTCTGAGATATCTTAACGGCGACTATAATTAGAGTCTCAGACGGTAGCTGTGTAGGGATGTGCTCGTCCTCGCGCTTGTACCACAGCGGCAACCTAGCGGTGGTTAAGTTTTGTAAGAGCATTGCAACCGAACCGGGCTAAAACCACCAGGGAGGTACCTCTCGCTCACATGGGTTTTATGGTTCACATGAGGTTTATGTTTCCACTGGATGGCGAGAAGCACATTTGTAGAATGTGGATGTACTTGGGCGTGGGTATTTATTTAAAGGCTCCGAACAGTCGACAAGGCTGGCGAGCATTGTTAACTAGTTGTCCTTTAATATTTGTATTGTCGAGCATTGTTAATTAGTTGTCTTTTAACATTTGTATTATCGAGCATTGTTAACTAGTTGTCCTTTAATATTTGTATTATCGAGCATTATTAACTAGTTGTCCTTTAATATTTGTATTATCGAGCATTGTTAACTAGTTGTCTTTTAATATTTGTATTATCGAGCATTGTTAACTAGTTGTCCTTTAATATTTATATTGTCGAGCATTATTAACTAGTTGTCCTTTAACATTTGTACTGTCGAGAATTATTAACTAGTTGTCCTTTAACATTTGTATTGTCGAGCATTATTCAGGTCTTCTAATTTAAATATTATATCGAGCTGTATTCTTTTCTGATGAAGAGTTGTTTTCTATTAGTACAGAACTCATCATGGCACTGGTAGTTTACCTACTACAATGTAAATAAGTAATGTGCTGGAAAACGTCACAGAGATCTTAATTGTCTGAAATTTGTATAGCAGCAGACACTCTACTCCAGTATCATTACACAAATAACTAATGATGCAACGAAATTAAAATAAAAAATATGACAACCGAAGTCATTAGAAACAGTTGCTTCGAATCGTCAGACGAAAACAAAACGTTATGACAATGAAAAACGAGGCGCGAAGCGTATTCTTTCAAATTAATTCTTAAGAGGCAGCAATTTGTCTTCCCTTTACAAGATTAAGTGGGCTCGTGAAAAAACCGACAAGAAATATTCCACTTAATAGCTTAACTTTTCATTTGGCTAACGAATTAACAACAAGTAAACACTGATTAATCGTATACATCAATTAAATGAAAGTTTTTGTAGCGTTCTTTGTTGTATGTTTATTCTTTGAAAGAATCATAAAACAGACATGATAAATATGGCACATAAATGCTTAGCCAACTATTGCGTCAATACGCACTTTTTTATAGATTTTGTTATTGATTCTTTTATAAATATAACATTAGCTACGCGTGTAGTCTAGATGTGGTTTACAATAAATACTGTGATAAACATCGGCTATCCGTGTAGTCTGGAAGTGGTCTACAGTATAAGGTATCAAAAGCGTTAGCCACGTGTCGGTCGAGATGAAGTTTACAATTTTAATGTACCGGAGGCAAACGAGCTGCCATCTAGTGAATACCGGCACCCATAAACATACACATCGAGGGGCTCTGCAGGTCCGGTCCAAATAGAACTGTGTCGGGCCAATCGTAAGTCTCGCAAACCACACAACACAAAATAAAACAGTAGTGCCAATACTGAAATTTACAATCCAACAATTGAGATGAAGGCTTTCAGAATTATAGGTTCCTACCTCAAAGGGCGTTGCTGGCCCAATTCTTTTGCAATACAGGTGCTATTTTTTACAGTTTCATATCAATTTTCTAGGTGGGTTGAAGGACAAAATAAATCTGGTTTGAGAGTTAAAAAAAACTACAAAACTCTCCGAGAAAAGATAAGTGAGAACACCCAGGCTGCGCTTGCTCATCTTGACAGGATCCTAACTCATATCTATTCGTAGAACGGTACTTCACACAACTGACAACCCTGTACAAGCTCGTTTGTGATATGAAATTAGATAAAAATAAAGAATGGTGACATAGATAAGGCCGCTTAATTACGTAGAACATACATGAAACGCTTCCACTTAGTTCAGTGTAACTGCGAGTGTCGACAAGTACATAAATAATTCGATATCGTGATGTAATAAATATCGTGTAACATAATTCTCATCGATAGCAGTGATTTACTGTTATTGCACAATAACTTTTACTCGAACGAACAAAAAACTGGCGAGCACAGATACTGGTGTAACTTCACTGACGTCATGCTCTTTGCTAATATACTTAGGCCTAGCTTATTTACAAAGTAGCAGTAAGTCCCGGCTTCGCACTGATATTTTACGAAATATGGCATAAATTAATTGATTTAGAAAATAAAAAAAATATTATTTTTAATTTCAGCCTCGTAATCGTCACGCGTTACAGTGACAACAAAATAAATTTATGCCAGAACAATGTCTGTCGGGGCAGCGGGGATTTGGTACCGTATTTACATCACACATTTGGGTACATTACCGAAGTTTCATGATGATCAAAACATTTTAGAAAATGCTTTACAGCCGTCGTATGCTCGTCACTGATAATGTTGGATCTAATGGTGAAACAATTTTCCAATGCGGTTTAGTATTCAAGAGCCTTCTCAATGTAAACAAACAAACAATCAACTGTCTCCTCTGTATTTTATCTATTTACGTTCGCAAAACTTATCAGTTTTGCACATTTCAAAATTAAGTTCGTCACATAATTCGATGACACATGGTATAGTCTGACATCTTCTTGATGCAAACACAGCCTGCAAATAAACTTAATCAGTATTGTGACGGTAGCCGTCAGGCGCTAGTTACTACTATTAAATTAACAATATGGCAACAATTTTGTAACCTCGTTTTGTGTTGTTGTTGTAGTGTTTCTCTTAATCTAACTCTGAATGAGTACTGAGGACCAGAAAATATGTCTAAATGATGGCGAATATTATTAGCAGCACTTAATGTGCGATATAAGGGAGAATGTTTTACTAAGTTTGTTGTCACCTCTTGCAATAGCGCAAGGCGATGGCCAGGCTCTCAGAGTTTCGAGTACCAAAACGTAGGGGGATTGACCTAATATTGTTGATCATTTCTAGTATACAAACCTGATACAGCTCTGTTGCTCTCCTCTTCCTTCCCATTTATAGTATACAAACCTGATACAGCTCTGTTGCTCTCCTCTTCCTTCCCATTTATAGTATACAAACCTGATACAGCTCTGTTGCTCTTCTCTTCCTTCCCATTTATAGTATACAAACCTGATACAGCTCTGTTGCTCTCCTCTTCCTTCCCATTTATAGTATACAAACCTGATACAGCTCTGTTGCTCTCCTCTTTCTTCCCATTTATAGTATACAAACCTGATACAGCTCTGTTGCTCTCCTCTTCCTTCCCATTTATAGTATACAAACCTGATACAGCTCTGTTGCTCTCCTCTTCCTTCCCTCTTTCCCTAATTTATAGTATACAAACCTGATACAGCTCTGCTGCTCTCCTCTTCCTTCCCTCTTTCCCTAATTTCACTAATGCGTGTTGCGCCAGTGTAATGTGAGCGAGAAGGACCTATCTTTCTTGTGGTCCTTTTTTTACTAGGGGAGAAACGAGAAATCGGAGCCTTTTAACGACTATCGACGCATAAAGATAGTCATCGGTATTATTGTGATACAGACGCGTTGCCTTCCTCACCAATGGGTCACCGGATACTCATACCGTATGAATTTTGATATATATGTATTTCCGGTGGCGTGTGAGTAAGACGCACCTCTTCTGTTGTTCGGACCCAATTCGTATGCAATGCAGCGTGACACAGATTGTGACTAAAAGGCTCTAACAGAACAACGCATATCGCCTTGAGAATTGTCTATGATAAAAACGCTTATTACAAAACCTCAACGCATATCACCAACGCAGAAACGATTTTTTAAATTCTATTTTGTTAGCCAGTCGATAGCTGTAGTAAATACGGTGTCCTTCGTCTCTTCGTAATTCACGTTGTTCGTGTGTGTATGTGTGACAGTGCAGTCACACACACGCACATCTGCCGTGGGCGTGGGCTGCAGTAGTTGGCTGCTAATTAAAAACTTTACTTTTATGTGTCATCCTTTGTTTTATTGCTGTTTTTATACTTCATAATCACCAAGCTTTATCCAACCACTTGAATGAAGGCATCTTGGTTTAATTCTTTATCAGTAGCTTACGTATGAATCCGTGAGGCATAAAGGCAACATAAAAATCTACAAGCACACGTACACTTAGAAAATCTTCCCTTATTCTGCCACAGTCGAGTAAAAAGGCCAATCACAGAACAAAAAGTTTGACTCTTTACTTTTTTTTTCAGCTGAGTTGACCCTGTCTACAACCTTTCTTAACATATACAGTTCAGTGTCAAATTAACATGTAAATTGTTTCAAACTACCCCAATTCTCTTATCTCGTCCATCCTGCGACGATCTTTCATCTAGTTTAGAGTAGGAGAAAATTTTCAGATAAAAGATAACTTCCCCGTAGTTACATCAACGAAATGTGGGCTATAAATTTAGAATATCGCCCCGAAGAACGCACCATTTAACATGACTAATGGGTAACGACATACTGACGTGGAATAGCGAGCCGAAGTCTGATACGCGGAATACATTTTATACTGAAACTAATTATGATACTGTTCGTCTAATTTATATTCCTAACAACTAGTATTTATTGGTTGTTATTAAGTTTGTTACTTCCAGTTGATATTTGTTTAACGTTTTATAAATTTGCTGCTTATAATGTATGTATCTGTGTTCCCTGCTTCTGCCGGAACCAGCGAAGCTTCACTATGACGTGTCGTTAGACTCTTCTTGGTGATGCATTGACACTGGGATGGTACATAATACTTTTAGCAGTTCGGTTTCTTTTATTTTTTTTTTTTCATTGAAGTATTGATTATTTTCTAATGTAAATCGTAACATTAATAGTTTAAAATATTTGATGTTTCCAATAGCCATATATTCACCTAAGTTGTATAATTAAACTTTGCAATATGATTTATTAGTTAATAATATGTACCTATTTATTAGTTGAGTAGCATTCCGGCCCGACTGTGTGTTTTACACACATATTTCTCAAAATATTCCAAAAATAAATAGATTTACACCTACACATTTTCATACTCGTACATGTGAGACATAGTTGTAGTATAATTAGATATTCGTACCATCTTTTAGAAAGGCGAAACAGCACATAAATATAAATTATTGCACATAAAAATAAAATAATAACTGTAATAAACGAGCAATAATCATTTAGATAGTAGAAAGTGGAGCTTAAACGATCTTTAGCTTTATAACAGTTAAATGAGAATATTACATCATCGATCGTTTGAATTATCGCTTAAGTTTTTGGAACTGGGACTAAACGAGCCGTGGGGTGAGACCCTCGCCACGTCCGCAGACATAAACGTTCGTGCACCAACTAACAAGTGTTATTGTTATAGCAAAAGGGACAAACAAACATTTTGATGGGTACCGATTATTATAAACGTCCGCACGCCGCCCAGTGACCCACCGGACCCTCACAAACCACGTGGACCCCGTCAGCTGTCACTTCCCGCCGGTGTCGGGTGGGCGAGATTCACCACTCCGATACTGCCGGCCTGATTCGGCCGCAATGCTGCCATAGCACTCTTATAAGGACTGCCCATACCCAAATGACGTTTATATTCGACATATCAATTGCCATTTTATGACATACGTTGTGCATATTACTCCTTCGTACCTATTTATAATCTGTAATCAAAATCTGTTTATTTCTTCCTTGTACAGAATTCTTTAGTTTTTTTCTCTCCTTTTTCTGTTACGTGTGTATTTATGTGCGCATATTCCTGCTAAATCTGATTTAGAAAAAGTGAAACAAGAATGTAGGCAGTGCACTGTCACTGGCGTATATTTTTATTAAACTCATTTGAATAAAGTTCTTTTCTATTGTATACACTTACAACGCACACATCTTAATAGATACAAATCATATCCGGTAGTCACACGCACCATATAGTCGGTTGAACATAACAAGTTCTGCCGAGCTTTAAGCGTCGGCTCAGCTCGTTCCTGAGCTTTAGAGCGTGTATCTTGTCACATATTGAAAGCTTATACCATACGTAGGAGCTTTGTACAAAGTATTGTTGACTTGTAAGTTTTGGTATATCGTTTATATTACAATATTCAAACTTTAGAAATAATAGAGTATTATTATATATTTATTTAAATAAAAGGCAAAGGAAACTTATCTATTTAAATAATATTTAGTACAAGTTATCTTACCGCCCCATACAGCGCGTATTCCTTTTGCTTATGCTGGATGGGTTGAAACGACTGCGGCAGCGTCTTTGGCCTCATAATAATGACGAACTAATTAATAAGGTAAAAAAAAAGCTCGGTTTTGGGCGGTTCGTGTGACGTCCACTTACGTCAAACGAACCGCCCAAAGCCGAGACTTACGCTAGAATCATGCCTAGCACAAGCACTAATGAATTGAGAAAGAAAACAGAGAATATTCAATGAAATGTACGATGGAAAGCGCATCCTGTATGACACCCGTAAGCGTTCGTCTCGTCGAGTGCAGCGCCCAGTTAATTCGCTAGATAAAATATTGCTCATAGGAAGGTGCCGGCAGTCCGCTGGACCTATGCCGGAGTTGTTCCTTACAGCTCCTCGCGGGACGGCACCATTGCGAGCAGTGGTGAAGCTCTCCCGCATGCAGACTACCAGAACTGGTCCATCTAGTTTTACGAAGCAATTGCACCAATTGCTTTTTAAAAATGATTTCTAAACGACAAAACGTACGCTTACAATTGACGAGAGTACATCGTCTTCAATCACCAGGTAGATAAGCAGTTGAGGTGTAAATAGACAGGTATAGGTCGGAACAAAATTGTGGTAAATATATTGTGGTGTCACTCGTCTAGACATTTATTATCTGCAGCGTGCGCCAACAGGCAGATGATTATACTCACCTTTCAACGGACTGTTGCATCACGCGCCAGGCTGACGGACTGACGGACTGACGGACTGACGGACTGACGGACTGACGGACTGACGGACTGACGGACTGACGGACTGACGGACTGACCCACGTGAGGACTGTATTCATAAAGCCGCCGAGAAACAAAATAAAGTACTCACTGAAAAATGGCGCTTAAATTATTTGCTCTGAACACGCAAGCTGAAAATTTTATAAGCCAAATAAATAAGGCGATATGAAAACAAATCGTGTACTTACACGGCGCGCAGTGTTTCACACAGCCTTAACTTTTATGAAAACTGTCTCCCGCATCAGTATTTCACGTTAAATGGCCTAGCTTTTTGTCGTTAAATTTGTAACTTATCGCCTGTGCTGTAGGGTGACCACGCGCCACTATAGATATCGTCCTGTGTAGAACAATTGGTGTTACTAGTGGCGTGGCGTATGTGTTGTAGGTGTAAGTTACGGCTTCTTATGTGATACGACTTATTTACGTATTAGTAAGCTTATAATCGCCTCTGTGGTGTAACGGTGCGGGTGTCGCCTGTTAAGACTGTTAGCCTCGTGGGGTTCGATTCCCAGATCGGGCAACTATTATTAAATGTTTTTCAGATTATTCTGGACATGCATTACATTTTCCGGGATGCCCCAATGTGGGTCTCAGTGACTTGGCTAATCGTGGGTGTGCTAATATATCTACTGGACCTACAAGTTGTGGATCTAGTAGCACATCTCTGCATACCTCTTCGGGGTTAATAGGCGTAAAGGTACTTTAGTTTTGTATGCTTATAAATTATTTTATTTGTAAGTTTACTTACATTGATAAAGCTACAAAGATTTATTATATTTTATTATTTTGGCATCGACATGACAGTAAGATATTTGTCATTGTGGATAGATAGTAAGCGTGTTATTGGATGTAGTTGTAGTGTTGGTAGACCTATCATTTTTGTTTCGTAACGGTAATTGGAATAGATTTTTCAAACTTTAAATGATGGTCAAAGGTACAACCGATTCCAATCGTACCAAGAACTAAAAATAACCAGTTAAACAAATCTGACGAGTCTGCTTCGTTGAAATGATTGCAAGTAACACAATACATGACTAAGACTTGTTAAACAGAAAGAGCCTGGACCAAAATTCCAGATCGTACTATCGAAATCGAACATTAAACTAAAAATATTCACCTACCCGACTCAAAGATATTGAGGCGTGGTCAACCTACTCATACATGAGGCAGCTTGTATTTTTCCCGGGAAAATATTATTTATGTCACCGTTTGTATCGAATAAAGGGTTAACAGCGCCCTTTGTGTGCTCGTTATTATTTTCTATTAGCCTTTGATACCCGATGTATTATTATAGTTTACATTCAAACAATGCCCAATGCACGCTTATAGCTATACGATCATCAATATCCTCAACTCACAGCGTCATGTGGTAGTTTTGGCAGCACATCAAAATAAAATACGCAACACGAAGGCTCAATTTGTCGTCCACCTGTGTGTATATATGTGTGTCTGTGGAGCCTCTTTTCCCAGGAACACACGGCAGGACCAACCTGAAATTCATCTCAAAGACTGTGGTCCGAAACCCTTTAAAGCACAAAAATATCTTACTTTTAAGAGAACGCCATCGTAAGATGCAGCCGTTTACGCGCATGTTTCGACGGCGCACGGTAACTTAAACCTTACAGGGCACCGTTCACCTGACACAGTGAAATTTTACAAGAGCCCAATCTATTTCACTGGCAGGTAGCAAATTGTATTTTCATTTTGCGAGAATTACACTAATGTCTCGCGGACACTATAACCCAACTAGAACAGAAAGTACGGAGTCTTAAATATGCAATGCAACAATGATACGAATAACCACAGAGCAATCAGAGAACAAGTACAAATAACCACAGAGCAATCAGAGAACAAGTACAAATAACCTTTAAATTACAATCACTCTGTTGTGTGGTATACAGGTACAGCCGTATACAGTTGTTATCAGTAATGTCAAGACACGAGCCCACAATGATGGAGGCCACATGGGTAAGGAACTGTTAACTACGTCAGCGGTATGCACAACATGACTCGGCGGCCAGTGCGGGCTGCGGCTGAAATCAGGCGCGGAATCGGTGCGGGCCGACAATTCGCAACAAAAACAAACCTGCACCTACTGTATAGTTAATTAAAACGCAAATTGGTGACCGCGACCCTACTAGGTAAAGGCTCGTAATGATGAGACAGCGTTACGTATCGATAAAAGTTTATCTTAAAAGAAACAAAGAGTTCCTTGATTTCTTTTCATCGCGAGCCACAGTCAATTGCACAAACAGAGGGTATACTATTACTAGAATTTCCTATCATAAATATAGAATTACAGAAAGCTTGTTATCAAATAGACCTCTTCTTATTTTCCCTGTTACTTTACTTTTACTAGGAGGGGAAGTGATGTAACTGGCTTCGTTCTTCGAGAGATATCATGGGTTGCAGCAAAATCTGGCGATGAGGGAGTTTAATCAAAGTTCAATATGTTCTTGTTCCAATTAGGCAAATTTAAAAATAATATTTTGAATCGTGCTGATGAGCGCGTTATGAGATGTAATAAATGACGCATTTATATAAGTGTTGGCAGACCTGCCATTACTTTATTTTTTAACGGTAAGCCAAAAATTTTACTCATTATTGGATCTCACAAACTCTTAATGATAGTAAAAGACACTGCCTTTTTCAATCCTACCCAGAATAAAAAAGAACCAGCAAAGTAGGGTAGGAAATTTGGAATGCCGTAAAGATCTTGTTGCGGTATGTCTTATCCGTGTCCTTTTCTATCACTTATTCCTCCTATATTTTTCTCGCCGCCGAGCCGGCAACGCTGGCATCATCATCACATCATATATATCCTTTTTATTACTAAAACATATAATCGACATAACATATTCCCATCACTAAATTCTCCGGCTTTGCATAATAAACGGTGTGTATTAGCATAAAATCAGTCGGGTTGAATTCGCCAACAGCTAACCTATTTTGACTTGCAAAAAGTCGCCCCGGGCGTGTTTCGCCATGACCGGTAATTATTTCAGATTGTTGCTTTAATTTGCTTTAAATCGTATTGTTTATATTACGTTTAGCAGTTATACAATAAATTCATGCAGCATTAATAATTTTATATGTCTGTAAATCAATGTTATTTACGATGTGCACTCGACTATACTCTATGATTGTAATAACAAAGTCAAGGCGCGGTGTGTTTATGTTTCTATATACCGCTGTCATGGTTTCACACTTTTAAAGTAACTAGGAAACTATGGAATACTTTCTCACGTGTTTTACTAGCTATACCCGCGGTTTCACCTGCAGAAAATGTATCCTAACTGAACTTCTTTTTCGAAATTACAGTCTACAGTCAGAACGACATAAAGTACTTTTAATTGTAATCTCTGTGTTAAATTTTAGCAAATCCATTCAATAGCTTTTTTACGTAAACTATTAACAAAAACACAAGCAAACTTACACGTTTATAACATCAGTAGGATTAACTTAAACAATTTTCTATACATCCAGGGAACTAACGATTAGTCGGAAACTCTTTGTGGCTGCCGGCGCGATACAGATGCAGTCTTTGCATTTCCTCGACACTACAATTCACGTTGTAATTCAGTATTAGTAATAAAATCATTGATATTTCTACCACCCTTGAAAACCATATTTAAATGTGATTCACTGCTGAAGTTGAAAGCCTAAGATTATCCATAGCACCTATATGTGCCATAAATACATCCCGAGGGCCGCTCCTTCCGTAACAAGCTGAGCGTTCAACTTCTGGGCCTGCCTCATTGTTGCAGTCCTTATTTCGATACCGTCGTCAAGTCGGCGTCGGTTCGTCACAGGATGGACCCATTGAAGATTATTAATATTAGCGACAGACTAACGGCTATTTCAGTCTTATCGATTTTAAATAACAAAGTCCACGGGCCAGTCACCAGGTAGTTACGCACGTATCAATCAAAAATCAAAACCGTCCCGTCCCGTCACGCCCATCTTCGCCCTATAATCCGCACATCCCGGAA